>OX422210.1:25223284-25765980 GCA_949130495.1 Sambucus nigra | reverse complement strand
CAGCCCCCGAACGGCCCCGTGGGTGGCACCAACACCTCCCACGGGACCAACGTAACTCGTAGGAACTGACCCCGCAGCCGCGGGTGTCCCGGTTTGAGAGTACGATGATAATTTGCTTATTTCCACACTTAGGCTTAAAAACATGGCGTTAGAGGGTGAGAACGCGAAACACCCCCCGAACGGCCCCGTGGGTGGCACCAACACCTCCCACGGGACCAACGTAACTCGTGGGAACGGACCCCGCAGCCGCGGGTGTCCCGGTTTGAGAGAACGACGGTAATTTGCTTATTTCCACACTTAGGCTTAAAAACATGGCGTTAGAGGGTGAGAACTCGAAACAGCCCCCGAACGGCCCCGTGGGTGGCACCAACACCTCCCACGGGACCAACGTAACTCGTAGGAACTGACCCCGCAGCCGCGGGTGTCCCGGTTTGAGAGTACGACGGTAATTTGCTTATTTCTACACTTAGGCTTAACATGGCGTTAGAGGGTGAAAACTCGAAACAGCCCCCGAACGGCCCCGTGGGTGGCACTAACACCTCCCACGGGACCAACGTAACTCGTGGGAACGGAACCCGCAGCCGCGGGTGTCCCGGTTTGAGAGTACGACGGTAATTTGCTTATTTCCACACTTAGGCTTAAAAACATGGCGTTAGAGGGTGAGAACTCGAAACAGCCCCCGAACAGCCCCGTGGGTGGCACCAACACCTCCCACGGGACCAACGTAACTCGTGGGAATGGACCCCGCAGCCGCGGGTGTCCCGGTTTGAGAGTACGATGATAATTTGCTTATTTCCACACTTAGGCTTAAAAACATGGCGTTAGAGGGTGAGAACTCGAAACAGCCTCCGAACGGCCCCGTGGGTGGCACCAACACCTCCCACGGGACCAACGTAACTCGTAGGAACTGACCCCGCAGCCGCGGGTGTCCCGGTTTGAGAGTACGATGATAATTTGCTTATTTCCACACTTAGGCTTAAAAACATGGCGTTAGAGGGTGAGAACGCGAAACAGCCCCCGAACGGACCCGTGGGTGGCACCAACACCTCCCACGGGACCAACGTAACTCGTAGGAACTGACCCCGCAGCCGCCGGTGTCCCGGTTTGAGAGTACGATGATAATTTGCTTATTTCCACACTTAGGCTTAAAAACATGGCGTTAGAGGGTGAGAACTCGAAACAGCCCCCGAACGGCCCCGTGGGTGGCACCAACACCTCCCACGGGACCAACGTAACTCGTGGGAACTGACCCCGCAGCCGCGGGTGTCCCGGTTTGAGAGTACGACGGTAATTTGCTTATTTCCACACTTAGGCCTAAAAACATGGCGTTAGAGGGTGAGAACTCGAAACAGCCCCCGAACGGCCCCGTGGGTGGCACCAACACCTCCCACGGGACCAACGTAACTCCTAGGAACTGACCCCGCAGCCGCGGGTGTCCCGGTTTGAGAGTACGATGATAATTTGCTTATTTCCACACTTAGGCTTAAAAACATGGCGTTAGAGGGTGAGAACTCGAAACAGCCTCCGAACGGCCCCGTGGGTGGCACCAACACCTCCCACGGGACCAACGTAACTCGTAGGAACTGACCCCGCAGCCGCGGGTGTCCCGGTTTGAGAGTACGATGATAATTTGCTTATTTCCACACTTAGGCTTAAAAACATGGCGTTAGAGGGTGAGAACTCGAAACAGCCCCCGAACGGCCCCGTGGGTGGCACCAACACCTCCCACGGGACCAACGTAACTCGTGGGAACGGACCCCGCAGCCGCGGGTGTCCCGGTTTGAGAGTACGATGGTAATTTGCTTATTTCCACACTTAGGCTTAAAAACATGGCGTTAGAGGGTGAGAACTCGAAACAGCCCCCGAACGGCCCCGTGGGTGGCACCAACACCTCCCACGGGACCAACGTAACTCGTAGGAACTGACCCCGTAGCCGCGGGTGTCCCGGTTTGAGAGTACGATGATAATTTGCCTATTTCCACACTTAGGCTTAAAAACATGGCGTTAGAGGGTGAGAACGCGAAACAGCCCTCGAACGGCCCCGTGGGTGGCACCAACACCTCCCACGGGACCAACGTAACTCGTGGGAACGGACCACGCAGCCGCGGGTGTCCCGGTTTGAGAGTACGACGGTAATTTGCTTATTTCCACACTTAGACTTAAAAACATGGCGTTAGAGGGTGAGAACTCGAAACAGCCCCCGAACGGCCCCGTGGGTGGCACCAACACCTCCCACGGGACCAACGTAACTCGTATGAACTGACCCCGCAGCCGCGGGTGTCCCGGTTTGAGAGTACGACGGTAATTTGCTTATTTCTACACTTAGGCTTAACATGGCGTTAGAGGGTGAAAACTCGAAACAGCCCCCGAACGGCCCCGTGGGTGGCACTAACACCTCCCACGGGACCAACGTAACTCGTGGGAACGGACCCCGCAGCCGCGGGTGTCCCGGTTTGAGAGTACGACGGTAATTTGCTTATTTCCACACTTAGGCTTAAAAACATGGCGTTAGAGGGTGAGAACTCGAAACAGCCCCCGAACAGCCCCGTGGGTGGCACCAACACCTCCCACGGGACCAACGTAACTCGTGGGAACGGACCCCGCAGCCGCGGGTCTCCCGGTTTGAGAGTACGACGGTAATTTGCTTATTTCCACACTTAGGCTTAAAAACATGGCGTTAGAGGGTGAGAACTCGAAACAGCCTCCGAACGGCCCCGTGGGTGGCACCAACACCTCCCACGGGACCAACGTAACTCGTCGGAACTGACCCCGCAGCCGCGGGTGTCCCGGTTTGAGTGTACGATGATAATTTGCTTATTTCCACACTTAGGCTTAAAAACATAGCGTTAGAGGGTGATAACTCGAAACAGCCCCCGAACGGCCCCGTGGGTGGCACCAACACCTCCCACGGGACAAACGTAACTCGTGGGAACTGACCCCGCAGCCGCGGGTGTCCCGGTTTGAGAGTACGACGGTAATTTGCTTATTTCTACACTCAGGCTTAACATGGCGTTAGAGGGTGAAAACTCGAAACAGACCCCGAACGGCCCCGTGGGTGGCACCAACACCTCCCACGGGACCAACGTAACTCGTGGGAACGGACCCCGTAGCCGCGGGTGTCCCGGTTTGAGAGTACGACGGTAATTTGCTTATTTCCACACTTAGGCTTAAAAACATGGCGTTAGAGGGTGAGAACTCGAAACAGCCTCCGAACGGCCGCGTGGGTGGCACCAACACCTCCCACGGGACCAACGTAACTCGTGGGAACTGACCCCGCAGCCGCGGGTGTCCCGGTTTGAGAGTACGATGATAATTTGCTTATTTCCACACTTAGGCTTAAAAACATGGCGTTAGAGGGTGAGAACGCGAAACAGCCCCCGAACGGCCCCGTGGGTGGCACCAACACCTCCCACGGGACCAACGTAACTCGTGGGAATGGTCCCCGCAGCCGCGGGTGTCCCGGTTTGAGAGTACGACGGTAATTTGCTTATTTCCACACTTAGGCTTAAAAACATGGCGTTAGAGGGTGAGAACTCGAAACAGCCCCCGAACGGCCCCGTGGGTGGCACCAACACCTCCCACGGGACCAACGTAACTCGTGGGAACTTACCCCGCAGCCGCGGGTGTCCCGGTTTGAGAGTACGACGGTAATTTGCTTATTTCTACACTTAGGCTTAACATGGCGTTAGAGGGTGAAAACTCGAAACAGCCCCCGAACGGCCCCGTGGGTGGCACTAACACCTCCCACGGGACCAACGTAACTCGTGGGAATGGACGCCGCAGCCGCGGGTGTCCCGGTTTGAGTGTACGACGGTAATTTGCTTATTTCCACACTTAGGCTTAAAAACATGGCGTTAGAGGGTGAGAACTCGAAACAGCCCCCGAACGGCCCCGTGGGTGGTACCAACACCTCCCACGGGACCAACGTAACTCGTAGGAACTGACCCCGCAGCCGCGGGTGTCCCGATTTGAGAGTACGACGGTAATTTGCTTATTTCTACACTTAGGCTTAACATGGCGTTAGAGGGTGAATACTCGAAACAGCCCTCGAACGGCCCCGTGGGTGGCACTAACACCTCCCACGGGACCAACGTAACTCGTGGGAACGGACGCCGCAACCGCGGGTGTCCTGGTTTGAGAGTACGATGGTAATTTGCTTATTTCTACACTTAGGATTAAAAACATGGCGTTAGAGGGTGAGAACTCGAAACAGCCCCCGAACGGCCCCGTGGGTGGCACCAACACCTCCCACGGGACCAACGTAACTCGTAGGAACTGACCCCGCAGCCGCGGGTGTCCCGGTTTGAGTGTACGACGGTAATTTGCTTATTTCCACACTTAGGCTTAAAAACATGGCGTTAGAGGGTGAGAACTCGAAACAACCCCCGAACGGCCCCGTGGGTGGCACCAACACCTCCCACGGGACCAACGTAACTCGTAGGAACTGACCCCGCAGCCGCGGGTCTCCCGGTTTGAGAGTACGGCAGTAATTTGCTTATTTCCACACTTAATTTTTATATTTCTACTTGGTTACTGATAATTTTAACTCATATATGCAATTTTTCAGCTTGATTAATTTTTTTGTAAAATTACTTGGTTACTGATACTTTTATTTTTTGTATCCTATCATTTGTAGGATTTTTGCGCGTGGATCAAATGAAGGAGGCAATGTTTTACAACATGATGATTATTTATATGTTGTGGACATTCAGGATAATGTTTTTTATGTGTTATAGCCGTGCAGGCTTTTATTGTTTAGTTTTATGGCCGTGCGGGCTTTTATAATTTGATTGTTGAATTTTATAGCCGTGCGGGCTTTATAATAAGCAGGTTTTTCATTTACAGGTTTTGGAATGTCAAGAAAATAGAGGCAACTCTGCCCAATTTTTTTTTGGTCTGTGAATTATTAAGACGTGTAATATTTTTATGTTTGTATATATATTTGTTTATTAAAAACATTCTCAATTCGCAATTTGTGATTTTTTTTTATTGTTTTGCCTATAATAAATATTTGTAACACCTCGTAGCAACCGATGATGCACTCACAGGAACCCCAATTTTAGGATTGGGCAAAAAAAAAATACATTTTTTTTAAATTACAGATAAATATGGTCATGGACTTTGTCCATGACCATTTTTACTTTTTTTTGTCGCGCTTAAAAATGGTCGCGGCCAAAGTCCGCGACCATTTTTTTTATTTTTTGTCACGGTAATGGGTCGCGGACTAGGGCCGCGACCAATTTTTTTTAAATTTTTTTTGTCACACACATGGGTCGCGGCCAAAGTCCGCGACCAATTTGTCACGGTCGTGGGTCATGGACAAGGACCGTGACCAATTTTTTTAATTTTTTTTTGTCACGCACATGGGTCGCGGACTTTGGCCGCGACCAATTTGTCACGGTTGTGGGTCATGGACAAGGGCCGCGACCAATTTTTTTAATTTTTTTTTGTCACGCACATGGGTCGCGGACTTTGGCCGCGACCAATTTGTCACGGTTATGGGTCACGGATTAGAGCCGCGACCCATCACGGCATGGGTCACGGCCTAAGTCCGCGACCATCTGCCGTGACCCCTCTCGGCCGTGACCATTTTTTGGTCACGGACTTGGGCCGCGACCCACGAAAATGGTCACGCCCGAAATGGTCACGGCCCAAGTCCGCGACCCACAGGTTTGGTCAGGGATTTTGGCCGTGACCAATCGCCAGTTTTGGTGTAGTTACTAACGTGCTTTAAGGAATTAATTCATCCTCAACATCATTAAATCATCAAGTCTCATCACTTTTCCCCAAATTCTTCAAGAACATTAACCCTAAAATTGAAAGTCTTAAATTTATCCAATTAAATCCGTTTTTGGTTTCTTGCAAGATATATTAACATCAGATTATTCCTCTAAATACGATTCTACATGCAATCCTTTCCTCAAAATATAGTATTCTAATTCCAAACTCATGGGTTTTTCATTAACTTTCAAGAACAAAGGTAAATCTTAGAATTATCTAACATGGAAGAAACATTCTCTGAATTAAACGGAATTAAATCACTTGCCTTGATTCAATCTCTGATTTTTATGACAATTTGAAGAAGTTCTCTCTCTCTATCTGCAGAATTCCCTTCTATCTCTCTTTCTCCAAGCTTTCTTCTCCAATGGCTATGGTGGCTAGGGTTTGCTTTGGGAAATTTTGGAAAACCTAATTCTAATAACCTACGTATCCTTTTAGGTTAATAAGGGCTGTTAATGGGTTTAGTGGGTCAAATCCACATCAGATATAATTTACTAATTTTCGTCACTTTTAATTCTCAAAAATGTAAAATTACCAAACTACCCCTATATGTTGCCGGTATGACCTAAAAATACCCCGGACCCAAACTAAACCCCGGGCTAGTGTTTTCTGACTATCTCGACCCTTCCGGACGCGTTGGCGCACTCAAAACGACCATACGGTTAATAGAATTTAAATTTCACTTTTATAAATAAAATAATTGTATCCTGACGCGACTGTCACCCGCGTCCCAATAAAATGTCCAAATTGTCGTATATCAATCTCATGGCAATTTCATAATTCAATATTCATATATCATCATATATACTCAATATAGTCAAATACCAATTCACATCTCGCTAGTATTTTATCCGAATTAATTCTCAATTAATTCTCATTTAATTAATTAATCCCAAAAATAAATATCGCCAAAAATACGGGGTATTACATACTTCCCCCCTAATAACAAAATTTTGTCCCGAAATTCGGAACTAGAAAGTACCTGATAAAAACAACTCTGGATAACGTTCGCGCATCTCATCCTCGCGTTCCCACGTGGACTCCTCGACATTGTGATGTCTCCACTGAACACGCACAAACGGAACTATCTTTGACCGCAGCTTCCTCTCACTTCGGTCCAAAATAGCAATCGGTCCCTCCTCACAGGAGCTATCAGGTTGTAGATCAATCTCCTCCAAAGCGATGTGAGAATGAGCCAAATCGTCTCTAAGATACTTCCTTAGCGAGGAAATATGAAACACATCGTGAATCCGGTGTAAATGTTCGGTAACCCGAGTCTATACGCAACTGGTCCAATCCGCTCAATAATAGGAAACGGCCCCACATACCTCAGTGCCAACTTCCCCTTTTTCCTGAAACGCATAATCCCCTTCATAGGAGATACTCTAAGCAAAACCTGGTCCCCCACTTGGAACTCCCTGAAAGATCTTTTCGCATCAGCATAACTCTTCTGCCGGTCTTGGGCTACCCGAATGCGACTCCGAATCAACTCAATCCTTGCCGAAGTATCCTGAATCACTTCCGTCCCAAGTAGTTTGTTGTCCCCCACCTCCAACCAACATGCTGGGGAACAACAAGGCCTACCGTACAACGCCTCAAACGGAGCCATGCCAATAGTGAACTGGTAGGAGTTATTATAAGCAAACTCTACCAGTGGAAGGTATTGCTCCCATCCACCTCCAAAGTCAATAATGCACATGCGTAGCATGTCTTCCAACATCTGATTTGCGCGCTCGGTCTGCCCATCGGTCTGCGGATGATAAGCCGTACTTAATCGTAATTCCGTGCCCATGGCTTCCTGGAAACTCTCCACAATTACCCAAACGGAGTCGTGACCCCTCTGCGACGTAGGCAACCCCGTGATAAAGTCCATGGATATGCTCTCCCACATCCACCTCGAAACCTCCAACGGCTGTAGAAGTCCTGTCGGTCTCTGATGATCCACTTTTACTAGCTGACAAGTGGCGCATTTCGAAACAAACACAGCGATATCTCTCTTTATACCGCTCCACCAATACTGGCGTCTCATGTCTTGGTACATTTTGTCCCCTTTGGGATGTACCGCGAACCGTGAGCCGTGCGACTCTGCCATCACCTCGTGTCGCAATTCCTCCCCTTCCAGAACCACCAATCTCCCATTAAAGCGTAATCCCCCGTCTGAGCTAACGGTATAGGACTTGGCTCCCTCTGCTAGTAATCGAACTATCTTCTCCTGACAGAACGAGTCATTAGCATGTGCCCGTACTACCTTCGTGATAATCTGTGGTGTAACGGTCATCACAGACATGAAAGATCGGGCCACTGCATCCTGGTGTCCCAACTCCTTCCACTTTGCCTTCCACACCCCTGCAACCTCATCTGTTGGCCTACGTCTCAACGCGTCTGCTACCACGTTAGCCTTACCCGGGTGATACTGGATATCGAACTGGTAGTCCTTCACAAACTCAAGCCACCTCCTTTGCCGCATGTTCAACTCCTTCTGCGTGAACAGGTACTGTAGGGACTTGTGGTCCATGAACAATTGGAACTTCTCCCCCAAAAGATAGTGCCTCCAAATCCGTAGGGCAAATACCACTGCCGCCAACTCCAAATCATGCGTGGGGTAATTCTTCTCATGAGGCTTAAGCTTACGGGAAGCATAAGCTATGGCCTGTCCCTCCTTCTGCAATACACCTCCAAGTCCTTGCAAAGACGCATCGGTATAAACCAAATACTCAACTCCCGGTCTCGGCAATGCTAACACAGGTGCTGAGGTCAATTTGTCCTTTAACTCGTCAAATGCCAACTGACAGGCATCACTCCAAATGAACGGCACACCTTTACGAGTCAGATGTGTCAAAGGACCCGCTATCTTTGAAAATCCCCGAATGAACCTCCTGTAGTATCTTGCTAGGCCCAAGAAACTACGAATCTCAGTCGGTGTCGTGGGCTGTCCCCACTCCCTCACCGCGGATACCTTCCCCGGATCAACAGATATCCCCCCGGTCGGAAATAATATGTCCCAAAAACAGGACCTCCTTCAACCAAAACCCGCACTTCTCAAACTTTTCATACAGTTCGTTCTGACGTAGCGTCTGCAAAACCTGCCTCAAATGCTCGGCATGCTCCTCCTCTGTCTGGGAGTAAACTAGAATATCATCAATGAAGACACTGACGAACTGATCTAGGAACTCTCTGAACACCCTATTTATCAAGTCCATAAACACGGTTGGAGCGTTGGTCAACCAAAAGGCATAACCTGAAACTCGTAGGAACCATATCTCAATAAGAAAGCAGTCTTCGAGACGTCCTCCTCCCTGATACGCAACTGATGGTAACCAGATCGCAAATCAATCTTCGAGAAGAAAGAAGCTCCTCTCAACTGGTCGAATAAGTCATTGATTCGGGGCAACGGATACTTATTCCGTATCGTGTCCTTATTCAACTCCCGGTAATCCACACACAACCTCAACGATTCATCCTTCTTCTTAACGAACAACACAGGGGCACCCCACGGCGAAGTACTCCTCCGGATGAACCCCTGACCCAACAACTGCTCAATCTGATCCCGTAACTCTCTCATCTCAGCTGGAGCCATACGGTAAGGTGCGTGGGCAATAGGCCAAGTTCCCGGCGTCAAATCAATCACGAAATTTATCTCTCTACTCGGAGGTAATCCAGGTATATCCTGAAATACATCGGCAAACTCTCGAACCACCGGAATCGAATTAAATGGTATCACCACTTCCTTATAGGTCTCCTCCTCTATGTAGTACAAATGAGTGGACGATCCTCCCTCAGGACGAGGCATCGCCACTAAAACATCTCCTGCCCGGAAATGGCAAAGATAATACTCCTACTAAAATAGTCAATCATGGCTCGGTACGCTACTAGCCAATCCATACCAATAATGGCATCATACTCGGTCATCTCTAACACTAATATGTCCGCGGGTAATACCAACTACCATTCTCTACCCCCACTCCCTGTCATATAAAAATGAACCATTCCCCCAATGGTGAGTTTACCTACGTTACAGTGCTCAATGCTGCGGTTAATAACTCTAAGGTCTTCGCATAATAAGTAGCTATAAAACAATTGCGTTGTCCTAGTAACAAACAAAATTCAACCCAAAAGTCTCATGGATAGAAAACATACCTCAGATCGTGGGTGGTGCCTGTGGGGCGGCTGCCTGGTTGATATTATAGATATGACTGTACTGTAATTTCCCCTGCTGCACTGGAGCTACAGGAAAAGTTGGTAGGGCTAGTACTTGAGCTGGGGTTGGGAGAACGGCGGGAAACATAGGCCTCTGCGGCTCCTGTCGGGCACCCTGTTGCTGCTGCTGCGGGGCCCTTCCCTTATCAGGACAATCCTGACGTTTATGGCCACGCGTGCCACACACGAAACATCGGCCTATGAAGTTTCTCCCCCTCTGACCCTGCTGCTGACGGTGTTGGCCTCCCTGACCTGGGACCTCTTTCCTCTTTCAAAACTGCTTCATTTTACCACGTTGTTGACTAGAACTGACTCGGTCTTGGTTAGTGGGTTGTTGCAATTTCGGGGTCTTCACACATTTTTCAATTTTATTCACATGCATTTGGCTAACCTCTGTAGGTCTTTTGCCTCCTTTAAGTTGTATGTTGCGTTCTTGGTATTGTAAAACTGCAGTGGTAACTGCTTGTGCCACGATACCTTCTAACTCAGTGATTGATATTCTCTCTGGGGATACCTGAGGTGTGAGTCGATCTTGCCCGATGACTCCCTTAACCGTTTTAGCTAGTTCTTCTTGACGGTCCATCTGAAAATTTAAGTAAATTTGGATGAGTTCATCATTCAAATAAACAAATCGCTGAAGTACGAATTCCCAATGTATAGAGATGAATACAACATTCCTAGTATTAGGGCTCTATATCAAAGAAAGCTTAGCGGAAACATAATAAGTCGTACAGATCCTAAAGGACACTAGAACCTGATGCACTGATACCACCTGTGACACCCCGACTAATTAAATATCGGGTAGCTACTCCTTTATTAAATTAAATCAAAATGCCAAGTTGGCTCAGTTAATAGCATCACTGTCGAAAACATTTTTATTATTACTAACCACCTAGTATTTAAAAAGTAAGTTGTCAAATTTTAAATAAAGTCGGATTAACATGCAAAAAAAAGATTTAAATCAAGAATAATATCACCATTCACCATAACGAAATACTAGAATAACCATCACATGATATAAATAAATTCGGAGGAAAACTCCTCACAACAAATCCCACAACAGAAATAAGCAACGAAATACTGAATATTGAATTCATACATGCCAAAGTCTGAAAAACTGAAATGGAAATTTCCCTAATAGAATTTGGGCAACATGCCCTACAACTGAGGAATACTGAACATGGAATCCAAATGATAGAAGGGTCTAAAAGCAAATCCCTGTAACTTCCACAAATAGCTACAGCTCGTCATCGGAATGAGAATCCTATAAGTGGTGTCCTTGTGGCTGGGCACCTAAAATGGTTTTACAAGAAAATAGATTTGAAAGCAAACGGGTCAGAGCCCGAATGTGGAGATATTTAAAAACCTACAAGTGTTTTAAAAACATTTAAAACATTAAATGCAAAATACATGTTAGGACGTGCACTCACATGAGATTCTCACCTCTCGTCTAACTGTGCACTCCTAACGTAAGTACCCATTTAAAATGACACAAACCACTAGCTAAGTGACATCATATCCAGTTAGACTGTCATAGGTTCTACCCTTATTACTCGGTTCCCATTAACATTATAACGATCACAATTAGATAGGGGGCTTAACGTAAATTCAGGTTCTTATATAAAAGCAATACAACTCATTATAGATTAACCCTTTTATGTTATTCCATAGTTACACACACAATACCATATGAAAGTTCTCATTTTACTAAGTGTATATTTTCCACAACATAACTATACAATATAAGCATCCCGAGACTAAGCTGTGGTGCACACATACTCTGCTATCTATCCCGGTACATCACGTACATAAGGATCACATATTCCGAATCTCTCAGGAATAGTTCACAGATAACAACATCACAAATAATGGAGGCGAACACAGTCACATCACATGGGTCACGCACATACATGCGCTCCCACGATCAGCAGGCTTATTAACATCCCAATAAGTCCTTCTCTGACCTATGTTCATCAAGGTAACCAGTCTAAATCCGGGAAACACAAGGATTAGAGGGCCCTAAGTGAACGTAAACCTCCCGTGATAGCAAGTATGGTAGGTATGTCATACACACAAATTATATATCAATACTAAGTAAACACGCATCTTAGTAATCACCGTAGTTTAATTGTAGTACTTATCGCATTCTCATACCATCTTATAATTTATACAATTTATATACTCCCGGTTCATAATCATACACGCCATAATTTATTCTCACGTCGTAGTAGGCACTCACGTCTCGACTCAAAGTGTCTATTTGATTCGTTCCACAATTATATAATTTACTCCTCATTATATCCCAAATGTCCCAAGTATACTAATACATCATCAAAGGAATGTTATGTCTCTCCTCGAACAAGTTTACGGGACTCCCAAAATCAAAACAGGACAAAAAGGCCTAAACTGCCAGCTCGTTAGAAGTCTCGTTCGAACGAGGCTGTTCGAACGAGATTCAGTTCGTTCGAACGAACTGTACCTTCTAACGACATCTCGTTCGAACGAAGGTATCGAACGAAATTCCCCCTCGTTAGAAGCAACTGGTCAACTCGTTAGAAGCTCGTTCGAACGAGCTCGTTCGAACGACCTGGGAAGGCCTTCTAACGAACGACCAATTTCAAGCCCAGATTTTCTATATTCGTTTTTCACCAATTTCTACACCTCTAATCTCAACCAAAATTCGTCCCAACAATGTTTTAAGGTCTTTAATCAATCCTAAACATATTAAAGTCACATACTAACGTGCTTTAAGGAATTAATTCATCCTCAACATCATTAAATCATCAAGTCTCATCACTTTTCCCCAAATTCTTCAAGAACACAAACCCTAAAATTGAAAGTCTTAAATTTATCCAATTAAATCCATTTTTCGTTTCTTGAAAGATATATTAACATCAGATTAGTCCTCTAAATACGATTCTACATGCAATCCTTTCCTCAAAATATAGTATTCTAATTCCAAACTCATGGGTTTTTCATTAACTTTCAAGAACAAATGTAAATCTTAGAATTATCTAACATGGAAGAAACATTCTCTGAATTAAACGGAATTAAATCACTTGCCTTGATTCAATCTCTTATTTTTATGACGATTTGAAGAATTTCTCTCTATCTATCTGCAGAATTCCCTTATATCTCTCTTTCTCCAAGCTTTCTTCTCCAATGGCTATGGTGGCTAGGGTTTGCTTTGGGAAATTTTAGAAAACCTAATTCTAATAACCTAAGTATCCTTTTAGGTTAATAAGGGCTGTTAATGGGTTTAGTGGGTCAAATCCACATCAGATATAATTTACTAATTTTCGTCACTTTTAATTCTCAAAAATGTAAAATTACCAAACTACCCCTATATGTTGCCGGTATGACCTAAAAATACCCCGGGACCCAAACTAAACCCCCGGCTAGTGTTTTCTGACTATCTCGACCCTTCCGGACGCGTTGGCGCGCTCAAAATGACCCTACGGTTAATAGAATTTAAATTTCACTTTTATAAATAAAATAATTATATCCTGACGCGACTGTCACCCGCGTCCCAATAAAATGTCCAAATTGCCGTATATCAATCTCATGGAAATTTCATAATTCAATATTCATATATCATCATATATACTCAATATAGTCAAATACCAATTCACATCTCGCTAGTATTTTATCCGGATTAATTCTCAATTAATTCTCATTTAATTAATTAATCCCAAAAATAAATATCGCCAAAAATACGGGGTATTATAGTGTGCCCTAAACAAGGCGTTGTTCCAGAAATCATGATTATATGTCTGTGATGTTACTGGGTGGAAACATTTGGTAACACTATCTGTCTGGGTATTAGAGCGTACATGGCCACTAAAACTGAATAATTGACACATGCTCAATTGTTTTATCTGCTCTATTTTGAACTGTTTATTTTGAATATATATATTGTCATTTACTTTATATATATTACTTCAAATTCCTATCTCTATGTATATACCTTCTGTTCTAAATTGAATAGGTATCTAATTTCTGAAAACCTTGGAATATTTGGAGATTGAATCTCATTCGGCTTTTAGCTGACATTGTATAAATAACCATTTTTTAGGAAATAATTAAGTTCGTGGATGGAACGAAAAAGGACTATGTTGAAGATTTAGCTTTCAAAGCTCTTTTTGTTACCTTAAGTAGAAGTTTGTTTAATTAGATAGAGCATGTTTAGCTCTTTGTGTCAAGTTGTAACTCGTTGATATTTTAATTCAAATGAAGTTCCCTTTAGAAAGCTCTGATGATGTAATTCCTTCACTTTCAGTTTTTTACGATTCATAACCATGTGATTATACTTTTGCTACATATATTTTAAAACAAAAATTTTAAGGCCAGAATATTTGATGCCTTGGTGGCATGTCAAAACACCCGTTCCCTACTATTTTCGGGTCGGGGTCGTGACACATGAACTGCAACAGTGAAGCGTTCTTTTATCAAACCTTTACTTCCCTCTAAACCTATTATGTCCAGGTCTGTCAATTCACCCCATTTTCTTTGAAACATAGATTTATCTCTCCTTTTATCTCTCTCTCTCTCTCTCTCTCTCTCTCTCTCTCTCTATATATATATATATATATATATATATATATATATATATATATATATATATATATATATATATATATATATATAACGTTTCAAACCAGATTATCTAAGTTTGCATTAGTTTCTAGGTGTATTGTTGTTTTGATCATAATAAATAATTTATTCTTTTAAAATAACCCCCAAACTCAATTAGGCACCTAGAATATTTTGTTTTACAATTCCTTTTAGATAATAATAGGTACCCTTCCAACTAAATTTACTATCAACCCTAGAGAGATGCAAGTTTATACAACAAAATAAAATATTTGATATACAAGTTTATAATGGGTTATGAAATATATAATATACAAGTTTATAATGGTTTATGAAATATATAATATACAAATACAAGTTAGGTCTTATCTGGTCTCTTGATTTTTTGTATATATTATCTTCTCTATTTGATTCTGAAGTTAAAAATTAGAATGTTGAAATTTAATGTCCTTCCCATGTTGATAATTTTAGTTTTCATTTTATTACTACTTCTGAGTGTTTTTTCCTTTACACAGTTGATGTAGCAGGTGCAGATGAAGTAGTTTGGAATTAGAGTATGCAGTGGATGACGTCGGTTTCTGATATTTGTTATTCCTTCTTTGGGTCCATTTATAACAATTCAATGTGATTACATATAGCTTATTTCTTTTTTGTACTCTTTAATTTTTTTCTTTTTTGGGGGGATGCTTGATATAAAGTAATTCAGTGATTCTCTCTCCGTAGTATTTTCCTACAATATTCATGAAAGAAATATATAATTTATAAATTTTTTTATGTTTGGGTCATATGTAATAAGCGTTGGGTTATTTGCTTAAAATCTATGAATGTAAGTTTTGCTGTACAATTTGAAATTTACTTATTCAGTTGCAATTTTATTTTACAGATGATGCATATAAACAGTGCAACAAAATACATAAATTTGAATTTTTCCATAAATTAAGAATATAATGAAGATTTATTGTCAATATAAATACAAATTTCTTTTCGCCTGCGCGTTGTGTACATTGGTTTTCTTTTCTTTTATTTTTCTTTTTCTTTTTTTAGTGCATACCTTAGAATTAAAATTTGCTATTCACATGGATGAATATTTTACTAATACATGATCTAGATTGATGAATGTTATAAAATATTACTTTAACTTGAGTTCTTGATAACCTTTCAAGTACAATGATGTGTAGTTATGTCATGCTTTTTCAAAGTTGTTTTTCATTATTTGCCATTTAAATTTTCCACAACTTGAAAATTTTAACATGGTCATGACTTCCGTTATATAATATGTTTAAGGGTTTGATTCTTCGTTTTGTTTTCTTCCTATATGTAATTATTTTACATGTTGGGGTTCAAGAACTGTGAAGTCAGGGAACTTATCAATATAGTACAAAGAAGTTGAATAATTATATTTACCGCTACTGATTTCTTGAGGTTTATGTGCTTATTGAATGTGGTCAAATTTATTGTGGAATTGGCTTTGAGAAATGTCAAGAAGTTTCAATCATTTTCATAATATTATCATTGTTGTAAGTCCATTGGAAACCATTCCATTTTGATTGTTGTAAACTTATACATATTTCAATTTTACGTCATAATGCAATTGCCCGCGCGTTTCTACCTAGTATTATAAACTTTGTTTTTGTATAGCTATGCATGACACAAAGTATAGACAGATGTACAAATAATAAGTAATGTTAAACACATGCATGATTTACATAAGAAATAGAATTACTAATTAAAAACCCCAAAAATAAACACACAAGCATGCAAGCAACCATTTAAAGATTCTCTTTCCAAATATAAATTTCATATGAAATATGTATAATTAAATAGTTATACACAAACCTAATAAAAATTTATGACAAAAAGATGCCAAGTGTTAGCTATATGAAAAAGTTTGGATCCATTTGGTTATGGTTTCAAAATTAGGCTTTATTTTTTAGAAGAGTTTTGTAAACTTGTTACGTGTGTTTTTATTTATTGTTATGTGTTTGCTAAACCTTATTAAAAAATAGTAGGTAAAAATAAAACATTGGAAATGCATTTGGTATGTATACATACGCATAGACATATACATACAAGTGTATATATTAAAAAAAATATGTATATAGCATACTTTTAATATATATTTATACATACAAATGTATATACATACAAATACAAACATAACTCATCTTAGGTAAATGATAAGACCATACACGTATAAAAATGATAATCATATTGTAGAGATATTATATAAAAACGGATAGTAATTTGGAATACAAGCATACCTGGGCCAGGTCTGAAATTTTTTAAAGCATCCTCTACATTAATGCGACATTTAATTGAATGCCCTCTAAGTACAATATCTTCATTGTGGCTATAAGTTTGATAGTAGTTCTCATAATTTTTTTTATTTCTTTCCCCTATTTCCCATATTGGTGATAGGTCCTTATGTCGCAATCTTGTACAAAAGTTTTATGACAAAGCTCTTACTACTGGGCTTCAAGGTTATTCACAATTGTATGTCAGCACTACCTTTTGAATTTTGACTATTTGAATATATAATGTAATCTATTATAGTCATTTAAATCTTTGAATTATCTTTCATAAAGCGATTTTATTCTCATCGTAGAACGATACACTGTTAATGCAGTTTTAACTGCCCCTGTTTATATTGGTCTTGTGGTTTTCTCTAACAATAGTTTAGATGTTCATTATAGCAATCAACCTCACTATTCTCACCTTGCAGATTGGGAAGGCATTGTAAAGGTTGGCCACCTCTCTGGGACTAAGTTTTATTATGACCTATAGTTATGACTTTCATGTCCCCATGTGAACTGAACTGAAAACAATGACATTTATATGTGCTCATATAAAGATTATTTTGATAAAAAAAAATTGCACCAGTAATGTATATGACAGAATTATGTTTTTTTATTGCTCAATCTTGTTCATCATAAAATATAAATAGGTAACAGTAGCTATATGCATCCAGCAATCGAAACAACTGTTAATTCTTTCTACAAGTACAAGTAAGAGATTCAAACTCTCAAACACATCTTTTGTTCCATTAGTCTCATGAATTATTGACTTTACGTGAGACAATTTATCAAGTCACTATTTGTTCAAAATTATGTATTATGTTCTTTGCTTTCCTACATTTCAATATTTTTGTTAACGTGCTTGTGTTCTTTTTGTGTAGGTTGGAATTTGACAAAGAATATGCATATGGTGTTCTCCGCAATAATGGATAAGAAGGCTACCCAAAGCTCATTTGGAAAAGAGGGAGATTAACGTATTGATGCATTTTTTGATGGATTGGTATGAGTAAACAGTTGTATTTGTAAGGACATTTTTCTCATGTCCAACATGTTACATTTGTGTATGTCGTACGCCGCTACATTTGGCACGTCACCTCACGATCTCACATGACGGCCTCTATCCGAATTCCGGGAATCAAACATTCAACATCTCCATTAATGTGTCCCACATCTGCCTCAACGACTTCACGTTCCAAGATTTTAGGGACTTAATGCAAGTGGTACGCAAGGGAAGTCAAAACAGTGAAAAAAGGCACGATAGGAGAGTTCAAGGGAATTTTCGTAATTTCACATCCATAGTTAGGAGGTCTGGTCAACTAGAAAGTTGAAGAGATTTCCTCAACGAAGATACTGGAAGAAACGGCACCTTGACCTTTTGAAGTTGGAGAAAATTCCTTGAAGAATGCTGTTTTTTAACCCCATACCAGAATGGAACAACCAAACCGGTTCGGTGTACCCCAGAATGGGTTCGGTATACCTGTACGCTGATAAGTTTTTAAGAGTTTTAACAAAGCGGGACTCTTCATATTTTTTCCTATAAATACCAACTTCGGGGGAGTTGTTTTGCAAGACTTTAGAAGACGTTTTTGAGAGTCCAAATACATCTAGTCTTCATATTTTTGAGTCCCAAGACTCATGTTTTGATTCACACAATTGCCAAACCTTTGTGAATCTTTTTGGTAACCCAAGAACACAACTTTTTAGTTTGTTCAAACCTTTGTGGAGAGATCTTTGCAACCGAGGGCTGCGTGTCTTTGCTGAGGGAGTCTTTACAAAGTTTCATGGCTGCGTGTCATTGAGGAGTGCTGTGGTTCTTCCTTTGTTGATTGGACTGAGGTTCATGTGGGTTCGCTGCGTGTGGATTCATTGCTGCCCTCCTGGAAAGGGATATTTCCAGCCGCCGACTACAGAATCCGATACCTGAGGGTAATTCTTAGTCATTGTATTTTCATTGTAATCCGAT
Source organism: Sambucus nigra (assembly GCA_949130495.1). Classification (NCBI taxonomy): domain Eukaryota; kingdom Viridiplantae; phylum Streptophyta; class Magnoliopsida; order Dipsacales; family Adoxaceae; genus Sambucus; species Sambucus nigra. The sequence goes on along the minus strand of OX422210.1, from coordinate 25,747,152 downwards.
TGTAAGCCGTTTTCTTACAAATTATAGTGAAAATAAAAGGTTTTTCCCCTGAGGGGGATTTTTCCTAAAATTGTTTGTTTTTATCCTGCATGCTATATTTTATTTGATAAATCATCTAGATGCATGTCTTAGGGTTTAACTAAAATTTGGGATTAATTAAAATTGGTTTTTATTTGAGAAGTTGCAATATTTCCGCTGTAGCTACTCTCTCAAATTGGTATCAGAGCGGGTTACGCTAATTTATCGCGTGATCCTGTTTTTTCAAGGATTTATGTTTTTGTGATACAATTTGACTTCTCACGTCGCCAAATTGGTATCAGAGCCTGTTGCACTAAGTTATTGTGTTTTGATCCTGATTTTGCACAAAAACGGCTTTTGATGGTTTTGATGATCTTCAATGTCAAATTTTTGAAAAAATTAATTGGAAAATTCACACGAACTCTTGTTTTAAATCTTCTGTTGAAAACGAATCTGAGAGGTGCCCTTGTTGTGAGGGTGTTGGTCACACGTTACATGAGTGTACCACAAATTTAAAGAAGAAATTGAATAAATCGATTTCTCATGTTTCTACCCTTAGTGATTGTGATTCAAAAGAAGAAGTTTTTTATGCTTCTTGGCGAGAGTTTCCCATCCGTGTGATTAGTGATGATAGTGAAGGTGATGGGAGTGTGGATGAAAGTGAGGAGGAAAATGTAGATGAGCATGACTTGAAAACTTCTTTCAATGAACTTTATGTTGAAACTTTGAAAACAAGGAAAGAAAATTTGAAATTGAAAGCTCAGTTGAAAGAGTGTGCCATAAAAAATAATGATTTTTTAGTTGAAGAACTTAGGGCTCATGTGAAAATTTTGAAAGAGAAGATTGAGTACGTCTAGGGTGAGAGAGATAGTCTTAGAGGGTTGATGGAGACTATGAAAAAGCAGCTTTTAGAGTGTGAGGATTCTAGACGAGTACTTGAATCTAGGATAGGTGAACTTGAGATGAAATTGAAAGATTCAAGTAAGGTGAAATTTGATTTGGAGTCTAGGTCTGAAAAACTTGATAAGATTTTAGGCACAGTCGAGATCAAAACGGACAGGGGTGGGATTGGTCTTGAAAAATATGTTGCGCCCATTCCCACACGTGTGAGAGAGCCCCCTAGGATTGTTAAGAAAGGGACACCTAAGGTTGTTAGGAAAGATCCCCCTAGGAACATCGTGAGAGTGCCTCCTAGGATCATTAGGAGAGACCCACCTAGGCAAATTCGGAGAGAGCAACCGAGAAATTTGAGGAGAGGGCCACCTTTAGGTAACACACACCGCCCGATTTACACTTGCACACATTGCGGTAGGCAAGGTCATATTAGGCGATTCTGTTACAAGCTGTTAAATGAACCTAGGAAGGTTAATAGAAGAATAAATTCGATTCCCAAAACCCCCACACTTCGTTACACATCTATTTGGGTTAGAAAATCGGATTTAAAGGCTTATGGTTTATTTGTCCACGATTCCCGTTTGCTTGCACGTGATTCACCCCATGTGAAATCTTTTGGTTGATTGTGGTTGCATGTTTGTCATACACTAGTTGTGGTTTCATGATATATTTTTACTAGTGTGATGACTTGTACTTTTTGTATAAATTCTTGTTTTTGAATTTTTTTTGAAAAAAAATACAAAAAGATTTTATTTTGATAAAATTTTGAGAAAATCCAAAAAGATTTTTGTATTGCACCGTTTATGGATGAACACTTAGGATGACCGAGTCCCAACATCATTCCATTATTTTCATGTGACTATTTGATAGTGTTTTGAGACAATAGGTCAATTCATCCATGTGCTTTATAATGTTTGGAGTCATTAAGATGCATTTAAGTGTTACTTCCTACATGTTTGACTCATAATTTCCTTTATTGCACACATGCACGGATTTGATTGATTATTGTGCTTGTCTTATCACATGTTGGTTGGGTGTTTTCACTTCAATCCTGTCTTTAAAACGAACCAAGCGCGATAATTTTTATAAGGAAAGTGTGCATATAAAAACCGTGTTGTGTGTTTGTGTGCTTTGTTTGAATAACGGGGAGGGGCTGCGAAAGGTAATTATCTATCCTTTGCGCAAAAGCCACCGTTAAAAAGGACCTAAAAAATTGAGGAATTTTATTATCCGAGGTCCAAAGAGGTTAAAAGAGCCCGAAAAAATTGAAAGGCAGTAAAAAGATATTCATGCCAAAAAGGGGCCATTTAGGTTTTTGCACCAATTCTCCAATGTTTGAGAATTTAGATTACCTCTAAAAGAATATATATATGAGGGAGTTTGGTTGGAGAATTAAAATGGGTTTGCACGTCCTTGAAATTTTTGAAAATGAGCTATATAGTTTTGGACGTTATTGGTGTGGAAATCATTTGACTTTGATTTGTTGATTTGCATAAAACGATGTCATCTAAATTCAACAAGCGTTTACACTTAAGGATACCTTTGATGTTCATTCGTTAGGAGTACACGTATGCATCGTGCACATATGATTGATTGAGTTGATTTACCTATCGAATGTGTTCACACCCATTCATTCCATTTCCATGACTTGGTTGTTTGAGTCTAAATCCATGGTGTGATTTTTGTTTCATATTTGTTCATATTGGTATCTTATTTTTGTACGAAAAATTTGAAAAATCAAAAATAGTTTGCGAAGTTTTTTTTGCATCTCCTTGCATGAGCACGCTTGCCATTTGATTGATCCTTGCATGAGCACGTTTTGAATACCGTGACACCCCGACTTTTCTTATTTGATTCATTCTTCTTATTTGTCTATTTGGGGACATCATAAAAAGGGGGAGAAAGAATTATCTTATTTTGGGGGAGTTTGAATTTTAGGGAGTTTTGAGATTTGACGTATGCTTATCATTTATTGGTAACTATGTTTATCTCATATCAAACTCGATACGTCACTTGGTATTTTTTCTTTATCTCATGTGTGTAGGTACTATAATGATGATCTCTGAATTGCACACCCTGATGAGAAAAGATTTGAGATTCCTGAACATTTGAAGAACAAACGATGAAGACTATTCATTTGTACCTTTTCCAGTTTTGGGTTCATGGGAGGGTAGATTTGTATAGGCAATTTCATATTTGATAATTCGGATTTTTTATGTATGCACCGGCATAGACATAGGGGGAGATTTGTAAGGACATTTTTCTCATGTCTAACATGTTACATTTGTGTATGTCGTACGCCGCTACATTTGGCACGTCACCTCACGATCTCACATGACGGCCTCTATCCGAATTCCGGGAATCAAGCATTCAACATCTCCATTAATGTGTCCCACATCTGCCTCAATGACTTCATGTTCCAAGATTTTAGGGACTTAATGCAAGTGGTACGCAAGGGAAGTCAAAACAGTGAAAAAAGGCACGATAGGAGAGTTCAAGGGCATTTTCGTAATTTCACATCCATAGTTCGGAGGTCTGGTCAACTAGAAAGTTGAAGAGATTTCCGCAACGAATATACTGGAAGAAATGAAACCTCAATCCGAGCTACGGTGAAGAAGTTATGACCTTTTGAAGTTGGAGAAAATTCCTTGAAGAATGCTGTTTTTTAACCCCATACCAGAATGGTACAACCAAACCGGTTCGGTGTACCCCAGAATGGGTTCGGTATACCTGTACGCTGATAAGTTTTTAAGAGTTTTAACAAAGCGGGACTCTTCATATTTTTTCCTATAAATACCAACTTCGGGGGAGTTGTTTTGAAAGACTTTAGAAGACGTTTTTGAGAGTCCAAATGCATCTAGTCTTCATATTTTTGAGTCCCAAGACTCATGTTTTGATTCACACAATTGCCAAACCTTTGTGAATATTTTTGGTAACCCAAGAACACAACTTTTTAGTTTGTTCAAACCTTTGTGGAGAGATCTTTGCAACCGAGGGCTGCGTGTCTTTGCTGAGGGAGTCTTACAAAGTTTCATGGTTGCGTGTCATTGAGGAGTGCTGCGGTTCTTCCTTTGTTGATTGGACTGAGGTTCATGTGGGTTTGCTGCGTGTGGATTCATTGTTGCCCTCCTGGAAAGGGATATTTCCAGCCGCCGACTACAGAATTCGATACCTGAGGGTAATTCTTAGTCACTGTATTTTCATTGTAATCCGATTGTAAGCCGTTTTCTTACAAATTATAGTGAAAATAAAAGGTTTTTCCCCTGAGGGGGATTTTTCCTGAAATTGTTTGTTTTTATCCTGCATGCTATATTTTATTTGATAAATCATCTAGATGCATGTCTTAGGGTTTAACTAAAATTTGGGATTAATTAAAATTGGTTTTTATTTGAGAAGTTGCAATATTTTCGCTGTAGCTACTCTCTCAAATTGGTATCAGAGCGGGTTACGCTAATTTATCGCGTGATCCTGTTTTTTCAAGGATTTATGTTTTTGTGATACAATTTGACTTCTCACGTCGTCAGTATTATTACATTTTTTTATAAATGAGGAAAAGTGTGAAAAATAGTTGTATTATTACATTGATGTGTTTATTGATGGATTTGTAGTAGAAATGCAAACTTTTTATTCTTTCCATGTATTTGTTTATGTCCCACTTGAAACTCCATGGGAATGGGTTTTAATAATATATTTTGTAATATGTATTATATATTGCAAGTGTTTTAAGCTGTTGCAGAAGAACCATTTTTTCATCATCTATTACTGTTTGTATGAGTTTCGAACCATTACAAAATAATACATATTTTTTTATTTGCAAGTGTTTATAACCGTTGCAAAACAAAAATGCTTATTGAAATTTGCAAAGGTTTATAACAGTTGCAAAAAAAAATTGCAAGTGTTCTAAACCATTGCAATTTTTTTTGTAACGGTTATCCATAACGGACATTTGTTCCTAATAAATAGTTGCAAATAGAATTTGCAACGGTTTTGAACACTTCTAAATTTTTTGCAATGCACTGATTTGCAAGTGTTTTAAACACTTGCAAATGACATCTTTATAGACCAAAAGAGATATGTTCTCTTTTGGTCTATAAAGATGTCATTTGCAAGTGTTTAAAACACTTGCAAATTAGCACATTGCAAAAAATTTGTAAGTGCTCAAAACCGCTGCAAATTCTATTTGCAACGATTTATTAGGAACAAACTTGTTAATAACTTTCGTGGAGTTTTTTTTTATTTTCATAGACCAAAAGAGAACTTTGTGGATAATCCATGGTATTTTTACATGGGTCTGTAATGTGGAGATAGATACCTGATGAGAGGGAGGCTTTCTAGTGTCAAAAATTGGAAGGGCAAGTTCTTCTTTATTTCTAGGGATAACTGGGAGATTCACCCAGAAGAAAGTGAGAGGGAGTGAGTTTTAGAGTGTCATGAACCTGGGGTCTCCATCCAAAGAAGGTATAATTATGCCCACGGCCTTTACTTCTTGGTTCAATTATTTTACATGTTGCGGTTTTTACTTCCTTTATTGATAATATATGCGACCTCTCTAACCCCTTGATAAAATTTGTGTACGTCTGATACCCTCCAAGAGACAAAGGTAAAGAATTGAGACTGCGATCTCAATTGACAATAATAAAAAAAATGTTTCCCTGACAAAGTGACTTGACGATGACTATATAAATGCGGATACTACCCATCACACAGGGCTCCAATGGCTGCTATGAAAGATATAACTTCAAATAGTTTTGCGGCATCAGTTTTGCCTTGGTTTCCTTTAATTCTGATTGTTTCTGCGGAATTACTTTTTAACTTGAAATACTGACATTTCTTCTATCAGATGGTGCCGCGGAAGAGATTGATAGGGAGCTCTTAATTTCCTAACATAATGAGTTGGAAAAGGTCATTCAAGGACTTAACCAAGCCCGAAAGAAGAGGCAGAAGAAGAGGAAAAGGGGAAGATAAGGAAGCTGCTGCCTCTCAAACTGAGAAAAAGGATGACCTTCCAAGTGGGAAGGAGGCAGTTCCTACTAGTGATGTTGCGGCCACTGTTCCCGAGGCTAAGATTACTTCTCCATACCCCTAACATAATGATGACATTAGGATTGAACTGGCCATGACCAGTTTGACTAATTTCTCTTGGGGATTTTCATGGAGGCTCTAACCCCATTCATGTTTCTAACACCGAGTCCCCTCCGCGAATTATGGTTTCCATTAATGCTAACTATATAACTCCATAAAGTAGGACAGAAAGAGCTGTAGGTGGTCATCCTTGGCCATGCCTCAGGAAGCCAGACCCCAGATCTCCTTGGGATACAACTGTTATGGAAGTTGCAAGGATGAGAAGGGTAGCGAACACTTCTAACCTTGAAAATCTGGTGGATGAGGTTCAGGAGGATCTGAAGGAATATGTTTTGCACAAACTTCTGAGGGTAAGTTTCACTTTTAATTATTTCCTTTCCCAAGATAGTTTCTTATTGTACTCACCTTTTAATTTTATTCTTTCAGATCGCAAAGGTTACCATGAACCAAAGGGCCAAGTATAAAGGGATTTGTGAGCTACATAAGGCTGCGGAGTCCAACCACCAATCTCAACTGGAGAGTTACATATCTTCATCTTTTGAGGCAAGAAGTCTTCGAAGTCATCCCTCCAAGCCTACAAAATGGAGGCAAACCAAAAGGTGTAGGTTACATTCAAAGCTCAAGGTGAGGCTGAGCAAAAATTTAACCAAGCTGCGAAATCTTTAAAAATTTATGAGGTCGGAATATTAGAGGAAGCAAGGCAGGGTGCCATAATTCACGAAAAGTTGAATGTTGTAGAGGCAAAGAATAAGGAGCCTTTAGCTAATTATGTCGTAGCCTTAAAGACACATCAAGACCAATATGTTGCAGCCTCTTTGAACAATGATGAAGATTATGATGTGACCATAAAGAAAGTTGTTAAAGATCTTGTTGCCTCATTTAAGACTTCAAAATATTTATATCTCACCAATAATAAGGACTACCTTTGCGGCTACAAGGATCTAAGGCACAAGATTGTAAAGAATTTTCTAGAGGCCAAGGATAAGATTTTTTCATGGAGGCTCAATGACCCTCAGCACCTTGACTGTGTATTAGAGATGAAAGTTACAGACAAACTGGCCCCCAAGCAGCGTGAGGAGGCTTCAGCTATAAAGGAAGAAGAGGCAGAGACTATAATTAATGATACTGAAGCTGCCACGTCTTTAGTTGTACTTTCTTTTTAAATTTTGCAAGTTGTACTTTTCTTTCGTAGTCTTGAATATTTTGAACTTGTATTTTGTTTACCACATTTTTACCATGTAATTTTTATTGAATTGCTAGGGCCCTTCTTAGCCTTTAACTTGTAATATTTTTTTCCAAATTTAAATAGTCATGTAGTTTTGTTGAATACCATGTGGTGAATTTGTTTCATAACTGAGTAGGTCTTAGTATTAATAAAGAAAAATGTACCCTATCATTCACGGCCACCAGGGTCAAACGAAAAACCATTCGTACTCTTGGCTTCCGTGAGGTGAAGCTCACACTCAAATACTAGGGGCAGATCTCTTTCATTATCTTACTATCCGGGTGACTCCCTGTATATAGAAAATTGAAGGCCATTTAATTTAGATAAGGTTCAAGATCCATACCCGTGCCGGGAAAGGTGAGAGGGAGGTTGTGAGTCACCTAGGCTACAAATTTGTCTGTTGGTTGATTCTCGAAATAACATCTTAAGAAAAAAAGGCCCTCGGGTCCCGACCCATAAATGAATAGGAAGTGAGGCGAGGGTCTTTCATTATCATGATTCGACCTCTAAGCCCCTGGGAGCTTACTCATTCATTCCAGATGAATCTAGTTAGATGGATGCATTAGAGCATATAATGCCCACTTGTTCTTCATATTCAAGCTTAACTGTATCTAGTTTGCTTTATCTCCTGCGACCTTTAGATTGCTTACTTTGAATGCTTTTTGTACTTTAGTTTTAGGCAATAGTTTGTAATGCAACTTAGATAATGGCTATATAGCCTTTAAGAGTAGACTGGAGTAGATTGCCTAACACGAATAATTTGGACTTAGGAACAAAATTGGTTGTGACTTTAAGGCCACAATCTTCTGTGTAAACAACCTTAGGTTTCTTAGCCTTTAGGTTTTATTGAGATGCCTATCGCCGTAGTTATAAACTGATGGGCATGGAACTACCCTTTTGCGGACTCCAGTATAGGCTTAGTATTTATTGAGTTCCTGTTGCATTGTTGTTAGGTTATGGTTATTTGAGAGTTGATTCGCTTATTGCAGACATAATGTCTATATCCCACCTTTCTTATCAAGTTGTAGCTTTTCTCTGAGTTGTAATCTTTTTTTGCACCAGGGCATTCTTAAGCCTCACTAGGCTGGCTGCATCATAAAGCCACCCACAACTATATATGGGGCATTTTAAAGCTTCCTTAGGTTGGATTCATTTTAAATCCACCCATAGCTATATATGGGTATTATCAATCCATCCCTGGTCGGGTGTTATGAGTCCCCATGGCTAATAGAATGGGTATTATGATCCCCCGAGGCTAATAGAAGGATCATACATCTTTGAAATCTAAGAACATATATTATGATCCCCCGAGGCTAATTGAAGCATCACGCGCCTTTAAAATCCTTCACGATGTGATGGGTGTTAAATGCCATTTAAGGTCGTCATGTCCTTTTCTTCTAAGTATACCTTTTCACATTTGCTTCAATCTTTGGGGTAATCGTTTGTTAATTTCTCTTTAAACTTATTAAGATAATAATCTTTCGAAAGACTTTAGATGGGTTGGTTTAGAACTCAAGGATGAAAAAGTCACACACACACACACACACACACACACACACATATATATATATATATATATATATATATATATATATTTTCAAGAAATATAAAATATATAAGCTTAAACTCAGAGTATTTTTCATTTGTAAAATTTCAAAAACAAAAACATTCTAAGGCAAAGACATGTATGTAGATATCTCAATTAGGGGATGCATACCCTAGGAACTGCTAGAGCATGACCTGCCTAACAAGCCTTTCAACCTCATTGTTCAAAGTGAAACACATATTTGTGGTGTGGTCATAGTCTTGATGAAAACCGCACCATCTGTTGATCTTGTCCCTCTTATAAGGTGGGGACTTTAATTTCTCCATCCATTTGAGTAGTTTCTTCTCTTTGATACTCTCAAGGATTTCTTCCATACTGGAATTCAGCAGTGTAAAGTTTTCATAGGGCCTTTCTGCCTCTTGTTTCCCCTACTTTCTCTTCCTCTTCAAAGATTTGGTCACGACCTTGTCTTTTGAAAATTTTGATATTGCAGCTATCTTTATGGAAATGAAGGATGCAAACTCTAGCATCATAAACCTCTGGCCTAGGAGGTTAATCTGGCCCTGAAGTGAGGCTTGGTTATCATATAGATGGTTGATGCAGCTCAGCAAGTGGGCCACATCCTCATTCTGCTAAGGACCTAATCCAAAGCTTCCTTCCATGGCATCTGTTGTGTTAGTCTTTAGAAATATATTCTCTGAGATGAATTAAACCATGGTGAGAAAACCAAGATACGTAGAAAAAACAAAGCATGAGCATGGGGATGCATCTTTCTTATTATTGGCTCAGTCCTATTCAAACAGAAGCAGATTTGTAAGGACATATTTTACATTTTTCGTATTTTTCATTGTGTATATCGTATACCATTACAACCTTCAAAGAAAGTTCAAGTTCATATGTTCATCAAGACGGATCCGAAAATCAAGGTTCTTTAACGACAAGCCTCTTTGAGATTGATTTTGGTAAGGTTGTGTTTAAAGTCCCTTAATTGTTTCTTATAAGTGTTGGGATATTTTTTCTAAAATGTTTTTATCAAACTAAGGCATTTTATTGAGTCAAAATAATTTTTCTAAAATTTGTAGGCAGAGTTTTAAAAGAAAATATTTTTCTCTTTGTTCGTTCAAATGACAAGAACAAGTCGTTTGAACGACAGCTTCAAATGACATTGCATGTCGCGCGATAGGTCGCGAGATGGTCCCTTGATGTTTTCATCTAATGACACGCTATTGTTTCATTTTTTTAAGGTCATTTTGAAGGTCGCGTAATCCCCTGGATCGAACGACATCTGATGTCATTCGAACGACCCCGTCGCCTCAAATTTTTTATAAATACATGTTTTAGAGACCTTTTTTCATTGAAAAAACCTAAGACTTTTAATACACGAAAATTTGCAAATCTGCAGAATTTTAGTCTTCTCTTTTAGGGGTTAAAAACTTTGTTTTCGATTCACAAATAATTCCAATTACTTTAGTGAATCGGTTTGGAGCCCAAGATACATCTTTGTTGAAGTTTCTCTTGTAGAGGTGATTTCTCTACTGCTAGAATGATAGGGCTTGCGAGATCTATTTATTGAATACAACTGCGATCATTAGGGATACTCGAGGGTGTTCACTACTGAAGAAGGAGCTACAGTTCTAGAGGATCTCGTGGGAATCTTTGTTGATTTAGATTGTGTGTCTATGTGGATTTTCTGTCGGAGACTCATTATGAATTTCATTGTGTAATTTGTAAGTTGTGGTTTACTGTTCATAGTGAAATAAAGGTTTAACCCGAAAGGATTTTTTCTCCTGAATCTCTAGTTTTTTGGATTGCATGATTTAATTTATCCCCATAGATGAATGTTTAGGGTTAATGAAATTCGAATCTAGGATTGACTCTAATTAAATAAGTTTCAGAAATTAAAAATATGAGAACTTTGAATAAATTTATATCACACCGCATTCTCAATGTTGTTGTGTCCTGTTAAGACAAGAAGAGTGAGGGTGGGGCCTCTGAGTCCAATAGGGACGCGACCGTGGCCTTTATGAAGGAATATTCACCAGAAGTGATTTAATTACTCATGGTTTTATCGGATTGGACTACTTGACGGGGACTTTTCTCTAAGTGGCAAAGTAACTGAAAAGTTATTAAAAAGGGGATCGTAGCCTATCTTGGACAATTTATTGATCCTTAGGGAAACTACATAGTTGGACTTTGTCCATAAAATCATTAGTTTCTTAATGATTTAACCTAGACCTTTGCAATTTATCCCCCCTTACACACCATAAGCCTCGTGGTGGAAGTTTTTCAACCATTTCACGACATTTTCGGTCCAAAGCATCTCAATTTCAATAATTGAAAGTGAAAATATGCCAAAATACACAAATTCGGCTAAGTTGTTTCATAAGGGATATGAATTATAGGTAGTCAGCATGCCATGTTGCATCCAACAAGATGCAGTAAAGGTTTTTTTTCCAGAAATGGACCCAAAAATTGCGTTTCACCCATACAAACATGACCAAAAATGTCCTTTGGGAGTTAACCAAAGTCATAAAACTCCCTATGTGCAAAATAGCACTAATTTGGTTGCAAACATCCCAAAGTATAGGAAAGAAAATGGCTTGAGATGTCAAAAAAAACGATAGGTGAAGAAGGGTCCTTCCATTGTTACCTTCCTTTATGAGGCCATGGCCAATTGAGTTTTTCAACACAAACTAGGTGGAGTAACATCATTGGGGTAAGAAAATTGCATCCAAGGCCGTAGAAAATTTTTTAGAAAGCATATTTAGAAATAAGAAATCCCCTTAGGGAGTTTATAAGTAAAATATGGGTATAACAACCAAGATCTCACCCATGGGATAATGACACGGGGGTCCCCATGGATGAAATATGGTATTACGAATCCTAATCTAGAGGAAACTTAGTAAAGAACCTCATTTTCAACAGACGACACCAAAATGATTATGCGAGAAATCATACTTAGATCATTCTCAACCATCATATAAAGTGTAAAAGCATAAATAAGTAAATAAAGAGAAATAAAACGTAAGATATAGAGTGGTCCGTCTATAAAATGAGCCTACGTCCACTTTGGTGCCTCACTTTCATTATATTCAATCATTAGTACCATTGAAGGCGTACAAGAGAGAGAGATAGAGAGTCAATCACATGAGATATATCGCCCTATGCAGTGCGGTATGCGGCCTATAGAGAAAATTTGTAAAGGCATATGGACTGAGAGGCCTAGGTGATATGGGAGTTCTAGAGTGACAGTGTGTAGAGATTTAGGAAGGGCTTTGTTGCCAAATCTTGCCTTTCTAAATATGGGATGAGAAATTCAATTTATAGAAGTCAAAAAGAGGGGTCACGTGCTTAGAGCACATAACATGTGTATAAGTGATGTAAGGGGGAATCTTTCTAGAAATTGGATAGCTGGGAAGTACATACAGACATCGCTAAGTCTGGGCAGGGTATGTTTTGCTAAAGAGGTATGTGGTCGCAGCCTGTTAAGGATGCATCCATGGCCTTATTATGTGCTGTAAGTATAGGACTGTTGTAAGGACAATTTGTCCATCTTTATGTATATGTTATGTCATACGCCGTTACAAGATTGTTGGTTGAAAAGATCACATCGTCATCAACAAAATCCGAAGATCAAAAGAAGAAAGAATTTGGGAATCAGACCTGGCCGGACCGATCCGGTCCAGAAAAAGAACCGATCCGGTTTACCGGACCGATCCGACCATCTACCGGACCGATCCGTTTTGTCAGACTCCAGTAGCCACCGGATCCATAGCGAACCGATGAAGGCAAAAGTCCCGGACCGATCCGATGCCAACCAGACCGATCCGGTTTCAGAAAAAGAACCGATCCGACTTACCCGGACCGATCCGCCTAATCGACCGGACCGATCCGGCGAGGATAATCACTGCCAGATCGTGCAGCCGATTTTGAAGGGTTTCGATCCCTTATTTAAACCACGATCAGCAGTTGGTTTTCTTAAGACTTTCCCACGATTTTCAGAGCATATCAACCCTAAAGTCTTCACCTATTGAGTCCTATGATTCTAGGTTTTTAGATTCACACATCTTCCATATCTATGTGAATCAAAATTTGGTAACCCAAAGAACACCATTGATGTTGTTCAACCCTTTGTGAAGTGGACCGTTTCTTCCTCTTCATTGCAGCCCTACTGGACAGGGATAGTTCCAGCCGCAAGCCCTTCTGGAAAGGGATTTTCTTCCAGCCGCGACTACAGAATCCGATACCCGAGGGTAATTCTTAGTCAACCTGTATTTCATTGTAATCCGATTGTAAACCGTATTTTACAAATTATAGTGATATACAAATGGTTTTGCCCCTGTGGGGGATTTTTCCTGAAACTTTGTGTGTTGAATAATTCTTGCATGATTTCATATTGTTTCAATCACACCTAGTTGCATGCTTAGGGTTAATTTGGGTTAAAAGGCATTTATTATATTGTTTCCTTATTTGAACGCAAGCGCCAACTCTTTCAAATTGGTATCAGAGCAGGTTACGCTTATCTATCGCGTATTCCTTTTTTCGCAAAATTTTTCTAAAGATATCAATTTTTGAAATAAATTGATTTTTGAAAAGAGCGTGTTCAAATGGAGAAGTCATATTATAAAATGCCTATTTTTGACGGGTCGAATTATGCCTATTGGAAAGCCCGTATGAGGTCGGCTTTAAAAGCCATTGATGAACGGGTATGGATTCTTGTTGAAAGAGGGTGGACACCTCCCTCCGTCACTGTTGAAAATGTGACAAATTTAAAATCTGTCACGCAATGGACCGAAGATGAGTTTAGATGGTCTTCCTTTAATTCTAAGGGATTGAGTGCTATTTCTGCTTCCATCACTCCGGATGAGTTCAAACGCATAATGACGTGCACCACGTCAAAGGAGGCATGGGATGTTTTGCAACTTACCCATGAGGGTACGAACGCTGTTAAAGAGTCTAAATTACAAAATTTGGCCACCCAATTCGAGACTATCACCATGTCTGAGTCCGAATGCTTTGATGAGTTTTTTGCACGCTTGTCGGACATTGTTAACTCTAGTTTTAATTTGGGTGAGGTAATTGATAACACGCGTGTCGTTAAAAAGATTCTGAGATCTCTCCCAAAACGCTTTATTCCGAAAGTCACTGTTTTGAACTCGTTGGGAAATTTGAAATCACTTAAGTTGGAAGAACTTGTAGGAGATCTTCAAACCTATGAGATTGACATGTTTCCCAAAACCATTAAGGCTAAGGATAATGGGATTGCTTTAAAGACTCATTTTCAGAAAAAGAAAGAAAAAGTTTTTGAGTCCAAGTCTGAATGTGATTTTGACTTAGATGACTTGGCCCTGTTTGCAAAAAATTTCAAAAGAATTCTCAAATTCAAGAAAAATGGAAATTTCAATGATAAAAAGAATGTTGAGAAAAATTCTTCTGAAAAAGAAAATGAGAAAGATTCCAATGACCCTCCTAAGAAAGACAGTGAGAGATGTTTTGAATGTGATGGTAGGGGTCATAGAGCGTTTGAGTGTGCCAATCGTCTGAATAGAGAGAAAGGTAAAACTGTCCTAAATGCTACCCTCAGTGATGACAGTGATGTCGAGTCGGTAGACTGTGGAGATAAGTCACCGCATGAGCGTAACTTCACCGCGTTCATGGCAAGTCATGTGAGCACCTCCAATGCTTCTCACGACTATGAGGATGCTTCTTCACATGGATTCCTCGACAGTGAGAGCGAAGAAAGTGAGGGGAAAGATGAAGGAAGTGAGAGTGATCTTCATCAGACATACGCTGAGTTAGATTCTGAGTTTCTTGAAACCAAGAGGTGTTACAAAGCGTTAGTTCCTAGGATCACCGCCTTAGAGAAAGAATTTGAAGAGAGAGAGAAGGGTTGTGAGAATCAAAAGGAGAGAGAGAAAAAATTTGGAGAGATAAGGTGTTTTGAGTGCGATGGGATAGGGCACAAGAAATTTGAGTGTCCCACTATTCGTAGGAGAGAGCGCAAGAAGATTGCCATGCCCACTTCTCCAAGCGATAGTGAGGATGAGAATGGTGATGACAGGTTAATCCAAAATGCCTTTAGAAAGTTGTTCATCGAGACCATGGAAACAAAAAGGTCAAATAGGATCCTAGGTCTTAGAATTCGTGAGTTAAAGGTAGAAAGTGATGAGCTAAAAAGAGAAAAAGGTGACCTGTCCAACACGGTGTCTAGTCTGATGACACGTGTATCCCATCTCGAGGATGACCTCAAACAAGCACAGGAGGTCCAAGTCACATTAGAGACTGCTCCCGAGCCTATATCCACCATTGTGAGTGAGTCCCATGGGTGTCCGTCTAGGAATATTCTCCCCAAAATTGTTGATAAATTACTTCCTAGACCGGTTTATGTTTGCTCCCACTGCAAGAAACGAGGACATCTTAGGGAATTTTGTTCTAAGTTGGGTTTTGTGCCATATCATGCCACTTCACACATTCATGCACATGCACCCACTCATGATTCTTTGCCTGCTCATTTTGATAGAGAGTTTGCACATATTCGCGAGCAAGTGAAGTTTTTGATCAAGACTACACATGATTTAGTGGAGTTGGTTCAAAAGATGCCTCCATCTTTAGAAAACTCCACCGTTACTCCTGGTTGAGATCTTGTCTTGATTGCTAGCATAGGTTGTTTATCATGTCATTTTTTTAAACCTATTGCTAGCATGTATCATTAGTTAGTTTTTCATTTTTTAAAAAAAAAAAAAAAAAAATACAAAAAGATTTTCTGTTTAGAAAAATTTTCAGAAAAACTCAAAAAGATTTTATTTTGATAAAATTTTTGAAAAATTCAAAAAGAGATTTGCCTTTTATGGATGAGCATTTAAGATAGCCAAGTCACAACTTCATTCCATATATCCATGTGACTGTTTGATAGAGATTTGAGAGGCTACATCATTTCATCCATGTGCTTAACATTGATTGGAGTCCTTGAGATGTAATTAGTGATATTTCCTACATGCTTGACTCCTATATCCTTTTTTGCACACATGCACGGCTATATTTGATTGTTGCACTTGTCAATCTCATGTTGGCTTGAGTGTTTCCATCTCAATCCTGTCTATACAATGTATAAAATGCGATAAAACTTGACAAGATTGGATTGCATGTAAAAACCGTTTGGTGAGACTGTGCGCATATTTTCATAACGGGGAGGGGCTGCGAAAGTTGATTCTTATCCTTTGCGCAAAAGCCACCGTTAAAAAGGACCTAAAAAATGGAGGAATTTTAATATCCGAGGTCCTAAGAGGTTAAAAGAGCCTGAAAAAAATTGTTAAGGCAATCAAAAGCAATACATGCCATATATGGGCCATTTAGGTTTCACCATCAATTCTCCAAAGTTTGAGAATTTAGTATACCTCTATTCATAATATAAATCTGAGGGAGTTTGGTTGGAGATTGAAAAACGGGTTTGCACTTCCTTGAAAGTCCTGAAAACGCATGAAAATCATTTTGGACGTTATTGGTGTAGAAATCACTTTGAGCTTTGATTTGTAGATTTGATAGTCAATGTCATATATTTCCAATCTTTTACACCAAAGGAAGCATTTGAGTTCATTCGTTAGGAATATCCAATATTCATCGTGCACACATGTCATGTTTGTATGCTTTGATTTTCCTATTGAATTTTGATCACACCCATTCTTTTACGCTATCACCGACTTGGTTGTTTTTTGATCATTCATGGTGTGATTTTATGCCTTGTGACATCCCGGTACTTGATTGCTTGATTTATTTCTCTCATTTGTCTATTTGGGAACATCATAAAAAGGGGGAGAATGAATTATCGGATTTTGGGGGAGTTTTGAAATTTGAGGTTCATCATAAATCTGGTATTTGAAATTTGAGGTTCATCATAAATCTGGTATATATGCATATGTTTATTATCTCATTTCAAACTTGATACGTCACTTGGTATTTGCTTTATCTCATGTGTGTAGGTACATCCTTGATAATTCCATGATACACACCCTGATGAGATAAGCGTGAAGATTCCTGAAGAATTGAAGAACAAACGATGCAGTCTTATTCACTTGTACTCTTTCAGTTTTGGGTTCATGGAAGGGTAGATTTGTATAGGAAATTTCATATTTGATAATTCGGATTTTTTATGTTTGTTCCGGCATAGACATAGGGGGAGATTTGTAAGGACAATTTGTCCATCTTTATGTATATGTTATGTCATACGCCGTTACAAGATTGTTGGTTGAAAAGATCACATCGTCATCAACAAAATCCGAAGATCAAAAGAAGAAAGAATTTGGGAATCAGACCTGGCCGGACCGATCCGGTCCAGAAAAAGAACCGATCCGGTTTACCGGACCGATCCGACCATCTACCGGACCGATCCGTTTTGTCAGACTCCAGTAGCCACCGGATCCATAGAGAACCGATGAAGGCAAAAGTCCCGGACCGATCCGATGCCAACCAGACCGATCCGGTTTCAGAAAAAGAACCGATCCGACTTACCCGGACCGATCCGCCTAATCGACCGGACCGATCCGGCGAGGATAATCACTGCCAGATCGTGCAGCCGATTTTGAAGGGTTTCGATCCCTTATTTAAACCACGATCAGCAGTTGGTTTTCTTAAGACTTTCCCACGATTTTCAGAGCATATCAACCCTAAAGTCTTCACCTATTGAGTCCTATGATTCTAGGTTTTTAGATTCACACATCTTCCATATCTATGTGAATCAAAATTTGGTAACCCAAAGAACACCATTGATGTTGTTCAACCCTTTGTGAAGTGGACCGTTTCTTCCTCTTCATTGCAGCCCTACTGGACAGGGATAGTTCCAGCCGCAAGCCCTTCTGGAAAGGGATTTTCTTCCAGCCGCGACTACAGAATCCGATACCCGAGGGTAATTCTTAGTCAACCTGTATTTCATTGTAATCCGATTGTAAACCGTATTTTACAAATTATAGTGATATACAAATGGTTTTGCCCCTGTGGGGGATTTTTCCTGAAACTTTGTGTGTTGAATAATTCTTGCATGATTTCATATTGTTTCAATCACACCTAGTTGCATGCTTAGGGTTAATTTGGGTTAAAAGGCATTTATTATATTGTTTCCTTATTTGAACGCAAGCGCCAACTCTTTCAAATTGGTATCAGAGCAGGTTACGCTTATCTATCGCGTATTCCTTTTTTCGCAAAATTTTTCTAAAGATATCAATTTTTGAAATAAATTGATTTTTGAAAAGAGCGTGTTCAAATGGAGAAGTCATATTATAAAATGCCTATTTTTGACGGGTCGAATTATGCCTATTGGAAAGCCCGTATGAGGTCGGCTTTAAAAGCCATTGATGAACGGGTATGGATTCTTGTTGAAAGAGGGTGGACACCTCCCTCCGTCACTGTTGAAAATGTGACAAATTTAAAATCTGTCACGCAATGGACCGAAGATGAGTTTAGATGGTCTTCCTTTAATTCTAAGGGATTGAGTGCTATTTCTGCTTCCATCACTCCGGATGAGTTCAAACGCATAATGACGTGCACCACGTCAAAGGAGGCATGGGATGTTTTGCAACTTACCCATGAGGGTACGAACGCTGTTAAAGAGTCTAAATTACAAAATTTGGCCACCCAATTCGAGACTATCACCATGTCTGAGTCCGAATGCTTTGATGAGTTTTTTGCACGCTTGTCGGACATTGTTAACTCTAGTTTTAATTTGGGTGAGGTAATTGATAACACGCGTGTCGTTAAAAAGATTCTGAGATCTCTCCCAAAACGCTTTATTCCGAAAGTCACTGTTTTGAACTCGTTGGGAAATTTGAAATCACTTAAGTTGGAAGAACTTGTAGGAGATCTTCAAACCTATGAGATTGACATGTTTCCCAAAACCATTAAGGCTAAGGATAATGGGATTGCTTTAAAGACTCATTTTCAGAAAAAGAAAGAAAAAGTTTTTGAGTCCAAGTCTGAATGTGATTTTGACTTAGATGACTTGGCCCTGTTTGCAAAAAATTTCAAAAGAATTCTCAAATTCAAGAAAAATGGAAATTTCAATGATAAAAAGAATGTTGAGAAAAATTCTTCTGAAAAAGAAAATGAGAAAGATTCCAATGACCCTCCTAAGAAAGACAGTGAGAGATGTTTTGAATGTGATGGTAGGGGTCATAGAGCGTTTGAGTGTGCCAATCGTCTGAATAGAGAGAAAGGTAAAACTGTCCTAAATGCTACCCTCAGTGATGACAGTGATGTCGAGTCGGTAGACTGTGGAGATAAGTCACCGCATGAGCGTAACTTCACCGCGTTCATGGCAAGTCATGTGAGCACCTCCAATGCTTCTCACGACTATGAGGATGCTTCTTCACATGGATTCCTCGACAGTGAGAGCGAAGAAAGTGAGGGGAAAGATGAAGGAAGTGAGAGTGATCTTCATCAGACATACGCTGAGTTAGATTCTGAGTTTCTTGAAACCAAGAGGTGTTACAAAGCGTTAGTTCCTAGGATCACCGCCTTAGAGAAAGAATTTGAAGAGAGAGAGAAGGGTTGTGAGAATCAAAAGGAGAGAGAGAAAAAATTTGGAGAGATAAGGTGTTTTGAGTGCGATGGGATAGGGCACAAGAAATTTGAGTGTCCCACTATTCGTAGGAGAGAGCGCAAGAAGATTGCCATGCCCACTTCTCCAAGCGATAGTGAGGATGAGAATGGTGATGACAGGTTAATCCAAAATGCCTTTAGAAAGTTGTTCATCGAGACCATGGAAACAAAAAGGTCAAATAGGATCCTAGGTCTTAGAATTCGTGAGTTAAAGGTAGAAAGTGATGAGCTAAAAAGAGAAAAAGGTGACCTGTCCAACACGGTGTCTAGTCTGATGACACGTGTATCCCATCTCGAGGATGACCTCAAACAAGCACAGGAGGTCCAAGTCACATTAGAGACTGCTCCCGAGCCTATATCCACCATTGTGAGTGAGTCCCATGGGTGTCCGTCTAGGAATATTCTCCCCAAAATTGTTGATAAATTACTTCCTAGACCGGTTTATGTTTGCTCCCACTGCAAGAAACGAGGACATCTTAGGGAATTTTGTTCTAAGTTGGGTTTTGTGCCATATCATGCCACTTCACACATTCATGCACATGCACCCACTCATGATTCTTTGCCTGCTCATTTTGATAGAGAGTTTGCACATATTCGCGAGCAAGTGAAGTTTTTGATCAAGACTACACATGATTTAGTGGAGTTGGTTCAAAAGATGCCTCCATCTTTAGAAAACTCCACCGTTACTCCTGGTTGAGATCTTGTCTTGATTGCTAGCATAGGTTGTTTATCATGTCATTTTTTTAAACCTATTGCTAGCATGTATCATTAGTTAGTTTTTCATTTTTTAAAAAAAAAAAAAAAAAAAATACAAAAAGATTTTCTGTTTAGAAAAATTTTCAGAAAAACTCAAAAAGATTTTATTTTGATAAAATTTTTGAAAAATTCAAAAAGAGATTTGCCTTTTATGGATGAGCATTTAAGATAGCCAAGTCACAACTTCATTCCATATATCCATGTGACTGTTTGATAGAGATTTGAGAGGCTACATCATTTCATCCATGTGCTTAACATTGATTGGAGTCCTTGAGATGTAATTAGTGATATTTCCTACATGCTTGACTCCTATATCCTTTTTTGCACACATGCACGGCTATATTTGATTGTTGCACTTGTCAATCTCATGTTGGCTTGAGTGTTTCCATCTCAATCCTGTCTATACAATGTATAAAATGCGATAAAACTTGACAAGATTGGATTGCATGTAAAAACCGTTTGGTGAGACTGTGCGCATATTTTCATAACGGGGAGGGGCTGCGAAAGTTGATTCTTATCCTTTGCGCAAAAGCCACCGTTAAAAAGGACCTAAAAAATGGAGGAATTTTAATATCCGAGGTCCTAAGAGGTTAAAAGAGCCTGAAAAAAATTGTTAAGGCAATCAAAAGCAATACATGCCATATATGGGCCATTTAGGTTTCACCATCAATTCTCCAAAGTTTGAGAATTTAGTATACCTCTATTCATAATATAAATCTGAGGGAGTTTGGTTGGAGATTGAAAAACGGGTTTGCACTTCCTTGAAAGTCCTGAAAACGCATGAAAATCATTTTGGACGTTATTGGTGTAGAAATCACTTTGAGCTTTGATTTGTAGATTTGATAGTCAATGTCATATATTTCCAATCTTTTACACCAAAGGAAGCATTTGAGTTCATTCGTTAGGAATATCCAATATTCATCGTGCACACATGTCATGTTTGTATGCTTTGATTTTCCTATTGAATTTTGATCACACCCATTCTTTTACGCTATCACCGACTTGGTTGTTTTTTGATCATTCATGGTGTGATTTTATGCCTTGTGACATCCCGGTACTTGATTGCTTGATTTATTTCTCTCATTTGTCTATTTGGGAACATCATAAAAAGGGGGAGAATGAATTATCGGATTTTGGGGGAGTTTTGAAATTTGAGGTTCATCATAAATCTGGTATTTGAAATTTGAGGTTCATCATAAATCTGGTATATATGCATATGTTTATTATCTCATTTCAAACTTGATACGTCACTTGGTATTTGCTTTATCTCATGTGTGTAGGTACATCCTTGATAATTCCATGATACACACCCTGATGAGATAAGCGTGAAGATTCCTGAAGAATTGAAGAACAAACGATGCAGTCTTATTCACTTGTACTCTTTCAGTTTTGGGTTCATGGAAGGGTAGATTTGTATAGGAAATTTCATATTTGATAATTCGGATTTTTTATGTTTGTTCCGGCATAGACATAGGGGGAGATTTGTAAGGACAATTTGTCCATCTTTATGTATATGTTATGTCATACGCCGTTACAAGATTGTTGGTTGAAAAGATCACATCGTCATCAACAAAATCCGAAGATCAAAAGAAGAAAGAATTTGGGAATCAGACCTGGCCGGACCGATCCGGTCCAGAAAAAGAACCGATCCGGTTTACCGGACCGATCCGACCATCTACCGGACCGATCCGTTTTGTCAGACTCCAGTAGCCACCGGATCCATAGAGAACCGATGAAGGCAAAAGTCCCGGACCGATCCGATGCCAACCAGACCGATCCGGTTTCAGAAAAAGAACCGATCCGACTTACCCGGACCGATCCGCCTAATCGACCGGACCGATCCGGCGAGGATAATCACTGCCAGATCGTGCAGCCGATTTTGAAGGGTTTCGATCCCTTATTTAAACCACGATCAGCAGTTGGTTTTCTTAAGACTTTCCCACGATTTTCAGAGCATATCAACCCTAAAGTCTTCACCTATTGAGTCCTATGATTCTAGGTTTTTAGATTCACACATCTTCCATATCTATGTGAATCAAAATTTGGTAACCCAAAGAACACCATTGATGTTGTTCAACCCTTTGTGAAGTGGACCGTTTCTTCCTCTTCATTGCAGCCCTACTGGACAGGGATAGTTCCAGCCGCAAGCCCTTCTGGAAAGGGATTTTCTTCCAGCCGCGACTACAGAATCCGATACCCGAGGGTAATTCTTAGTCAACCTGTATTTCATTGTAATCCGATTGTAAACCGTATTTTACAAATTATAGTGATATACAAATGGTTTTGCCCCTGTGGGGGATTTTTCCTGAAACTTTGTGTGTTGAATAATTCTTGCATGATTTCATATTGTTTCAATCACACCTAGTTGCATGCTTAGGGTTAATTTGGGTTAAAAGGCATTTATTATATTGTTTCCTTATTTGAACGCAAGCGCCAACTCTTTCAACTATCGCGATCTGCCTAACCCCATAAAGTGATAATGTACTTAAGACTTTTTTAACTTAGTTACCAGTAGTGGGCATGTCAACGATGATCTCAGACCTGTGAGAGCCAGAGGCACTGGGAAATGGAATATTGTGGGAGGCGGAATTGGTGAAGTGAATGTTAAAGGAGGCGGCATTGGGGAGGGTAATGTTGAAGGAGGCGGCACTTGGGACAGGAAACTTCCAGAGGGACGAAAAGGGAAACCTTAAGGAGGAGGGTGAGGGAAACTTTGAGGAGAATTTATTCTCGAGAAAAGTATGAGGTCATTAGGGATGAGGTCAAGAAGCTGGAAGATGCGGAGTTTAACAGGGAGGTCATCTACTCTGAATGGTTGTCCAATGCAGTCATTGTCCTAAAGGCCAACGGGAAGTGGAGAATGTGTGTGGACTTCACCGACCTCAACAAGCACTGTCCCAAAGACAGCTTCCCTCTCCCCTGCATTGACCAGATGGTAGACGCTACCGCAGGCCATGAGCTCATGAGCTTTATGGATGCCTATTTAGGGTACAACCAGATCTTCATGAACCCTGAGGACTCGGAGAAGACAGCCTCCATTACTAACAAGGGGACATATTGTTATAGGGTCATGCCCTTTGGCCTAAAAAATGCGGGGGCAACGTAGCAGCACCTCGTAAATAAAATGTTTCAAGACCAAATTGGGAAGTCTATGGAGGTCTATGTAGATGACATGCTGACTAAGAGTTTGAAGGCAGAGGATCATGTAGCATACCTGGAGAGGACCTTTAATACGATGGACAAATACCAGATGAAGCTTAACCCGACCAAGTGTGTCTTCGGGGTCGGAGCAGGGAAGTTCTTGGGGTTCATTATCAACCAAAGAGGCATCGAGGCCAATCCTGAAAAGATAAAGGCCCTTGTTGAGATGAAGACCCCCAAGTCCATTAAAGACGTTCAGAGACTCACAGGTAGAGTTGCTACCTTAAACAGGTTCATGTCTAGGGCCACAGACAGGTGTCTACCATTCTTCAAAATTCTTAGGAAAGCCTTCGAATGGAGTGAAGAGTGTGATAAGGCCTTCAAGGAGTTAAAATCATACATGGGGTCTCCCTTGCTGTTGTCACGGCCCGTGCAGGGTGAACATCTTTATGTGTACCTCGCTGTCTCAGAGTCAACCATCAGTGCAGCCATTGTGAGAGACGAAGACGGAGTAGAGAAGCCTGTGTATTTTAACAGCAAGGCACTCCAGGGGGCAGAGCAAAGATATCCAAGGATGGAAAAGTTGGCTTATGCCTTGATCCATGCATCGAGAAAGATGAAGCCATACTTCCAGTCCCATACAATGGTCATTCTCACTGACTCTCCCCTTAGGCATGTTTTGCACAAGCCTGAGAAATCAGGGAGGCTAATGGCCTGGGCTATAGAGCTGGGGGAGTTTGACATAGTGTATCAGCCTACAATGGCCATTAAGGGGCAAGCATTGGCAGATTTCGTGGCCGAGTTTACTTGGGAAGATGACGAAGCCGGGGCTGAAAGCCTCGGGAAGATAGATACTCGATAAGGTGAGCTCACCGACACACCTGCAGATAAGGCTGAGACAAGCACCGCTAGAAGGAAAGTGGATGAAAATGAAGAAGGAAGATATCTCTTTAGATAGGGGTCACTCACCGTGGGAAGTTTCTCGAAAGAACATGTCGAGTGGAGTCTCTTCGTTGACGGGTCCTCTTACGAAAGCGGGAGTGAAGTTGGATTAATAGTATCAGCACCTGACGGCACAGACATTGAGTACGGCCTAAGGTTTAACTTTAAGTCCTCCAACAATGAGGCCGAATATGAGGCCTTGATAGCAAGTCTCTCCTTGGCTATATCTCTTAGTGTCGGCCAAATTTTGGTTCATAGTGACTCGAGGCTAGTAGTGAATCAGATACTAGGAGCTTACGAGGCCAAGGACGAGAGGATGGCTAGGTACCTTGAGAAGGTGCGGTCATTACTGAAGAGCTTCAGAGAAGTGAAATTAAAAAGGATACCTAGGCTTGATAATGGCCGTGCTGATGCCCTTGCTAGGTTGGCCTCGACGACTAGGACAGACATCAGGAGGACAGTCCCAGTGGAAATTTTGCTTTGACCAACTATTGAAGAGGCTGAGGGAACACTTGGAACTTTCCTGAATATTGCTAAGGAAGCTTCATGGATGGACCCTCTGATCAGATACATTAAAGAGGGGGAGATGCCAAAAGCGAGGCAAGAAAGGAAGAAGTTGAGATATAGGGCTGCAAAGTTCATTATCATTGGGGACACCTTGTACAAAAAGGGAATTTTACTCCCCTTACTTAGGTGTGTGCACCCATCTGAAGTCCCATCCATTTTGCAAGACGTGCACGAAGGATCATGTTCAATCCACATTGGGGGCAGGTCCTTAGCAAAGAGGGTGATTACCCAAGGGTACTGGTGGCCGACCTTGGGGAAAGATGTCGCGGCATATGTAAAAAAGTGTGACAAATGCCAAAGATTTGCCACCATCCCCCACCAAACCCATTAGCCTCTTACTTCCATTAAATCCTCGTGGCCATTTGCAGTATGGGGGATTGACCTAATAGGACCCTTACCCAGGGCCATCAATAACTATCGGTTCCTCATCATGGCCATTGACTATTTTTCAAAATGGGTGGAGGCGGAGCCGATGGTAACGATCACAGAGCAGAAGACCTTCCAGTTTATATGGAAAAACATTATATGCAGATATGATCTCCCAAACACCCTCACCTCGGATTACGGGACTCAATTCAAGAATACATCTCTACAAAAGTACTGTGAAAGGGTGAGTATCAAACAATTCTTCTCTACCCTAGGCCGACCTCAGGCTAATGGGCAAACGGAAGTCACAAACAGGACGATCCTAGACGGGATCAAGAAGAGACTTAAGGAGGCAAAAGGAAGATGGGCTGGAGAATTATATGCCGTGCTGTGGGCCTATAGGACGACAGCGAGGACCTCTACCGGAGAGACCCCATTCATGCTAGCTTATGGCTCGGAAGCCGTCATCCCCACCGAGATTGGGTTTCCTACTCATAGGGTCCAAATGTATGACCCCCAGAGAAATACAGAAGATAGGAGACTCGACTTAGAACTGATTGAGGAAAGGAGGGAAGATGTCGAGATAAGGCAGGCCGCCTACCAGCAGAGGATTGCAAGGTTTTACAATTAGAGGGTGAAACAGAGACCAATTGCGGTGGGGGACTTGGTCCTCAAAAAGACTTGGCAGAAGCCCAACAAGCTCCATCCTAATTGGCATGTCCCATATAGGGTCATCGATGAAGTCATCCCTGGGACCTATAGACTAGCAAACCTAGAGGGGGAACCCTTTTCCAACCCCTGGAATGCAGATCATTTGAAGAAATACTATCAGTAGTTTTGTAAAGTCCTATCGAACGACAGTTGTAATAGGTGTTGCTCCGAAAGAACACTTGGAAAATTAATGAGAAATATCATTGTTCTCTCTCATCTTGTGTTTATCAGTTCTATTACGCATGGAAACATCTTCAGAGAATGACCCTCGGCTATAATGAGGGTCAATGGAGGGGACGACCCCGCCATTGTCCTCGAGAAAGATGAGGGAAGACTTTAAAACCATTAATTTGGTAATTATAACCCTCGGCTATAATGAGGGTCAATGGAGGGGACAACCCCACCATTGTCCTCAAGAAAGACGAGGGAAGACTTTAAAACCATTAAATTGGTAATTACAACCCTCGGCTATAATGAGGGTCAATGGAGGGGATGACCCCACCATTGTCCTCAAGAAAGACGATGGAAGACTTTGTTAAAAACCATTAATTTGGTAATTACAACCCTCGGCTATAATGAGGGTCAATGGAGGGGACAACCCCACCATTGTCCTCAAGAAAGACGAGAGAAGTCTTTAAAACCATTAAATTGGTAATTACAACCCTTGGCTATAATGAGGGTCAATGGAGGGGACGACCCGACCATTGCCCTCAAGAAAGATGAGGGAAGACTTTAAAACCATTAAATTGGTAATTACAACCCTCGGCTATAATGAGGGTCCCTCAAGAAAGACAAGGGAAGACTTTAAAACCATTAAATTGGTAATTCCAACCCTCGGCTATAATGAGGGTCAATGGAGGGGACGACCCCACCATTGTCCTCAAGAAAGACGAGGGAAGACTTTGTTTAAAACCATTAATTTGGTAATTACAACCCTCTATAATGAGGGTCAATGGAGGGGACGACCCCACCATTGTCCTCAAGAAAGACGAGGGAAGACATTAAAACCATTAATTTGGTAATTGCAACCCTCGACTATAATGAGGGTCAATGGAGGGGACGACCCCACCATTGTCCTCAAGAAAGACGAGGGAAGACTTGAAAACCATTAAATTGGTAATTACAACCCTCGCTATAATGAGGGTCAATGGAGGGGACGACCCCACCATTGTCCTCAAGAAAGACGAGGGAAGACTTTAAAACCATTAATTTGGTAATTACAACCCTCGGCTATAATGAGGGTCAATGGAGGGGACGACCCCACCATTGTCCTCAAGAAAGATGGGTGAAGACTTCAAAACCATTAATTTGGTAATTACAACCCTCGACTATAATGAGGGTCAATAGAGGGGATGACCCCACCATTGTCCTTAAGAAAGACGATGAAAGACTTTAAAACCATTAATTTGGTAATTACAACCCTCGGCTATAATGAGGGTCAATGGAGGGGACGACCCCTCCATTGTCCTCAAGAAAGACGAGGGAAGACTTTAAAACCATTAATTTGTTAATTATAACCCTCGGCTATAATGAGGGTCAATGGAGGGGACGACCCCACCATTGTCCTCAAGAAAGACGAGGGAAGACTTTAAAACCATTATTTTGGTAATTATAACCCTCGGATATAATGAGGGTCAATGGATGGGACGACCACACCATTGTCCTCAAGAAAGATGAGGGAAGACTTTAGCATCAATTAAAATTGGTTAAAAACCCTTGGCTATAATGAGGGCCAACGGAGGGGACGACCCCTCGTTCACCCTCAAGAAAGACGAGGGAGGGGTTAGTGATATTAACATAAAGATTCACAATACAAATCACACTAGAGACAAATACCGAAGATAAAGAGAGGCATTATATTACATTACAAAATGAAAATGTTCGTCTGATAAAAGAGTAAAAAAATATTAATTACACGAAGAGGGTATGGGCTACAGACAGCCACCCTATTGAGCAATGTCAGAGGGCAAGGCCTCAACATCTATCGGAGATTATTCTATGACCATGACAGGCCGAGCCTCAGATGTGCCTATACCTTCTACATGATGAGACTCCACTTGGGCTAGGGCTTCAGCAATAAGTGGATCGTCTAGTTGAACTGCCTCAAGAGAAGGGCGCACGAACGATACTGCGTCAGCAAACTTAAGTACGACCCACCGACAGGCCGTCCTAATCCCCCTCTCTAAGTACTCAAGACCGATGCCTTGGAACTCATCTGAGAGTTTGTAGGCCTCCAAAGCATCGGCCTCTGCCTTCTTCACTGCCTCAGATAGCTCAGTCTTATGCTGAGCCCCCATATTGGTCAAGGCCTCGTCCCGCTCCTTTATAAGCAAGTCCTTGGCCGCCATGTCTGCATCATGCTGCCTCGTCAGCTCATCCAGAACCCTTGCATGTTTAATTCTGGCACTCTCTAGCTCAGCCCTTGCAGTCTCCAGCTCCGTCTGCAAATCAGCCTCGTGCTGGATGGCTCTCTCTGCTTCATGGAATTTTTGTTGGTTTTCAGCCATCCACTTAGTGGCCGAGGTAAAGGCGCATACAGACTGCACAGAAATAATAAACAGTTGCCAAGAGGCCGTGAAAGAATGCAACTAAGGGAATGAAGGGAGAACAAATACCTGAGCTAGGGCGTGCATACCATAGTCATACACTTTTGTTGGAGGCATCTTTGACAGAAATTCATAATCAGTAGCCGAGGGGGCAGAAAACATGGACGCCTTGGCTGCCGGCAGGTTCACGATAAGGGAAGATGGCTCGACCTTCAGAAGCGCCAAGTTCTGGGACCAGAAGGCCCGCATGCTAGAAGGGGAGCCAGTCCCCTCAAACGACTCTACCCTCGCCCTCGTCCTTGAATCCGGTCGAGGGTCAGCAGGAGCTTCAGGCTCTTTCCTTTTATGACGGTCAGCAGTTGGCTCAACAAGCGTCGGCCCCATGGCCCTCGTTTTCCTCAGAGCCTGTTGAGGCTCCTTGACTTTCTTCTTGCCTAGACCTGATAGCAAACTGGGAGCAGTCATTTCCCAAAGTTGATCCGATACACTATAGGGATGACCTGAACGGAGGACGACACGTCAGAAAAATGCAGAGGCAAAGATGAAACACTTGAAAAAAGTAAAGAATGGGAAAAAATAATATAACTCACATAGTTCTGTCAGGGGGCCGACCCTCAGACTAGCTTCCTTGAGGAACCGAGGGGTCATCAGATCTTCAAACTTTGGAAGTTCACTCCCTCTCCCTCATCCTCTCAGATATTCAACTATGTCTTTATCTTCCAGACTAAGTCCGGGGTCTGACCTGGCCTTCATTGAAGTGTTAGACCATCTTCTGGGGACCCTCGGACCATCGGCTACAGGTTGTGCCTCGGAGGAGAATTCCCACTCTCCAGAGACAAAGAAGAATCTCTTCTTCCAATCATGGTTGGAGGTTTATGCCACGTGGAGAAGTTTTTTGTCAGACCTCCTCGCCCCCATGTGATAGTACCCAGGCTGTTTGGATGAGGAGGTGATATTGTAACAGGACAAAAATACGTCGGCCGAGGGCTCATCAGTGAAAGCATTCTTCCACAGGGAGATGTAGCCAAGGATCATCCTCCAGGAGTTGGGAGGAAGATGAGAGGGGGCAACGCCGAGGGATGACAAAATATCTACGACAGCAGGATGCAGAGGGAATCTGACACCAACCTTAAACATTTGTTCGTATACTGTAACCTCTCCCTCTTCACCCTCGAAGACCCTCTAAGACTCAGAGGGAATCCTCATAGTTATATTGGGGGACACTCCATAGGCATGCCTCCACAGCAAGAGGTCACGATCCCTGACGGAGGAGATATAGGATGAGGCATGGGAGGTGTCAACTGGGTCAACATCTGAGTCCTCACCCTCGTCCTCAATCCCCTCTCCCTCGGCCTCATCACCTGTCAGAGACCCCTGGGGAAAAGCCATCTGAAAAGCGTGTGGGGATAGGGTTGTCACAGGGACAGCCTCGAAAGTAAGCATACCCTCGGCCTGTCGTCCTGGTCTTAGGTCAGACGCCTCTCCTCTCCCAGAAGGTCCAGCACCAATTGGCAACGACGCTCTCTCATCCATCTCTCCATAATAACTCTCGGCTGGACGACAAGACGACCCATAAGACTCAGATGGCTCAAATGGATTTATTGTGGCAAGAGGAATGGGGAAAATGGGTCGTACCCAATTAGGGTCGGCCCCTCGTCTCCTCTCCTCCTCTTCCTCTACCCGTCTGATCTCAACAAATAACTTCTCTCTCAGGGAAGGGAATTCCTCAGCTAAGTTGTAAAGCCGCCTAAGCATTAAGGGGGAGACCCTACACTTGGAAGAATTTGGGTAACCTAACTACAAACAAATCTCACAATTGACCAGGGTGGACTTTTCGATCAAAACCAAGGAATTAAAGGGTTTTCTATCAAGAACAATTCAAGAAAAGCTTACTAGAGGTCACACCGAAAAGCTATGGAACAACCTAAGAAAATCTAACCCTACGAACTTAAAACAGGAAAACAAACAGAAATGAAGATAAGTAGGTAACTAGGGTCGAGGTGTTACCTGAGGAGAAATAGCAAAGCTTCCAAGATTGAAGGTTCGAAACTGCAAAAATGGCAAGAAGGCTGGAAGGTAGAGAGAGAGTTCAGGCGCGAAGAAGAAGAAGAAGAAAGAGAAACTTCAAAAAATTCTTTAAGTACCTTGCCAATGAGTGGGCCCACTCACCAATGCAGAGCACAACCCACGCCTTAGAAACTGGAACGACAATGAGTACCTGCCTAGGTGTCATATCATCTTAACAGGTGTCACTCACCTAACTGATTATACACCTATCTCAATTACAACACTATCCCTCAGCCATCTCAATAACATCTATGGCTAAGGGCTGGGGGGATTGATATACCCAAATATACACACGGCCAGGCCGAGGACACCATGTACCTGGATGGGGTCAGGGTGACCTCATCAACAGGCTCCAGACAACCCCTCAAGGGCCGACCCTTCAAGGGGCCAACCCTTCATCAGGCCCGGACGACCCTCCAAGGGGCTGACCCTTCATCAGGCTCTAGACGATCCTTCAAGAGGTCGACCCTTCATCAGGCCCGGATGACCCTCCAAAGGGCCGACCCTTCATCAGGCCCGGATGACCCTTCAAGGGGCCGACCCTTCATTAGGCTCCAGACGACCCTTCAAGGGGCCGACCCTTCATCAGGCTCCAGACGACCCTTCGAGGGGCCGGCCCTTCATCAGGCCCGGATGACCCTTCAAGGGGCCAACCCTTCATCAGGCTCCAGATGACCCTTCGAGGGGCCGACCCTTTATCAGGCTCCAGACGACCCTTCAAGGGGCCGACCCTTCATCAGGCTCCAGACGACCCTTCAAGGGGCCGACCCTTCATCAGGCCCGGACGACCCTCCAAGGGGCCGACCCTTCATCAGGCTCCAGATGACCCTTCGAGGGGCCAACCCTTCATCAGGCTCCAGATGACCCTCCGAGGGGCCGACAATACGAGGCCTAAATTGGGCCTAACTCACTATCATAAGGAACTTTGCCCTCGACCTCGTGTTACAGGCCGAGGGTGATGTCATCACAGCGCGTGGTTTGGGAGACGTGTGGAACAGTGCGCGTGAGGCTCACAGGACACGTGAAAGACCGTTACAACCGAATCACCCCCTCATGTGAGGGAACATTATGTCATCATTTGGCATCTACAGGTGTCAACAGGATATTGGCTAAATCATCGTTCAAATGCACCATGCATACTTGGGGGGTATACTACACCCCCCAAGACCTATATATACTTATCACCTACAACCCTATAAAGGAACGGATAGATGGATAATCATAACCCTAACAAAAACTCTGCTTGTACACACAGTAGAGAGAGAAAGTGAGCTTATGTGTATTGTATCCAAGGCCATTAGTTCCCATACTTAGTGGATCACACACTCACAGTGGATGTAGGCCTAATTGGCTGAACCACTATACATCATTATCTTATTCCTCTTATACTCATCTCCTTCTACACACTTATACACTTACATCTCAATGGCTGCCATGGTTACTACCGTTTGAGCTCATCATCACTTATCTGGTGGTGCTAGATTTCAGTATCATCAGGGGTATTGGGGGTCGATAACCTTCAGTAAAAAGAGTCAAAAGTTTTTCAATCTGATTCGTTAAGAGTCCAAGGTTATTTTTTCTCCAAAACATCATTCTACTTCTCCCACGGCATTTCAACATTGCGATGCACCCTCTCTTTCATAGCCAAAATATTGGAGCTCGGTGCATCCTTCGAGAAATGTCTATGACGAATGTTTCTCCGATATGTCCTCAATTCCTCAACATCCCATGAAAGAACCTAGTGCTTTGACTTGTCAAGAAATATAGACCGCTTGTAGAGTTTATCGTAGATGTCATCTTTGATGGTTTGATCAATAAGGTTCCAATTGTGTGTTCCCCTAACTCCCACATTCATTTTCTCAGTGACAAAAACCTGTCTTTAAAGTTCAGCAGGTAATTTTTATCACCCGTGGGGTTATTCCCAAGAAGGGATATCCCAATGGGCTTCTTTTCATTTGAGCGAGAGGTGCCAGGAGCGCTAGATGGGGGCGTTATAACAACAGGGGTTTGTTTCCTACTCGTACTTGGAGTCGTACTTAGAGTAGGGGAATGAACCAGAGATGGAATTGTGAATTGCTCAGCGATTGGAGATGAGAATTTTGGTTGTTTTGCACGAGATGAGGATCCTCGTGGGGATGTCACCTCGTCACTTGGTACATTTTAGTCGTTGCCTCCCGATATTATCTATAAAAATAAAAGACTATAAGCGAATAAATAGTTATAATAATATGAAATTATAACTAACTAATCAAGTTTATGACCATATATATATATATATATATATATATATATATACACACACACCCCTTTTTAGAGTAAGACTATATAATATGTCCGATGTGCCTGGTCTCCATCCATTTGATATTAGTTTTTAAAAACTTATGGATTTTTGCACGTGGCCAACTAAGAAGAAGCTTATCTATGATTGATGTATAGATATCCATGCCATGAACTCAGAATCCCATTTTTTTAACTTACTGACAAGATTCAATTTTACATCCATATGGTGCGAGACATCATGGTCTATGTCAATGATCTATGTACGCAGTTGTATCCATAAGGGGTGAATTTATTCTCTACTTTCTCTATCAACGTAAGCAAGGTGAGGGATACATCGCGATTATGTGTGTGGAATATATCCTCTATAGCATCATCCCATTTTTCTGGTAGGGAAAATAGAATACGATCGGACATGTACTCTTACTGGAGATCAATTCCACGATTTGTAGGGTAGTTAAATTATTCAATGTTCTTATTCCCATACCTATAAATAGTTGTGCCCTCTATATGGTGCACACTAATAAAGGAGGTATATGTGCGGTCCAATTGCAACCGCTCGTACAATTATTGCCAGTGATTATCACCATGCCTCATTTTTCCTGAGAAAAATATATGAGGGCGGGAATATGAGTCCTACAAATAAGGTCTCTAATTAATTAATAACGATTAATTCTAACATATGATCTATAAGGGTATATTAGTTTGATTAATGTTTTGAGTCATCACTACCCTTCTCTTAATCCCGTGCATGTTAGATCTCACCGATGTGAAATCTAAACAACATGCCAGAAGTATTAAGACACATTTTGTTAGGGTTTATTATGAGAGTTTAAAAGTATATGTGTATTATCAATTCAAGAAATCCAACACACTATCCAATAACCAAACCTACAACCAATAATTATCCCGTACTCCTTCTATCATCTACCTGATAAAACACATATCCATAATCATAATATCTCATTAAAGTAGGGTAATTTCTCATTAAATATATACATTAAGATTAAGGTTTCAATTTTAATTAGGGTTAAAATAAATACATATACATGAAGATTAGGATTTCAATCTAAACTATGATTAAAATAAATAAACATAAACATATACATGAAGATTAGGGTATCAATTTTAACTAGGGTTAAAATAAATAAACACACATATATATATATATATATATATATATATATATATATATATATATATATATGTGTGTGTGTGTGTGTGTGTGTGTGTGTGTGTGTGTGTGTGTTAAAATAAATACACATGCAGATTAAGGATGGAGCCAAGAATCCTAACGAGTGGGGGATGTGTTCGTAACGAACACCGGGGATTCGGGGATTTCTTATTTTATATCATAAAATTCCTCATATATTCAATAATAATGTTAATACAAATCAATTACTAACAAAAAAAAAATCAAAATACATTAGTATAAAATTTTACAACAAAGTTTGAACCGTATATGTCTTTGCAAGTTTGAACCCTACATTTTACACTATGACTAGAGTTTGCATCCAATATTTTATACCTTCAAGTTTGAAAGAAACTAAATGAAAAATCAATTTAACATATACATAAATATACACACAAATATATATACACACGATATAGACACATACACACAGTACACACACAATACATGCACATATACACACAGTACACACACATAAACACACATAAATACAAGAATACACACATATATACACACATATATAAATGCATAAATACATACACATACACATAGTACATAGACGCATAAAAAAATATAGAAATACTCACATATAAATACAAAAATACAAAATGTGAGGGTTTGAGATTTACCGTTTAAGGATTGAGAGAGAGAGATTGAGTCGCAAAACTGAGATTAAGAGAGAGATTGCGCCAAAAAAGAGAGAGAGAACGGTTAGGGTTTGACAGATTGAGGGAAGAAATTTTCGGGTGAAATGAAAAAATGGTGTCTGAGTTTTAATATAAAGACACGGGTCACGGCTCGGGGTTGTGACCCATCCGTGTGACTATAGTTTTCACATGTCATTAATCGTGATCAGGGCATTGAAATAGTTGTGGTCACAGACTAAGGTCGTGACCCATACGTGAGACCATTTTTGAACTGGCATTAGTCGTGGATGTGGTCACATATAAGATCCATTACCACACTTGGAGGGAAATTTAGTGCGAATTTGGCACCATGATGGTCACATCGTGGTCAAAACTAGGGTCCGTGACCCATATGATTGGGGATGATGGTTGTGACCAACTCCATGTTCATCCTTGACCATACTTGGTCATGGATCTAGTCACGCATATTTTGTATATGATCATGGCTTTTAGCCGTGACCATCTGGTCAGGGACCAAATCCATGACCACCATGTCGTGCCTATGACCCTAATTTGATGTAGGGCGCAATTGGACAGTTTTATTATTATACTTTATTTACATTATTTTATTTAACATTTGGATTAATGTATTCGGGATGTTGATGGTTTATTCAGTTTATTATTTATGCTATCAGTACCCTTATGTTCAATCGGTGTGAATGTTTATATTTATATTGTTGAATGGTTTTATATACGCATGTTAATAAGATTTAAAAATTTGACACCGAACTTAATAGGGTAATAGTTTCAATAAGTTAGTTTTCGACAGTGATGATAAGAATGAAATCAGATATGATTCCCTTTTAATTTAATAAAGGCCTAATCAACTGGTATTAGAGTAGGCGAGGTGTCATAGTAGGAAGAATTGGAAATTTTGGTAGAGTTAATAAAACCAAGAATTTGCACTAAGGCTTGGATGATTTTTGGGTATCCCAACTCGTTGAAGGGGAGATGGCTTACACTATGCATGTATTGGACATGGGCCAAAGGCCCACACATGCGCGCGCTACCTGTCCCATGTCCTTTCGGCTTGGGTCGGTTCGCATTGGAGTTGGGCTTATTAAAAAAATTCCTTTTAGGACAATTTAATTTAGATTATGGTATGTGATTTAACCCATCATTAAACACGTTTGGCATGTTGGTCACCCAACAGTTACAACCGTTTGTAACAATATTGTCTGAACAACCACTTAGAAAACTATAAATTGAATAACCCTGTTCATTTGAAAAACACATAAAAATCTCCTTTTGTACTCATGAAATATTTTTGTGTCTGCATAATTTGTTATTTCAGTTCGAGTAATACGCAGGTTGAGTTCACTGGAGCTAAACATTATAGTGTTATTTGTTCACACTCATAAATTCATTATATCTTGGAAGACAATAATTCACCACCCTAACACCATGGAGGGAGTTAAATTGTCTCAAGGACACTATGGATACACATGACTTAGGTTTATTACTAATTTTAGTAACTTCAAATAATTTTTGCAAATTCAATTATATTTTTTATATAACTTTATTTTCAGAGTAATAAAAATCATGGTCATGTTTACTATTTAATAAATTCGTTATATAGGAATGTTGTATGTTTTATTAGTATATGTACCTATCAATTTAAACAACATACACAGTTTAGATGTGTATGTATGTCCAAAGATGAAATAATTTATGGGCACCTCAATTCTTTTTATTCAACGGATTTGAATATGATTTGTTTACTTGCCTATGATTGAGGGGATGTTATGTTCTATTATTTTCAAGTATTAGTTCAATATATAATAATTTATTACGTATGGGTTACTATGATTAAACGAATATGATTTATAACACCATTAATGTGTTCTAATTTGTTATGACAAATGTGAAATGATTGTAATACCCCGTATTTTCATAGAATAAAAAAAAATTATTTTTGGAACGAAATAAAATTTGTAGGAATTAAATTAATGGGTCAATTTAAATAATTAAGTAGGGGTGAATTGATTAATTATTATTTCCTACCATGTGAAATTAACTTTGCATGATAAATAATTTCGATAGAAAATAATTGCATGTGTAGTGAACAATCAATATATGATGCGTGACACAATTGTAAATATACTTGTTGAATAGATAATTGGGACGCATTCCAAAAGGCTTTATGGGCTCGTTTAGGTGTTTTAGACATTTAGGAATAGTCCTGAGGTATATGTATGTGAGTTGGGAGGTTATTGGGCTAGTTTAATCATGGGTTCGAGCCCATTTGGAAGTCTAATAATGGGGAATTAGTATTAAATCGGGAATTGGGGATAACATAAGTTTAAGAACAAGATTAATAACTCCCTACATTTAATCAAAACCTAAACCTAACAGCCACACCTCAAGAGAGAAAGGAACAAAGGCCAAAAAGGAGGGGAGGCAAGGGATTCAAGAGGAAATCATCAAATCACTTTATCCGGGCAAGAATTTTATTACTTAACTTAAATGTCCAATGTATTTCTTGATTCATCGCAGTAAACCCCATATAATTTCCAGGTTTTAGTATGAAATTGGTTATTAAATGTAGGATTTAATCTCATGCATGTAGGGTAGACTAATCTGAAATTAGGTGGCTTAAACCCAGAGATTTAGGATGATTATAATCTTGGATTCGATGATAGAACTCTTGCCTTAGGACTTCTGAATAACTTGGGAAAACTTGATATAAATGTAGAGGATTAAAACTCATGTATTTGGATCTATAAATTATGAGAATTAGGATCTTTGTATATGATCAGAATTCAATGGGATTAAGAGGAGAAAATATGATTTCTATAGATATGTTAATTGATATAATTATGGGATTTGAAGAATGAAATTTGATGTTGATTTATGTAATTAACTATTCTAAGATGAAGGACTATGTCATATGGACATGTTCTTATGTTATTGAAATTGAATCAACCATTGGAATGAACTTTGG
Organism: Sambucus nigra; assembly: GCA_949130495.1. Classification (NCBI taxonomy): domain Eukaryota; kingdom Viridiplantae; phylum Streptophyta; class Magnoliopsida; order Dipsacales; family Adoxaceae; genus Sambucus; species Sambucus nigra. The sequence continues at coordinate 25,709,605 of OX422210.1, read as the reverse complement.
GATGGAATTAAGGATTTTTATACTAAAGAAGCGTAGAAGATCTGGGCTTCTGCCTAGATCCGAATCGATTTGGACTCATAGGAAAATTGATTCGAATGGGCTAATCGATACGTCCCAAGAGATGAATCGATTTGTCCCCTGGGGTCGGATGAACTGGGACCGGGGATGGATCCATGGTATTTTTAGAAAACCATACGAGTTGGTGGGACGATGTTTGGATAGACGATGACTTTATTAAAAATACTTGTGGCACAAATATTAAATGGGAAAATACATTTAACAAGATGGTTAAATAGTCTTATAAAGGAAGGAATTAATAATTAACTAAAAGGTCAATTATTAATGCGTGAATAGTTATGGGTAATCATTTGGGATATCTGGGGTAATTATGGAGTAATTAGCTATACATATTATATGAGAATAATATGTACTTATATTTATTGTGTGGACATACCTATATTCATGGACAATCCTACACTTATCTGAAACTCAAATGTGAACCTGGAATCGTGGTCAATAATCCATGGAGACTGACAATCTCCGTATGAACATTTTGACAAAGGAATTGGTGTTGGCCGCGATTTTTGCGGCAAGAAAATGTGCTTTAATAATTGATAAACTATTTTCCAAACGGATGGGTAAGCGCTTACCATTGTAAGCATTGTGGTAGAGATTAGAGTAAGTCATCTACTTTTGGGTTTCCCTTGGCAATATAACCATTCAATAATTTAGTTAGTAAAGGTGCAACCTTATTCTCATATACACATGAGGTGAGTAAGATCCATGGAAATCAAGCCCGGAGAGCCTAGATCTATTTAGGCTAAAATATGCTCCTGCATCATTCCCCCCACCTAAATAAGTTTCCACTCCTGGGGCTCAAACCCATGACCTTATTTTGTTAACAAATGATGTAAATCACACCGTCAATGGAAATATAAAAAAATACTCACTTACATAATGAAATCCTCAATTTGAAATAAGCCAAGATTGATTTCATTAATGAGAGTATATTGGTATTTATAGGGGAGAAGTGAAGATTCTAGAATGGGTCTCCTAAGCTCTTATTGGTTGAAAGAGTTTTGGCCTATGTGATGTCACATGGGTCTTTAAATACCTTCAACTACATCGCATGCTAAAACACAGCCTTATAAAATCTTCCCTCTCAACCCTGGCTACACTTATACAAGTAATGCAAAAATAGAAGAGGCTATTAAAAAAGAATGCTAAAAATGCTAAAAAAAATGTAAAGAAATTATTTAAAATGCCGAGAAATTGCTACACTTGTCTCTATTGATCCCGACTCTAATGGTATTCCACTTTGAGTTTGAGGACGAACTTATTTCAAGAAGGAGAGAATGATGGAAATCGTGGAATTTTCTTGGCATTTTAAGTCATTTTTTAACATTTTTTTGGCAATTTTCAACATTCTTTGCTTATAGCCTCTTCTATTTTTGCATTAGGCGTATAATTGTAGAAAAGGTTGAGAGGGAAGCTCATATAAGGTTATGTTTTATCATGTGATATAATTGAAGGTAGTTAAAGACCCATGTGACATCACATGGGTCAAGACTCTTTCAACTAGTAGGATCTTAGGAGACACCTTCTAGAATTTTCACTTCTTCCCTATAAATAACCATGTACTCTCACTCATAAAATCATTCTTGGCTTCTTTCCAATTTAGGATCTCTCTCTAATTGAGTAGTTTTCTATATCTCTATTAGCAGTGTAATTTACGTCAATTACATACCTTTCTAACTCCGTGGTAGATCTACTATGAAGTCCCTAGATAGGTTTTCCCACTTCCATTATGGGATAAGCAATAGTTGTAACAGCCCCGCAGGATGTTGATGCTCGACCCTAACTTATTGACAAACCACACATTTGGTAACATATTACGCAACCTCCTTCATCGTGGGCCACCATAATTTTTCCTTCAGAGTTTTGGTACATATTAGTTATTCCAAGGTGAATTGCAAACTATGAGTTACATCGTTCCATTACTGTGACTTTTATCTCCTTATCTCTCTCACACACAACCTTGATTCAAGTCTTAAGGCACTGTCATCATCAACCTCAAAGGCAGTCTTCTCATTATTTCTTATTAGCCTGTGAATTTTCTGCAGTCTAGGGTCTGCGCCTTAAGCAATTCTTTTCCTCTCAATTAATATTGGCACTGCCCTATCTGTGTTAATTTATATGTGGTCTTTCTTATCAACTGTGAACCATATGGAAACCATTTATATTCCCACATTATCCTAGTCCCTTAAGATATGCTTTTGTGAAGTTATCCTTAAATCATTAATTAAACTTTTTTAATTATGGTTTTAGCCACATTTTTTGGCTTTTTGGGGTGATATTTGATAGAAAAATCATAGTCCTTAGTCAACTATAGTCATCTCATCTGTCTCATATTCAATTACCTTTAGGTGAACAACTAGGTTAGATTTTTATTATCAGTAATAATCTCAAAAGTTTTTCCATTAAGTAGTGTTCAAAATTTTGAGGCAAATAAAACTCTAACTCGTGGGTAAGGTATTCAATGTACATATGTGGACCTTGCGCCAATCTTACCTTTGTTTCACGGTCGACTGGCAAATATTGCAGCTAGTTAGCCAACTAACTGTTCATGTTTGAGCTTGTTGGCTTGCTCTTTCTTCAATCTTATTTAGACGCTACCTGAATTTACTTACTTGATAGCCTATGTGAGTAAAGGGGGTTGTCCGATTCTGGTCCTCAATGATCTGATCTCGATAGCTAATCCATTTTCGTATCAGATATGCATATAGTGCTTCTAGAAGCATAATCAATTACCTTATCATTTTGCATCAGTATGACTGCGATCTGAAGAATCATTATATATGCTACGTATCCTCTTCAGAGGCAAGGTTAAAATAAGCTCCACCGATTTTTTCTTCGAAGTCTAAAAACTATCTTCACACTCCGTGATACATTAAAATGGCATCCTTGTCATTTTATTTTAGGGCACAACTATTTTAGAAAATCCTTCCACGAACTTCCTATAATGGCAGACAAGGCCAAAGAATCTTATGATCTCACTTATAATACTTGATCTTTCTAACCCATAATTGTCGTGACCTTTCTGAGATCGCGGCCAGACCATCCTTACTGCATGGCTGAGGAAAGAAGCATCTTCCAACCAAAACTCACACTTGAGAAATTTGACATACAATTTCTCCTTCCTTAAGACTTCAAACACGTCATGGGTCGTGACTCATGATCCTCAACGATCTTTATACAAGTTTGTCATCTATAAACACAATACAAAACCTGGAATTGCATAGGTACTGTTCATTAAATCCACAGAAGTAACAGGGTCATTGATCCATCGAAAAGTCATAACCATAAACTCACAATGACCATATTTAGTCCTAAAAGTTATTTTGCATCCTCGTCCTTTATTTTTTATTTCGAGACAACCGATCGTAGATCAATCTTGAAAATATCGAGCAACCTTTAGTTGTTCAAAAAGATCATAAATTATAGGCAAACGATACTTGTTCTTCATGGCTACTTTGTTTAATCCTTTATAACTGATAAATGTTTTCATAGATTCTTCTTTCTCCTTTATAAAAAGTACTGGGGCACATAACAGGAGATAGTGGGATTAATGAAGATAGACCTAACATATCTTTTAATTGGTCCTTTAGCTACACGAGTACCATCCTATATGGTTCCTTAAAATGGGCACGAGCTCAGGCGTGAGGTTAGTGACCTAATTTCTATGTCCATATGCAACCTTGGAAGCTCTTTGGGAAAGACGATCTCTAAATTCCAAGATGAGTGGAACGTCTCTTATAATGATCGTGGTCTTATCAAGATCCTTTATGCACACTATATAGGTGTGACATGCTCCCTTTAACATTTTCTTGGCTCTCACGGGTTATATCAACAACGACTTTCTTCATGGTTTACTTCCTCTAAAGCTTACTTCGGCTCTTCATGCTTATAAAGAATGTTTTCCTTTATAGATCCATCATTCCTAGCAAAGTGAATAGGCAACCAGTCCATGCCCAAGATAAAATTGAATTTCTCACTTTCCATAAGAATTATTTTAACCTCAAGATCGTGATTTTCTTTTTCTACAATGCATCCCTTAAAATGGCTACAGCCTTTACCATTACTCCAATTAGGATATCTATCATCAATGAAGGGTTCAAGGTTTGGGGACTCGTCTTTAACTTATGTGCAAGGTGGTGGATACAACGGAACGTGCGACACCAAAATTAAAAAAATATATAAGCATATCTATCATGAATAGTATTAGTACCTGTAATAACATCATCGACCTTCTTAACATCCTTGGCATTCATTGAGAAGACCTTAACCAGATTTTGTGACTTGTCAGCATTGTTGGACTTAACCATAATTTTTTGAAGTTCTCAATGGTGCAACCACCACACCTTTCTTCGTTCGTTCTTTTCGCCATTGCTCTCTAGGGACTTAAAAATCCAACTACCATATGTGGCACTTATTCTCAATTAGCTCCTCCATTGGGGGCAGCGGGTGTTACAGCCTGACATTGTTTATCGTGACTGTTCTAATTCCATGATAATTCCCTCTTGCCATAGCTTCCTAGAAATAATTAGACACGCATAAGTTTAGTATCCTCATTTGAAATTCTTTAGTACGAGGAACTTTTCTATAGTCTTCATAAATGAATGCTTTTCTATCACTTGTAATGTTAGCAGCTTTTCCCTATTAGGCAGAGGTTCTAATTCTCTTAACCGCACGCGAATATAGTTTAAATAATCTTAAATATGACACTCGACCTTTAAATAGGCCTAGGCTTCATATTCGTAAATATTATCACATCTCGTTCATCACAAGTAATAAGTCATAATGTAGTGATCTTAATCTAAAAAACAACCAACCACGATCATTAATACATCCATTCACTTGATTTGATATATTATAACAAAAGGCTTTACAATTAAAATGTCTTAATAAAGTGCTTTTATGGAAAATCTACTCTAAATCCTCTCTTCTTCGCGACCTTTTAACCTGAGGAAATCAAGCAATGAAAGAAAATCTTAAATAGCCCGGGGAAGGTTAAATCAGATGTTCTCAACCCTACCTACCAATATTAGTAATCGCAGATATACTAACAATGCTCCCAAATAAGATATAAAAGGGATCATATATGTGAAGATTTAAATTTAACAAAGGGAGAAGCTCTTTTTTCCCCAAGTATCTCTTAGTGCAAAACAAAATTAGATCAAGTGCTCAAATTAGCCCTGATAGTGAACTCTAGTCTCCCAAGGCTCAATCTCCCGTGGTCCAGCAGTCTTCAGCTTCCCCCAAGGATCTTTGGATGGACTTTAAAACTCCGCGACCTTATTGTGAGTATCTCTTGACCAAGTTATGCCATAAGATGCAGCCTCTTGAGTTTCCTTAGGATTTGTGCTTGAACTCGATATGTTCTGCATTGCATTCTTTAATGCATAAAGCCCAAGGTTTAGGAATCATTGTATTCTTTACAATACGTTACTAATATGAATTTTGTTTACTTTCATATGGAAAACCATAGGAGAGGCAGACCAATACATTCCATCGCCCCAGCTATAGAGGAGGGGGATTAGCAGGAGCCACCATCAGCCCCATTTATGGATGGATTGGAAGAGATCGCCACTATCGTGGCTCAGGCAGTGTACACCATAATGGCAGTTATGTAAAGGCACTTTCCACTATTGCAGCCTCAATAACAACCCCCACCACCACCACAGCAGGTGGTACTACGAGTCCAAGCACCCGAATTGATTTGGAACAGAGCTAGGGAGGCCTTAGCTAAGGGCCAACCACTGAAGTTTGCTGATTGTTTGGATATTCTAGTGGCGAGTAGGTGGAAAAGAGATATTCAATGGAATTTATGGATGGTGGAGTGTACTTCAGTTCAGAGGAAGATGTTGGCCTCATTTTGACTTGAACGAGCAGCACTTCAGTGGTGGGAATTCGTCACTTCGTGGGCAGAAAGGGATCGGTTGACTATAGATGAGTTCTGGGAGAAGTTTGAGGGGAAGTACTTCCCTCAGTCGATGTAATCATAAATGCAAAAGAAGTTCATGGACATAAACTAGGGGAGTCGCACTGTAATAAAATATGAGGAAGCGTGTAGTGCTCTTTCCTATTTTGCTAAGGAGGAGGTGCGTACAAAGCAAAGTAAGATGGAGACGTTCGTGTGAGGGATAACCTGGCACATTCGAAAGTCACTATTGGGGAATCTAACTTTCATTACATATAACCAGATGGCGAATGCCGCCTTGCTGCTTTGCCAAGATCATAAGGCATTGCAAAAAAATAATGGGGAGAAGAGACACCACTCTAATTAATCCAACCAGTAGGGTAAGGTGAATGGGAGTGGAAGTCGAGAGGCCTAGAAATTCTAGGGTCCTCAATATTTAGAGAAACATAAAAGATCTAGGGGTTCCTATAATGGTAACAAAATAGGGCCGATAGGTCTAGGGTCAGGACCAGTAGTAGAGAGGCCACCAGGGATAAGGGCAACAAGATCAGGGACAATAGGGGCTACAACAAGATTGGCATCAATTCCATGGAAAATTCTATGTTTATTCTAAGAAGGGACATTTTTCCAGGAGGTACCCTTAGGTAAATCAGGCAGCGCAAGAGTTAGGGGACAGCGAGGACACCGGGCACCTCAGGGGGAGTGTCAACCATTGTAGGTACAGCCAATAGAGGTAGTTCCATACTTACCAGTGCTACTAGCTCCACCTCAGGGACAACATTCATAGTTGCAGTACGAATGCATGTATCACATGACACCAGGAGAGGAACCAGCACTAGCATGGATAGTAATGGTATGATCCCACATCTTTTTACCTTGTAATACATGCTTAGTTTAGTACTAGTGTGCAATACTCAGTAGTAAATACTATTTTGTTTGTACATTGGGGAGGTGAGGCTCCATTTTACGTAGGCACTTTATATTGTCTCACTCGCGAGTTGAGGGGTAGGCACCCATAGTGCCTCATGAATAGGGGTATAAGAATTGACCTTAGGAGGTCTTAGAGTTACGGAGAACTTATTTTCATAATTAACGTCAGATTGCGATAGTATCCTAGGGATGGATTGGCAAGAAGACCATAGGGTTTTCTTTGAATTTACAATACCATATAAAGTTAATAGTCATATGTACTGTGACTAGTTAACATTAGTGTATGTTATCACTATAGGAAATATTAAGGGAATTGTGATACATTGAGCCTAAATATCCTTAAATGGACGATGATAGGGCCTATGGAGCCTTATAAATTAATTAAGCACATTATAGACATGGGTCCTTGACTAACAGATCTCAATAACCGATAATGTTATGCAGTAGTGTATTAGGAGGGTTCCTTATATGGATTTCGCTCGTGAGACGTCCCACACACGAAATGAGTAAATGTCAGGAGTTGAGAGATGTTGGATTCGAGGGCATTTTGGTTACTGTTCTTGGTATTATCACACTGGTAATTTATCGAGATTTAGTGTATCCCTTAGGAAATATGAGATTTCAGTTGGCAATGGCACAAGTTGGAATTTACATGTTTACTGCAAACATTTATTTTTATTTTTTGGGCTGATGGATCTCAATAACTAATTAAGCGGTGAAGTAGTGTATCGGGAGAGTTCCTTGTTTAGATTTCTCTTACGAGACGTCCCACGCGTGAAATTGGCAAAAGTTGGGAGTTGAGGGAAGTCGGATACTAAGGTGGTTATTTTCTTTTTACATATACATATGTGGTGGTATAATGGATGTATGGATATTCTTGGTATGAATGGTAAAAATCAGATATATAGGTGTAATTCATCTTTGTTAATGCTATGTGTGTGTACATATAATGTGGAAATATATGGACACCCCAGTAATATTATGATAGGCATGGGTGAGCCTTTTCTTCTATCTCATGGGATATGGGCATGGATTAATTGGGTGTAAAACTTGCATAAATGATGTGGATTAAAATATAAGGTCAAGCTTCAGCAAATTTTGAGGAAGAAATTCTGTCATAAGGGGAGGAGAATGTAATACCCCGTATTTTTAGAATAAATTATTACGACATAAATAAACTTAATAATTTCGAATTAATTTTGGGAATAAAACAGATCGGATGGAATTTAAATTTGAATGGGTAAGATTTAAATTGAAAATAAATATTTACTAATGATTATGTAAATGCAAGACTCAATTTTACATAATGAGTTCACCAGCAAAAAATAAATCACACGTTAATAAATTTATGGGTGGATGTCGTTTATATACAATAAAAATGTCTAAGTGAAATGAAAATAATTGGGACGCATTTTGGGAGGCGTTAGGGAGCCGTTTAAGTGTTTTAGACTTTTAAAAAATGGTCCCGAGGATTTGGTATATAAGTCGGGAGACCTTTGGGCTAGTCTGGGTATGGATTCGGGCCCATTTGAGGGTCAAAAAATTGGATTATATGCCTAACTCGGGAATTAGGATCAATATAAGATTATGAGAAAGAGTAATAACCCCTACTACTAATCAAAACCTAACCCTAGCAACCCCACCTCAAGAGAGAAAAGAACAAAGGCCTAAGAGCAGGAAGAACAAAGGATTTAAGGAAGAAATCACTCATCACCATAACCAAGCAAGAATCTTCTTGCTTAATTTATGTATTCAATGTAGAGGTTGATTCATCATAGTAAATGGCGTATGATTTCTGGGTTTTCTTAGGATGAAATTGATGATTAAAAGAAAATGAATTAATCTCATGCATGTAGAAAGGGTAATCAAATGTTAGGAAAATTAACACGGAAATTAAGGTTATTGAAATTTGATTTGAATGATTAGAACTCATGCGCTATGAATCCTGATTATGTTAAAAATCTTGATGTATATGTAGAGGGTTTTAATCCATGATTGAAAGGCTGATATTGTAGAGAATTACACCCCGTATATCATGTTGAAGTATGACTTCAATCTAGGTGGATTAACATTAGAAATTCTGGATTGGAACCATTACAATTGCTGGGAATTCTGGGATTTGAAACCCCTTATATATGTTAATTTATGTTATTTTGTCTTCCAAGATGGAGTACTAAGCCTTAAGAACCTATTACTATGCTAATTGAATCAAATTAACCATTGGAGGAAACTTGGAGAGAAATAATAGAAATTTTAAGTTGGAAAAACGAAATAGATCTGGGCTTCTGCCTAGATCTGAATCGATTTGACCTTGGAGCGAATCGATTCGGCCTGGTAGAGAATCGATTTGGTGAAGGACCGAATCAATTCGGCTTGAAGGGCAGGCCAAGTTTGGGCCGGGGAAATGTTGGGGATGATTTTATAAACCCACAGGAGTTGATAAAACCATGTTTGGGCATACGGGGATTTTTATTAAAAAAAAGTTGGAGTGTCACGATTTAAATAAAGGTCTACACTAACTAGTTAGTTAAATAGTCTTATGAAAGTTAAAGGAATTAATAATAAGCTGGAGGTTTGATTATTAATTATGGGAAACCATTTTGGGGAAATCTTGGGTAATTATATAGTAGTTACCTATACTTATATGGGAATAAGAATATATATTTCTATGTACCTGTCGGAACATACCAATGTTCGTGGACTGTCCTATCGGCTTGGGGTTTAGTACGTTCAGGAATGCGTAGCACACGTCGGCATGATGTGTAGGTCATTTAGGAACTACGTAGTAGCTCCATTTACGAGAGGTAGGTGTTGATGCTGGGAGCCTTTGTCACTTCTAGGTATGGGCCGTGAATTGGTATACTGCATAGGGAACGTCGCACTTATATGTTTTTATGATGTCCAACTTGGATAGAGATTCCTCGGACTTACCGATAGAGCACGAACGAGACACTATTGGTACATACCATGAGTGTCACATATATGAAAGGACATATATTTAAGTATATTAATTAAATTGAATAAATTCAATTGTAAACATGTAGGCAATAATTCACAGACCCTTATGTTATGCAATAAATGAAATAGATATTGTGTCACATTTATAAGTAACAGGACTGGGGTACTTCGGGCATAAATAATATAAGTGTAGATAAGTACAGTTCAACATGCTATTTAAACTTAATGCTTCTTACATTAAATTGTCTCCGTCACTATCAAATATTTCACGATTCATTTCTATTACTTGGAAAATATCATATTTTAGCTGAGAGGTGAGGTATTTACCATATGTGAGTGAAGATGGAAGTTTGCTTACTTTGAATCAACAATACTATTGCATTTTAAATTAAATAAGTTGATTATTTCAACTTTAGGGTGCTGACCCAAAATAAAAAGGTCCCCCCCCCCCCCAAGTTTTATTCAGACAGGGATAGCGGTACTGAAGGAATATCTGACTTGTTCTCGAAGATTCATTTATTGATTCTAGATTAGGTTTCTACTCCTTCCTATCGTTATTTATTTTGAATTATTGTAAGCGCATAATCCAGGAGTTATTTTTTTACTATGAGTTGAGACAGTATTTGTTCATGTTGGTTTTTATTTTGTTGGATGTAGATATTGGTATCGTTTATTATTCACTGTTATTTAATTCAATTTTAATTCAAATGCGATTCATTATATGAATATTTATTATGGTCGATGCTAAGAATGATATAGATTGTATAACAAGCCCCATCTTCGGTGTTTTGTTACCATTACGTGAGAAAATGGGGGTTGCTATAGTTATTATGTAATGTGGTTTCAATTAAATTAGGTGTGCGATTATACCTAGATGCAATGACTTGGAAGAATATACTATGGCTAATTAATATTGGATATAACTTATGTATGATTTTTAATGTACGATAGGGTGAGACTACACCTAGGCTCGAGAACCCGAGAGGTTAGAGTTAATGTATTATGGGATGAATATTTGGTTATAGATGTAATATACCATTCTATGATATTACGAGATGAATATAAGGTTATAATAGCAATCCTAGTATGACTATGACCCGATAGCATTAGAGTCGGAATGTTTATCTTAACCCGTTAATAAGGGTCATGTACGTTAAGTTGTATCCCGTTAGTGAGGGTTGTAAATGTAATTCGGTAGCGTTGATTAGCTATGTTTATATGTTTGTTTGATTCAACCCGTTAGCGAGGGTTATATTTAAATGGATGTTTTATGTGCGATACATATCATTTGTAAATACTCACGATACTAGGAGGGATTCCATTTATGTGGCACGTACGGGGTGAATTGCGATTGTGCCTTGGTGAGTATATGAGTTTTCCATGGTCATTTTACTCGGGGTCCTACACCTAGGTATTTGTGTACAGAGAGGGCTCATGGAGATTTCATCATATGACCTTTGGTATGGTGGGCCATATAGATGATGGGTAGGCATAATGATGAAGTCTTAGGGTTGGGACAACCTGATACTATACCTAGTACATGTGAGTGATTATCGAAGGTAATAAGGATATGTCTTCGTTATGTTGTAATACCCCGTAATTTTTATGACTTTTAAAATGGGTTATATTTTAACTTAATGGATTAATTGGATTTTATTATTAATTAATTCATTTGGATTTTATCCGGATTGTGGATATTAAAATGGATGATTCTGAATATTACTTAAAGATATTTAGGTAATATATGAATATGATGTCATTATTATGACGGTGTGATATAATTTCGATAATTTGGATTTTTAGTCAGACGCGGTATGGGACGTGTCGGGACTAATTTATTAAATTAAAAAGGAAATTTATTTTTCTATCGACCTAATAGTCATTTCGACAGCGTCGTTGCGTCCGGAAGGGTTGAAATAGTCAGAAAAGTCTATTTGGATGTTGGATTTAGGTCTCGGGTCATTTGGAAATGAAAAGACAACCCAAAAGGGCATTTTGGTTATTTTTACAAGGGGGATGAATAGTGATTTCGGGTTTTGTCTTATTATAAGTATTTGGAGATTAGTTGAATGTGGGTTCATTCATCTCTTCTACACAAAATTGAAAGGTCATCTTCTTAGAGAGACTGAAAGGTTGATTGGGAAGAGAAAAGTTTGCTTGGAAAGGAGGAGAACTAAAGACCAAAGGTCACCACCACCAACCACCACCGAAAGTGGCCGGAAAAAGGGAGAACCACCTATGTTATTCAACCCCAAAGTATCAGATCTTCATTAAAGGCAAGTGTTTGATATTTGCAATTTAAGTTCGTATATTGTCCATGTTAGAATAATTATGAAAAGAGATGATTTTTCATGTTTGGAAGACATAATGGAGTTGTTTTATGGATTTCTAGAAACTGAAATGATATAGGAAGTAAACTCATGTTGTAGGATGATAATAATCCAATAAATATTCATCAATCTGTGGAAGAAATTCTGAAAATAATTTAGTGTTCTTGAAGATAATATGTTGATAATTTTCTGGAAAAAGAGGCAAAAACGAGTGGAATGAGAAGAGCCAATTTGTAATGTTTAGATCTTCTTTTTAAGTGCATTTGGATGAGATTTAAGAAAAACTCAAAACACATACCTGACTCAATTTTTCGTGTAGAATCCAAATCTGAAGTCAGATTGATGATTCGAATAATTTTTGGATCTGATTTTTCTGAGTATTTAAAATATGAGAATTCATGAAGTTGTTTCTTTTTAATGTTGGTTCTTATCCCAAAACTTTGGTAGATTTTTGGTGATTGTTAATGAGATATTATGGGAATTAGAGGAGATCAGTAAGACCTAGATAAGATTTGAATTAATTTGATTGGGATTTAAATTGATTAAAATGATGATAATTAAATTAAAGAAATTTCGGTTGCTAGATTCATTTGTTGGATTATAATTGGTTTGCTTGAGGATTAAGGATAGGTCCAGTAGTGGTGATTGAATGTAACACCTGGGTAGCCTTAGGATTACAATTTGAACATCAAGGACTGAGTTTAAGCTCATTATTGATTTCACAAAGGCTGAGTGTAGTACAAGAGCGTAGTGGTATGGCTCCTGGATAGAGATGGGAGTTTAGAACACATTTGGTTGAAAGAGGGTATGAGATTATCCCGATTGCATAGTTGAAGTTATCGGACCTCCTCGATCGACAAAGTTAAGTAGTAGTGTATTGGAGGGGTTCCTTGTTTGGATTTTGCTTTGCGAGACGCTCCGTGCATGAACCTTAACGACGTCGGGAGTGGAGAGATGTTATAGGATGCGAGGATAATTAAATTATGAAGTAAAGATATGACATTTTAATACGTGGGATTTAAAGAGATATAATGCTACGTAAGGGAATAATCTAAGGTTAATGTGAGTACCTTGTTGTTAGTATACTATAGGTATGATAATACCTATTTGATTGATTAATGATTATGTGTATGACATACCTAGCTTACTTGCTATCGGTGGGAGGTTTGCGCGTGAGGGAAGTCATATCCTGATGAATCCATGGGATCTTTGATTTGTCGCTCGAGAACATAGGTATATGAAAGACTTATCGGGGAGTTGATAAGTCCGCTGACTATGGGTACGTAGGTATGTGCGTGACCCAGGGGTATGAGAACTATGTTCGCCTCCAATGATTGTGTTGTTGTTTGTGGTTCGAGGAATCTTAACGAACCTTTAGTCCCTTATTCGGCGACAAGCGATATTGGGACATGATAGCAGAGTAATGCATTGCACCGCAGTTGTGACTCGGGGTGCTGTATTATGTATGAATATATATATATATATATATATATATATATATATAATGGATTAAATGAATGATTGGATTTATTGTGGTTAAATCATCTACTGTGTGATAATTGTAGATAACGGTGAATAGAGAAAGATAATGGAATTAAGTTAATGAATGTTTGTTCTTAAAGAATTGAAAAGCTTAACTCATATTAATGAGAAATGATTCATGTTAATGAGAAACTAATCATATAAATGAGAAATGTAAATGAATAATAATGTGACGTATGGTATAGGACATACGGGGATTATGATATGGGAATGGAATTATATTATGGAACTAGTGAGGAGGAACCATTAACTAGGAGGTTAATAGGAAACGTTAAGTGTGCACTCTAGTTGAAAGGTGGGAATGGCAAGTGAGAGTTGGGCTAACATGTACATAATAAAATATTTATTGCACTTGTTATATACTTATTGTTTTAAAAATCATTTACACAATCGGGCTCTGACCCGTTTCCTTGCATATTTTCTTTTCTATTGTATCTTCTATATCAGGTGTACAGCAACAGGGACGCCAACCTTAGCAGATTATGACAGGCTATGGATTTATGGAGTTTTGCTTAGACGCCTATCTTCATTTGATTCACAGTATTCTCTTAGTTGGGGCATGTCGCCCAAAGGATTCAGTTATCTTTTCTATCGAGGTCAAATACTATTGTATTCGGGTCTTTTTAATATAGTTGTTATTGATGGGATTACTGTAATGGATTAATATTATTTGGGAATGTTTATTCCAATTGCATTTAAATTCTTTTGTGTTATTTATTGTGTTATCAGTGTTGTAGAATAAAATGTGTAGTGTTATTCTTAAACTAAAAATGGTTTTGTTGAAATTTAAATTTGGGAAGTTTTTAACACCAGCTTAATTGGGTATTGGGTATTGGGTGAGTTGTAAATGTTTTCGACAGTGATCCTAAGAATGAGCCAACTGTATATTCTGTTTTAATTTGGTATGGGACTGGCCACCCGGTATTTAATTAGGCGGGGTGTTACAGGTGGTATCAAAGCATCAGGTTCTAGTGTCCTTTAGGATCTGTACGGCTTACTGTGTTTTCAGCTTTGTGTTCTTTGATGTAGAGCCCTATGTTTAGGATTGTTGATTTCTTTGGTAAGATTCCGTATATATTAGTGAATCTTATTTGCGTTCGGACGAGTTCGTTCAAGAAGTATGGAAGATAAGGGCCATTGGACGGATAGCGGAGATCGTACTTAGGAGGTTATGAAGTATGTTCGAGTATGATGACCGTAGTCGAGGTCCCCCCTATTATGGAAAAAAAATTGAGGAGAGTCATCAGTAGAAGTTCTTGAAATGCGGGAATTTTGTGTGTTACCTAGCGAAGGCAATATATTCAAAGGCTTGGGCATATAGTGGAGTGTGGTTAATTAGAACTGGAAAATTTGGTGTAAAATTTTTCTTGACTCATCGGAGCAAAGTTATAATATTGGGATTCAACAGCCATCACCCGCAAATGAGGGTATGTTTCCTATCTAAGGAATTATGAGGCGTATTGATTTTTGTAGCAATTAATATTGTGTGGGCAAAAAGGGTTGCTAAACTTAGCCTATAGCATCGTTATTTACGTAGACTCACTGAGGGGTGTGGGACACCTATATCTTACATGCTATCACGTGGGTTTGATTTTTATTATGGGATTACTTACTTTGGGCATGTACGAGCATGATATGACTATCGGCATGCATTGACTTGTGGTATATGAGAGCGTATGCACTACTATTAACCAGCATCTTGTCTTCTAGAGAAGAGTAGATGAGTAGACTCTATTTGAAATCAATAAAACCTAAATTTTTTTTTTTTTTGTTTAAATTGATAAACCTGATATTTTTTTTCGATAAACCAAATTTTTATACACTATTGAATAAGGACCTTAGGAGTTTCGATGACCGACTACTTTAGGAAGTAGTGTATCGGGGTGGTTCCTTGTTTGGATTTCGCTTGCGAGACACCCCACGCATGAAACTAATAATCGTTGGGAGTCGAAATAAGTTAGGTCCTTAGTATATGAGTTTATAACCTTTGCGACAAATATTATAACGAAAGTGGTACGATAGGGTGTATGGGCGCCCTGGATGGTTGACGGTAGTAGTTTTCATTATTGTGAAACAGTGAGTAGTTGTGACTTCAGGATGTATTTACTTGATAAGTGAGGATCATTTTTCCCAAACTTTGTCACGAGGACGGTATAGGGAAGATTGGGTATAATTTAAATTTGATTCAGTTGGAACTATATGGTGAGACTTAGTGTAACATCGATGGGGATTTTCGTTAATGTACTGTATGGGCGGTACATCTTAGATTTCTTGCGATGTGAGATTTATACTCGGAGTTGACCTTATCGGTATTATTTATATTCCTGAATTTTGGGACAAAATTCTGTTATAAGGGGGGAAGTATGTAATACCCCGTAATTTTTATGACTTTTAAAATGGGTTATATTTTAACTTAATGGATTAATTGGATTTTATTATTAATTAATTCATTTGTGTTTTATCCGGATTGTGGATATTAAAATGGATGATTCTGAATATTACTTAAAGATATTTAGGTAATATATGAATATGATGTCATTATTATGACGGTGTGATATAATTTCGGTAATTTGGATTTTTAGTCAGACGCGGTTTGGGACGTGTCGGGACTAATTTATTAAATTAAAAAGGAAATTTATTTTTCTATCAACCTTATAGTCATTTCGACTATGTCGTTTCGTCCGGAAGGGTTGAAATAGTCAGAAAAGTCTATTTGGATGATGGATTTGGTCTCGGGTCATTTGGAAATGAAAAGACAACCCAAAAGGGCATTTTGGTTATTTTTACAAGGGGGATGAATAGTGATTTCGGGTTTTGTCTTATTATAAGTATTTGGAGATTAGTTGAATGTGGGTTCATTCATCTCTTCTACACAAAATTGAAAGGTCATCTTCTTAGAGAGAGTGAAAGGTTGCTTGGGAAGAGAAAAGTTTGCTTGGAAAGGAGGAGAACTAAAGACCAAAGGTCACCACCACCAACCACCACCGAAAGTGGCCGGAAAAAGGGAGAACCACCTATGTTATTCAACCCCAAAGTATCAGATCTTCATTAAAGGCAAGTGTTTGATATTTGCAATTTAAGTTCGTATATTGTCCATGTTAGAATAATTATGAAAAGAGATGATTTTTCATGTTTGGAAGACATAATGGAGTTGTTTTATGGATTTCTAGAAACTGAAATGATATAGGAAGTAAACTCATGTTGTAGGATGATAATAATCCAATAAATATTCATCAATCTGTGGAAGAAATTCTGAAAATAATTTAGTGTTCTTGAAGATAATATGTTGATAATTTTCTGGAAAAAGAGGCAAAAACGAGTGGAATGAGAAGAGCCAATTTGTAATGTTTAGATCTTCTTTTTTAGTGCATTTGGATGAGATTTAAGAAAAACTCAAAACACATACCTGACTCAATTTTTCGTGTAGAATCCAAATCTGAAGTCAGATTGATGATTCGAATAATTTTTGGATCTGATTTTTCTGAGTATTTAAAATATGAGAATTCATGAAGTTGTTTCTTTTTAATGTTGGTTCTTATCCCAAAACTTTGGTAGATTTTTGGTGATTGTTAATGAGATATTATGGGACTTAGAGGAGATCAGTAAGACCTAGATAAGAGTTGAATTAATTTGATTGGGATTTAAATTGATTAGAATGATGATAATTAAATTAAAGAAATTTCGGTTGCTAGATTCATTTGTTGGATTATAATTGGTTTACTTGAGGATTAAGGATAGGTCCAGTAGTGGTGATTGAATGTAACACCTGGGTAGCCTTAGGATTACAATTTGAACATCAAGGACTGAGTTTAAGCTCATTATTGATTTCGCAAAGGTTGAGTGTAGTACAAGAGCGTAGTGGTATGGCTCCTGGATAGAGATGGGAGTTTAGAACACATTTGGTTGAAAGAGGGTATGAGGTTATCCCGATCGCATAGTTGAAGTTATCGGACCTCCTCGATCGACAAAGTTAAGTAGTAGTGTATTGGAGGGGTTCCTTGTTTGGATTTCTCTTTGCGAGAAGCTCCGCGCATGAACCTTAACGACGTCGGGAGTGGAGAGATGTTATAGGATGCGAGGATAATTAAATTATGAAGTAAAGATATGACATTTTAATACGTGGGATTTAAAGAGATATAATGCTACATAAGGGAATAATCTAAGGTTAATGTGAGTACCTTGTTGTTAGTATACTATAGGTATGATAATACCTATTTGATTGATTAATGATTATGTGTATGACATACCTAGCTTACTTGCTATCGGTGGGAGGTTTGCACGTGAGGGCAGTCATATCCTGATGAATCCATGGAATCTTTGATTTGTCGCTCGAGAACATAGGTCTATGAAAGACTTATCGGGGAGTTGATAAGTCCGTTGACTATGGGTACGTAGGTATGTGCGTGACCCATGGGTATGAGAACTATGTTCGCCTCCAATGATTGTGTTGTTGTTTGTGGTTCGAGGAATCTTAACGAACCTTTAGTCCCTTATTCGGCGACAAGCGATATTGGGACATTATAGCAGAGTAATGCATTGCACCGCAGCTGTGACTCGGGGTGCCGTATTATATATGAATATATATATATAATGGATTAAATGAATGATTGTATTTATTGTGGTTAAATCATCTACTGTGTGATAATTGTAGATAACGGTGAATAGAGAAAGATAATGGAATTAAGTTAATGAATGTTTATTCTTAAAGAATTGAAAAGCTTAACTCATATTAATGAGAAATGATTCATGTTAATGAGAAACTAATCATATAAATGAGAAATGTAAATGAATAATAATGTGACGTATGGTATGGGACATACGGGGATTATGATATGGGAATGGAATTATATTATGGAACTAGTGAGGAGGAACCATTAACTAGGAGGTTAATAGGAAACGTTAAGTGTGCACTCTAGTTGAAAGGTGAGAATGGCAAGTGAGAGTTGGGTCTAACATGTACATAATAAAAGATTTATTGCACTTGTTAAATACTTGTTGTTTTAAAAATCATTTACACAATCGGGCTCTGACTCGTTTCCTTGCATATTTTCTTTTCTATTGTATCTTCTATATCAGGTGTCCAGCAACAGGGACGCCAACCTTAGCGGATTATGACAGGCTATGTATTTATGGAGTTTTGCTTAGACGCCTATCTTTATTTGATTCACAGTATTCTCTTAGTTGGGGCATGTCGCCCAAATGATTCAGTTATATTTTCTATCGAGGTCAAATACTATTGTATTCGGGTCTTTTTAATACAGTTGTTATTGATGGGATTACTGTAATGGATTAATATTATTTGGGAATGTTTATTCCAATTGCATTTAAATTCTTTTCTGTTATTTATTGTGTTATCAGTGTTGTAGAATAAAATGTGTAGTGTTATTCTTAAACTAAAAATGGTTTTGTTGAAATTTAAATTTGGAAAGTTTTTAACACCAGCTTAATTGGGTATTGGGTGAGTTGTAAATGTTTTCGACAGTGATGCTAAGAATGAGCCAACTGTTTATTCTGTTTTAATTTGGTATGGGACTGGCCACCCGGTATTTAATTAGGCGGGGTGTTACATATGTGTAGGCATGAGAACCGTTCAGTTATTTATACATGTCGAGGGTTGTACTTTGAATGTATGTTAGCCTGAGTAGAGTGTTTCTTCCTAACATACGTCACTATGTTGTGGCGGTTATCGGTTTATGTGTTGTACTAGAGATGTCTTTGACATATAGTAGGGATTCCCACTTACGTGCTAATACTTCGGACTTGTATATTTCCTATGCTAGAAATGTATATGGCCTATGGTAGGGATGTCTACCTACATACTTATGATTCGGATTCGTGTATTACATATACTAGAGATGTATATATTGTATTATTGACATGAGATAGTAAAATGTGTATAGACTTGAGATATAAACTAGTTATCTATATATTGGTTACTTGGTGAGACGGGTGTAAGTTCGAGACTGCCAATCCTACTTATGTATCATAATGAAAGAGATAAACATATATATATGAGAATATAATGATTAAATAATCATGTTGCAAGACTTTAATGATATTGGTTGCGTACAAATTTGAGATTTAGAATCGCATGATATTTTAAGTTGTTGGGATAGGTAACTAATATATGTTAAAACACTAAAGGGAGATGTGTAGTTATAATGTGGCCCAGATTCAATTATAATCATATTCTACATAGGCTTTTGTTTACATTTTATTTTAAAAACTATTTTTATAGGTCCTATTGCCATACTTCATGTAGATGCGAGATCGTTGGAGGAGCATCTTTAGTGATGTCCCGTTTCTTACTCCCAGGATTGTAGGAGTTGGATTGTAGGAATTGAGAATGTGTAGATCATCCTTTCATTGTACTTCTTTATTTTCAGTGTGGTTGTATATGTATATTTACATTCAGAGACGACTTATATCTTTCGGTTGGTGATTGTATCAGAGTTAGTTTTGTGTAGACTCGGTATTTCATTATATTGTGTTTATTCTTTTAAATCGTGATTAGTTCTTATGCTAAGAATGTTACCAAAATTTCTAATTCCCGTGATTTTATGGTAGACCTAATTAGTCAATTTATGGATTTTTTGGGGTGTCACAAGGTGTGAGAAAAAGAGAATAAAAGAGAAACATTATCAGACTAGATAAGAATGTTATCAGACCAACAACATCATTTGTGAGTTCGTTTCTTCGCTTTCTACGTATAAATCCTTTACTTTTTTCGTACTCAGTCCCCAACAATCAAATCTTATTTTTTTATTTTTTTGAATTAAGCATTTGTGGGTTCTACAATTTATAGGAGTCTATGTTACATCCTGCCATTCGATGTTTGATATGGTTATTTGAGTGACAATGAAAATTATTTGATCAAAGGACATAATATGATTTCAAATTCTTTTTTTGATTTTATTATTTAATTTATATTGGTTATATATGTGTTAAGCATAAAGATACACGGACACATAAACATAGACACATATGTTAAACACACACTAAAGCATAAAGATACATGGACACATAAACATAGACACATATGTTAGACACACACTAAAGACAAGAAAAAAAATCTATTTTTTCATAGATTGATTCAATATGAAAAATGTATAACTGTAATTTTTTTATTAGTCGTAAAAATAATTTTTATTAACGTTAAAATCTTTTGTTTTTACTAGACTTAAAAATTATTTTTTAACATTATAGAGTTCGTTAATGTTATTAACCATTCATGATTTTCTTTGGAATAATTCAAGATTAACCGCCATTTGAGACCACCTTGAAACCGCATGCATACGTGGCGTGTCGAGATTGGTTAATTCTTTATGGATGTGGGTTCATGCCAGCGGAATTAACCGATCTCGACAAGCCATACAGCCATTCGATTTCAAGGTGGTCTCAAATGGCAGTTCACCATATTCAATAAACGAGGTGAGTCCACGCCAACGGCACTAATATATCATGAATCTAAGACATCAAATTAAATAGTTTTTTATTAAAATAAATTATTTTTTTAAAATAAAAAAATGTTATTTACTATTAAAATAGTTGTTTTTAATTTAAAAAATGTTTATAGTTTTTTTAATTAAAAAAGCCTATTTATCTAAAAATTGTTTTTATAAGAAAAAATATTTTTTTCAGAAAATGGTTTTTTATATAAATTTTTTTTTGTTCATTTCTTTTAATAAAAAACTGTCTTTTAAATAAATAATTAAAACTTTTTTCTTGAAAAAATAAGGTTTCAACAATTTTTTTAATAAAACCTTATTTGAAAAAATAAGATTTCAATAAAAAAATACTTTTCAAAATGTCTTTTTTATTTTTTTATTAGGAGAAATACAAGGCAATATATTTTTTGTTTTTTTTATTATTTGTTTATTAGAAGAAATATAGTAATTATGGCTTGTTTAAAGTAGTATTTTTGTCTTTTAGACGTGTGTTTACCGTTTGTGTCTTCTTTTGTGTGTTTGTGTAGCACGGCTCATGTTTTAAATGTGTTGATATTGATTTACATGTTACTGAGGCCACGGCCAAAACTACTTGGCCACGACATGTTAATAAGGCCATAGCAAATACTACAAAGGTCGCGGCCTTTGACAAGGTCTTGGTTGATTCCTTGGATAGGAACCCCCATTCATTTAGTAGATTAAGGACAAAATGTAATGACATAAACCTTTAGTAGGGCGTTGTGTTAGTAAAGGTCGTTGCTATAACCTTTAAGCCGCGGATAGTTACCGAGGCTACGGTTGTAATCCTTTGGTCATGGATAGGGCTGTAAACAAACCGAGTTTTCCATGAAGAACTCGGGCTCGGCATGATTAAAGCTCGAGTTCGGCTCATTTGTTTAATAAAAGAACAAAGCTTGTACACAATTTTGAGCTCATTTAATAAATACGAGCATTGGGATCAGCTCGAGCTCGGCTCATGTTCCAATTTTAAGGCATAAATCATCTCGATTAGGCCTTTTAAAATCGAATTGCTCGAGCTTGGCATGTGTTCAGCTCAAATAAAGCTCGTGTTCGGATCATATAAATCTCGTCTTCGACTTGTTCATTTAGTAAATGAACTGATCTTGAACACAATTTCCAGGTTGTTTAATAAACGAGCTTTGCTAATCTCGGCTAGACTCGACTCAGTTCATTTGCCGCCCTAGTTGCGGCCTATGATACAAGGTCACAGAGTTTATACCGCGAAAGTATAAAGAAAACACAACATGTGGATTAATGACGTGGATCAACCAGATCATAAATTTTAGAGCTTTTACAAGCCTTTTTAAAGGGGATTTATGGGAAGTGATGACATAATTGAAAATCCCAGGTTCCCCTCGCTTATAATAAATAAAATTCATATGCTCCATTCCCAAAGTTGCTTGAACATTTGAGAAAACCATTACCAAAACTCTAGAAAGAGAAAGTGAGAATTGGAGGACAATTGGAGGTGTTGTCAAAAGGAGGTCGAGGCGTATCACAATTCATGAGGCACTAGTTCTATTCAAGTGGCGGAACATTCATCGTCGGACTAAGACCTTTGGTAAAGGACTCCTTCCTCACCTTATTCTTCTTAAACCCTCGTTTCTATGTTTCATTAACTGAGATGTCTCTTGTGTAATGACCATGGACTTGTATTTCCATCATATGTTCTTGTTATAAAGCATTCTTCCTTGAATATAATGGATTTGGGTGCCTAAGGTAAAATCGATTTTAAAGACATCCACACTTAAGATTTTTCATTTTGATATTTGAAACTTCATATTTTTGGTCATTTTTGGAACAAAACTATCATTGTACTAAAATACCCCTTGTTATTTGAAGATTATAACTTTTTAACTGCTCATTTGAGGCCAGGAACATAGGTAGTAGTATCATGCAATATCTTGTATAATGGATTCTAATGTTGAGGTCGTGGCATTGATGCGCCAGGACGAGGCACTATGTTTGGAGTAGCCTACTACTTTGTATTTGAGGCCAAGCCTGAGGGATGTTGAGCATAGGCAAGTTATAGGGCTTGCACCTTGGTAGAGCTCGACCAAGGTTGTGGAGCTAATAATAAACCGTGGATCGCTCATCTTGTAAGTGTGCAAGAGGTTGCGGCTTATGGCATGACTTGGTCAAAAGATACTCACAATAAGGTAGCGAAGTTATAAAGTCTAACCAAAGAGCCTTGGGGGAAGCCTAAGACTGGGGAACCACGGGAGATTAAGCCTTGGGAGGCCAAAGTTCACTATTAGGGCTGATTTGAGCACTTGATCGAAATTTCTTTGTTACCCTAGAAGATACTTGGGGAAAAGGACTTCCTTTCTTACATTTAAATCTTCACATATATTATCCCTTTTAAATCTTATTTAGTAGCATCGTTAGTATATTTGCTATCACTAACATTGGTAGGTTGGATTGAGAACATCTGATTTAACCTTCCCTGTGCTATTTGATATTTTCCTTCAATCCTTGATTTCCTTGGGTTAAAAGGTTGTGGAGAAGAGATGATTTAGAGTAGATTTGCTAGTTGTAGTATTAGTGCCACTAAAGCACTTTGTTAAGACGTTTTAATTATAAAACTTTTTGTTACCATATATCAAATCAAGCAAATGGATGTATTAAGGACCGTGGTTGGTTGTTTCTTAGATTAAGCCAACTACTTTATGACTTATTACTTGTGATGAATGAGATGTGATAATATTTATGGATATAAATCCTAGGCCTATTTAAAGGTCGAGTGCCCTATTTAAGATTATTTAAACTATATCCGCGTGCGGTTAAGAGAACTAGCGCCTCTACCTAATAGGGAAAGGCCGCTGACGTTACAAGTGGTAGCAAAGCATTCATTTATGAAGACTACAGAAAAGTTCCTTGTAATAAAGAATTTCAAATGAGGATACTAGACTGATACGTGTGTAATTATTTCTAGGAATACATGGCAAGAGGGAATTATCGTGGAATTAGAACAGTCTCTATAAACAATGTCATGCTGCAACACCCGCTGCCCCCAATCGAGGAGCTAATGGAGAACAACTGCCATAGATCGTAATTGGATTTGTTAAGGCCCTGGAGAGCGATGGTAGCAAGAATGAACGAAGAAAGGCATGGCGGTTGCACCACTAATAACTTCAAAAAATTATGGCCACAACCCTTTAAGGGACTGGATAAGTAACTGAATTTTTTTTTAAAGTATTGAAATGCACTTAGAAGTAGAAAGTGGCATTTTCCACATCCATATTTGCACATAGGTTGACAACTGATGGAAAATGGTTAAGAGGGCTCAGCTTGTAGGAGAATCTGCGACCATTGGGTGGGCAAGGTTTAAGGGATCTACTTTAAGAAAAACATTTCATGTCATTGACAAGGATAAAAAAGGTAGAATTTCTCGAGCTAACTCGAGGTTCGTTGTCTGTGACCAAATAGGAGGTCAAGTTTCGTAGCTCTTATGTTTCATTTTTCATTTGAACGATATAGAGGAAAGGAAAGTTAAAAAGTTTGAAAGGTTAAGATTGAAGACATGCTCTGAATTGGTCGAAGTCCAAATCATGAAACAATACTTTAAATAAAGAATGAAGTCTAAGGCCATGGCAGCAAGCATAAAGGTCACATAATACTAATGGTAACACATAGAGACAGACAACGCATGTGAACATTCACTTGCTATGACACTGTAATGAAGGGGCATTACGCCAATGTTAATGTTATCCCTTGGGAAAGAGTTGCTGCAATTGTGATGGGCCAAGCCACAAAAGGTGCCAATGAAGGATGCGGACAAGTTACGAAATCAGGTCAGTGTCTTCTCAATGAATTCCAAGGATGCTAAGAAGGTCGACTATCTTATTGCAGGTACTAATACTATTCATTATAGATATGCTATATATTTTTTTATTCTGGCATTGTGCCCTCTTTTGTATCCACCACCATTGCACGTAAGTTAAAGAAGAGGCCCAAAATCTTGAACCTTTCATTGATGATAGATATCCCAATAAGAGTAATGGTAGAGGTTGTAGCCATATTTAAAGGATGCGTTGCAGAAAAAGAAGATCACTATCTTAAGGTTAACTTAATTCCTATGGAAACAGAGAAATTCAATTTTATCTTGGGCATGGACTGGTTGCCTATCCACTTTGCTGGGAATAACGGAGCTAGAAAGGAAAACATTCTTGATAAGTGCTAAGGGGTCGAAGAAAGATTTCGATAGACTAAACTAAGAAGAAACCCCTTGTTGATATCAACCTTGAGAGCCAACAAAATGTTGGATGTCGCACCTATATAGTGTACATAAAGGATCTTAACAAGTCCGCGATCGTTATAAGAGATGTTCCACTAGTCGTGGAATTTGGAGACGGTATTTCCCAAAAAACTTCCAAGGTTGCCTATGGACAAAGAAATTGGGTCACTACCCACACGCTTGAGATCGTGCCTATTTCAAGGAACTATACAGGATGGTGCTCGTAGAGCTGAAGGAGATAAAAGCCCAATTAGAAAACATGTTAGGTCGATCTTCATCAAGTCGATTATCTCCCTTTAGGTTCCCCGATACATTTTGTAAAGAAGAAAGACGAATCTATGAAAATGGTCATCAATTATAGAGAATTAAACAAAGTACCCATGAAGAACAAGAATCGTTTGCCTAGAATTGATGATCTTTTTTTACCAACTAAAGGATGATAAATATTTTAAAATTTGATCTACGATCGGTTATCATCAATTAAAATAAAGGATGAGGATGCAAAATAATTTTTAAGACTAGATATGGTCATTATAAGTTTATGGTTATGCCTTTTTGCTTAACCAATGCCCCTGTTACTTTTGTGGATTTAATAAAAAGAGTGCCTAGGCAATTCCAAGTTTGTGATTGTGTTTATAGATAACAAACTTATATAAAGACCGTTGAGGATCATGAGTCACGCCCCATAACGTGTTTGAAGTCTTGAGGAAGGAGAAGTGTAGCAATTTCTCCGCATTTTAAATCATTTTTCTACATTGTTTTTGCATTTTTTAGCATTCTTTTGTAATAGCCTATTATGTTTTTGCAGTACTTGTATAAATGTAACCAGGGTTAAGAGGGAAGCTTTTAGCAGGTTATGTTTTATCATGTGATGTAATTGAAGGTAGTTAAAGACACACGTGACATCACATGGGCTACGACTCTTTCAACCAATAAGAACATAGGAGACCCCTTCTAGAATCTTCACTTCTCCCCTATAAATACAAATGTACTTTCATTAATGAAATCATTCTTGGCTTCTTTCAAATTGAGGATTTTGTTCTCTAAGTGGGTGGTTTTCTATATTTCCATTTACGGTATGATTTACGTCATTTGTTAGCAAAGTAAGGTTATGGGTTCGAGTCGCAGGAGTGGTAACTTATTTAGGTGGGGAGAATGATGCAGGAGAATATTCTAGCCTAAATAGACCTAGGCTCGCTAGGCTTGAGCTCCAGGGGCTTACTCACCTCATGTTTTTGTGGGAATAAATTTGTGCCTTTACTAATAGAATGCTTGAATGGTCATTGCCAAGGGATACCTAAAAGTAGATGACATACTCTAATCTCTAGAATGGTGGTTACAATGGTAAACGCTTACCCATCAGTTTGGAAAATAGTTTAGTGATTGATAAAGAACGTTTTCTTACCCTCAAAGCCACGGCCAACAACAAGTCCTTTGTCAAAATGTTCATAAGGATATTGTCAGACTCCATAGATTATTGACCATCATTCCAAGTTCACATTTAGGTTTTGAAGAAGTTTACAAAGCCTTCCATTCTCAAACAAACGAAGAAACAGGGAGGACGAACCAGACTTAGGAAGATATGTAAATATCATATACTTAAGACTTTCGCAGAAGTTGGGAAGACCCCAACCTTTAGTGGAGTTCGTTAATAACCACATTTATGCAACTAGTATTAAGATGGATCCTTACAAAGCCTTGTATGGTAGAGAATGTCTCAACCCCTTTTGTTGTAAGGAGGTAGGGGAAAGCCAAATATTTGATCTTGACAGAAAAGACATAATGCACAGAGTATATAAAAGAAGAGTTAGGTTTACATCACAATAAGAGGCATATTTGTGACACCCCGACTAATTAAACACCGGGTAGCTACTCCTTTATAAAATTAATTCAGAATGCCAAGTTGGCTCAGTTAATAGCATCACTGTCGAAAACGTTTTATTATTACTAACCACCTAGTATTTAAAAAGTAAGTGCCAAATTTTATTAAATCTGATTAACATGCAACAAGAGTAATGAATAACTAAATAACACCATTCACCATACTGAAGTAAAACGAATAACCATCACAAAATGTAAATAAACTCTGGAGGAAAACTCCTCAATACAAATCCCACAACTGTTAAGTAAACTGAAATAACTAAAACTGAATACTGAGCAATACATGCTAGAGTCTAAAAACTGAAATGTAAAAATATCTAATAGAATTGGGCAACATGCCCTACAACTGATAGATGCTGAGACTGGAATCCAAATGAGAGAGGCGTCTAAAAGCAAGTCCCTGTAGCTTCCACAAACAGCTACAGCTCGTCACCTGAATGAGAATCCTATGCTTGGTGTCCCTGTGGCTGGGCACCTAAAAATGGTTTTACAAGAAAATATATTTGAAAGCAAATGGGTCAGAGCCCGAAAGTGGAAATCATTTTAAAAACCTGCAAGTGCTTTAAAAACATTTAAAACATTAAATGCAAAGTACATGTTAGGACGTGCACTCACATTAAATTCTCACCTCTCGACTAACTGTGCACTCCTAACGTAAGTACCCATTTATAACGACACAAACCACTAGCTAAGTGACATCGAATCTAGCTAGACTTATTATAGGACCTGCCATTATTACTTGGTTCTATTATAACGCTCGTAATTAAATAGGGGTTTAATGTAAACTCAAGTGTACAATATGCCATATATTATACTACTAGCTAACCCATTTTGTTTCTCAAAATAATACCGTGATATAGATATGTTCACTACATTAACATGAAAGTTCTCATTAAATTAAATGTATATTATTCACATCATAAATATACAATATAAGCACCCCGAGAACTAAGCTCCGGTGCACACATACTCTGCTATCCATCCCGGTACATCACGTACATAAGGATCACATATTCCGAATCTCTCAGGAATAGTTCTCAAATAACAACATCACAAATAATGGAGGCGAACATAGTCACCTTCACATGGGTCACGCACATACCTATGCTCCCACGATCCGCGGACTTATTAATATCACAATAAGTCTTTCAATGACCTATGTTCATCAAGGTACCAGTCTATATCCCCCCCCGTAGGCACACAAGGATTAGAGGGTCCTAAGCGAACGTAACCTCCCGTGATAGCAAGTATGGTAGGTATGTCATACACATAAACTATATACTAAGCATTCACACATCTTAGATATCACCATTTTAATAAGGTATTTTCTACATCATTATACCATTATCCCAAACTTATATATTTCAAGTAATCCGATAATATATAATTTAAATAGTCGACACGTCTCACGTCGTAATTCCTTAAACTTAAAACCTATCTCGAATAGGCTACTAAGTTTCCATAATTCTCACATATGATATCTTTATGCCTAAGGTCTTTACTTCTGCCCCAAACCTTATTTCATCAACTTATTCAAATTTGTACTATTAACCCAAATATTAACTCACATAACGAATTTCATTTATTTAAAATAATTCCTCAAATTACATTCTGATTAAAGTCCCACTTCATAATCATGCTTACTGGTCTTCCTTAAAGCTAAGGGTATTCACAAAGTCTCCAAACATATTCTCCGAGGGTTTCCACCATTAAAATCATATTAAGGAAAATTTCACTCATTCTGGGAAGGTCGATCGATCGACCTATGAATATCGATCGATCGATCTAGTCGATCGATCGACTGATGAATGTCGATCGATCGATCGAACAGGTATGGCTACGGACTGCTTCGTTCTGCAGATTTGAAAACGTCCCAAAACTTATTTCTAACGTATGATTCTCAGATATAACGTTATAGTAATGTCATATAATCATCCTACAATATTACTAACGTCCATAAATCAATATTTCAACAACTATAGGCTACATATGGATCAATCTTCATCAAAAACCTAGTTTTTCTGATTTTTCTCAAGAACAGTCATGCACCTCATCTTAAATCCGTTTTTGGTATTACAAAAGGCAGTAATTCACATAATATGATCGTCCAGTAACATTCTACATGCAACCTATATCCCAAAATTCAAACTAATAACTCCAATCTTATGGGTTTTTTTCATTATCTTCCAAGAACATACAAAGTTTTTGAATAATCTAACATGGAAGAATCATTCTCTGAAATTTAAATGGAATAAATCACTTGCCTTGGTTTGATTTCGGATTTGGTGTTGGTTTGGTGAAGAATCTCTGCAGAATTCCTCTCTCTCTCTCCTTCTCCAAGCTTTCTTCTCCAAAAGGCTATGGTGGCTAGGGTTTGCTTTGGGAGAGTTGGAAGACTAAATGATAACCTACGTAGCTTATGGGGTTAATAAAGGGTTGGTTGGGTCAACTCCTTATCAGATTACAACTCTCAATTTTCGTCACTTTTAATTACCCAAAAATACCAAATTACTAAAATACCCTTTATGGTGCCGGAATGGCCTAAAAATACCCCGGGACCCAAACTATACCCCCGGCTAGTGTTTTCTGACTATCTCGACCCTTCCGGACGCGTTGGCGCACTCAAAACGACCATACGGATTATAGATTTTAAATTCACTTTTAATAATAAAATAATATACCGTGACGCGGCGGTCCCACGCGTCTCAACAAAATTTCTAAAATGCCGTATATAAATCCCACGACAAATTTTCAAATACCAAGTTCATATATAATCATATATGCACATAATCAAATACCAACTCGCATCACATTAGTATTTATAACCCGGATTAATTTCCAATTAATACGCAATTTAATTAATTAATCCCAAAATAAATATAGTCAAAAATACGGGGTATTACAATATTATATCTCAATGTAACGATCTTTTAAGCCCCAAGCTGAGATCATGTGCAAATAACCAATCATGGTTTAATGCTGCGGAATCCTATTCGAGATGACGACCATATTTATCAACAAAAACTTATAGAGTTCCACGAAGATTTGAGTTATGAAAAGACCCTAGTAATAATTTTAGACAAGAGGGAGAAATTTTTGAAGACCAAGAAAATCTCTTTCGTTAAGGTGTTTTATAAAAAACAGGCTGTGAAAGAAGCCCCATGGGAACTAAAGTCTGTCATCGAAGAGATATACCCACGGTTATATTGGTGTATAAATTAAATCGTATGTTCTTTATCCTTAAATTCCAAGGACATAATTTCCTATTACCCTTAAATTCTAAGAAAGTAATTTCCTAAAGTTAGGGAGATGGTAACGACCCAAATTATAAGAGGCCACGTCATGTTAATAAGGCCACAACCAATACTACTAGGCCACGACATGTTACTGAGGCCATGACTAATACCCTTTGATAAAGACTTAATCAATATTGCCTTGAGTCGGAACCCCTATTCATTTAGTAGATTGAGAACAAAATGTAAATATCTAAACCTTAATAGGCCATGGAGTGTTAATAAAGTCATTGACATAACCTTTAGGCCGCAGAGAGTTATCAAGGATATGGTTGTAATCCTTAGGCAACGACCAATGGTTTAAGGTCATAGTGTTTAATACTCACAAGTACAAACAAAAACCAACACATGGACCAATCAGGTTATTTCTTGACTACGTTTTAGAGATTTCAAATACCTTTTTGAAGGGGCTTTAGAGAGAAGTGGAAACATAATTGGAAACCCAAGTTTCCCTCACTTCTTATAAGTAGAATTCTTGGGCTCCGTTCATAAAGTCGTTAGGGACTTTCTAAAAATCATTACTAATAATTTAACAATAGTAAAATTTGAGGGCAAATGAGGATGTTATTAAAAGGAGGCCGAGGAGTTTCCCTGATCAGGAGGCAGAGTAGCATTGTTCCGGAATGCGGAACGTTACTCTTCATCATCGAATTAAGTTCTTTGGTAAGGGACTCCTTCCTTACCTTATTCTTCATAAATCCTAATCTCGATGTTTGGTTAATTGAGATGAGACTTGTTGTGTAAATCTGATCTTCTGAGTAATGGCCATGGACGTTTACTATTCATCATATGTTTTTATATAGCATTCTTCCTTGAATATAATGGATTTGGGTGCCTAGTGGTAAACCAATTTTAGAGAGGTTTACGCATCTTTAATAGATTGTTAGGGTTTCCCATTTTGATATTAAAAATCTATATTTTGGATCATATTTAGGATAAAACTAGAATAATTCTAAAGTACCCCTTGATATTTGAAGATCAATATTCTAATTCCATTGAGGTTAAGGCTATAGATATAAAAAAATATAGTATTGTGCCTTATCTTATATACAATATCTGTTGTTGGATTCTGATATTAAGGTTTTGGCATTGATGCGCGAGGCCAATGCATTATGTTTGGAGTTTCCTTCTGCTTTTGTGTGCCTGAGGCCAAACAACTAGCTCGAGGGAGATTGAGCATGGGCAAGTATAATACCCAGCATTTTCATTGACTTTATTTATTGATTATTGAGTGAAATAAATTAATATATGGTAATACTAAAAATGCATATTTTAAATGGTAATTAAATTTTTCATGCGACGTGATTTGTGTTGTGTGTTATAAATAATTAACTAGTGATGTTAATTATAGGATTCCTGTTCTTCATTTCAGGCAAGAATCTCTTAAATTTTTTAAGTATATAATATGTAACTTGTTTATGCTTTCATTGTCTTGTACTTATTTTGTCATTTAGAAGCATGTTTAGGATTAGAATATGATATCTTAACCATTTTAAATCTATTAGAATTAGACTTAAGCAACCTTGCTTTAGACACTTGCACCTTTGAAGAGAAATATAAAATTAAATTGTTTTGATACATGAATCTATAGTAGAATTCATGTTTTAGGATATAATTTAGTTTTTAAGTTGAATCCACATTTTAATTGAATGTTTTGGAATATTGAATCACATATTAATTGATTTAATTAGAAGTAGAGAATGAAGTCAGGTTTAATTTGGGTTTTGACAGACTTGAACCTTGATTTGTGTTAGATTGATGATAATCCTTTCAAAAATGTACAAGGATCATGAATATGTTGTATATACACCAGGATATAATGTTTATTTTGTGTATTCAAGCTTGGATAAGGGTTTAATGAAGCTATTAAGACCCCACTGAGAAGATGTGGCTGAAGATTTGGTTACTTGTTCAGGCTGTTTCGTTTCTGATCGGTTAGTCGTGATGGTATATATATATATATATATATATATATATATAGAGAGAGAGAGAGAGAGAGAGAGAGAGAGAGAGAGGGAGAGGCTTATGTACATACCAAGTATAAATACCGATTTTTTTAAAATAGTAAAAAAATTATTTTTGAGTTGAGTTTTTTTTTTTTGTGGTATTTAATCATTTCAAGGGACTCATATAAAACAAATCAGCTCAAAATAACTTTTTTTCTATTTTAAAAAATTTTGTCAAACTTTCACACCTTTTAAAGTACTCTAAAGTTGTAAAAGTTTGTTCGATTTTTTTAAAATAACAATATGGATCCCTTGAAATGTTTGAATAACACATAAAAAATTCAACTCAAAAACATTTTTTATTATTTAAGAAAAATAGGTTTGCGCCAACAAGTATGTATACTTGGTATGTATGAGAGTCTCTCTCTCTCTGTATACACACACACACACACACACACATGTACATGCAAACTCACATATAATATTATCTTCAGAATTAACATTTTTTAAAACAGTACATGCAAATAATGGTGAGAAAATTATAAATCAAGAATAATTCACACATGTACACGCAAACTCACATATAATATTATTTTCAGAATTAAACATTTTTTTAAACAGTACATGCAAAGTAATGGTGAGAAAATTATAAATCAATAATAATTCACTTATTTATATCCTTGTAACATTTATATGTATATATATAAGCTGCAACGACTTTTCCATTTTTGTCTTGTAAAGGGTTTCACATGCTGCCAATGTGGCACACGTCTGACGACAAGCTAAAATAAAATTATAAAGTAATTGGATATTTAGTCGGGTTTTACTGTTTTGTTAATTCATAGTATTAATCTCTACTACCTAAAAAGGATCAAATCCCTTAATGTGGTCTATTGCGTTAGATTGTTTGCATTCATTTGTTGAATGTGTTTTAATATACAAATGCTAAAATCTTTGGTCTGTTACATTGTTTTGCATCCCTTTTCCAGAAATTCATTAAGGGATTTGAAAATTTAATGGGGATTTGAAATTTTTATTGAATTCTATTTATGTCTTGAGCATTAGTGGTGAATCCAAGGAAGGTGACTCACCCCAAGACCCTTCCGCTGCAATTATTCGAACTAATTTCAACCCAAACTCAATGAAATCGTAGGTGATCAATACCCTTGGTTTACGACACCAACCAACACACATCTAACTCGTTATGATGCTGCCCTAGGGTAGGCAGCCCCTATTTGAATAACCCCCCCCCCCCCCCCCCACTCGATCACCCCTACCTCTCTTAGATACCAACCCCTTCCAGTCCCATAATCCATATCAAGACGAAAAAAAACTGCCTCTAATGGCTGCCAAACCACACAATCGCAAGGGCCCACCACCTCGGTCATAAAATACACCTAACCGTCTTCGTAAGGAAACACAATATATCTATCCAATGTTGATTTGTACTTGGTGGAAGGTTGGGCACCATCGAAAGTTCCTCGAGTACCAATTGATAAAAATTCAACTCCTTTTACTCCATCGGGCCAAAATCAATGGGTTCATGTTAAAGGTCATCGCATTCGCAATTGGGTACAATAAAATTCCTGGCTTGAATGGTTAGACCAAATGACTTCCCCCCCCTCCCCCCCCCCCCCCCTCTATTTATAGGCATCCACCTCCTCAATGGATGGTGGAGATCAAAATATATGAATGGTCTAGATTAATTCTCCATAATGGTTCCACATCTCCGTGGGAACATTCTAGAAGTCTACATACTTCCTTATAATTCTTGATTATTCCACACATTACACGTAAACTCTTGATTATTCTAGCAAATCCTACATTATTTCATAACATATTACACAATACTAGATAATATACTAGACAAATCTAGAATGTTTTAGAGAATTATGGCATGGGTATGGAGCCTTTAAGGATAAAATGTAGAAAATGCATGGTACGTGACATCAAGGTAGTAATCATCTTCGTCACTCGAAGGGGTAGAAAATCTTGAGACATTTCTTTTTTAGTTACTACGCATAACTAAAAGAAAATAACCAAAGTATTCTAACCAAGTT
Source organism: Sambucus nigra (assembly GCA_949130495.1). Lineage (NCBI taxonomy): Eukaryota > Viridiplantae > Streptophyta > Magnoliopsida > Dipsacales > Adoxaceae > Sambucus > Sambucus nigra. Next base: position 25,674,979 of record OX422210.1, on the reverse strand, counting down.
GGGTGTTAATCAAATCAAGAAGGATTAGATCGCCTTAATCCTCCTTGATCTCTTTAAAGAAATTTATGATCACGAGGTTTACAAGGCGAGACAATTTTTTTTAAGTAACTAAGCATAACTAGAAGAAAATAAATAAAAATAAGATCGATTTTTTACACCAAAAAAATAACAAAGCAAAGTGAGATTTTGACATATAAATAATTAAATCAAAGAAAGTTCTGATTTTTACACTGAAAAAAACAATAGTTCTGATTTTTACACAAAAAAATAAGTAAAAGCAAGATTCGATTTTTACCCCCAAAAAATCAAAATGTGATTTTAACATGCAAAATAATTAAATCAAAGCAAGAAAGTTCATATTTTTACACAGAAAAAAAAAAAACAAGTTCATATTTTTACACAAAATAAAATTAAAGAAAAGAAAGATGAGATTTTTACACCAAAAAATACAAATCAAACTTAGATTTTAACATACAAATAATTAAATCAAAGCAAGTCTATAGTTTTACACTGAAAAAAGAACAAAGAAAGTTCAGATATTTACACCCAAAAAATAAAATAAAAGATAAGAGTTTTACACCGAAGAAAAAAGCAAACTAAAACTTTAACATATAAAAAATTAATTCAAACTAAACTAATTATGGACAAGAACATCACACTACTCTCTCTTTATGAAATCACACGGATATGAGGATCAAGCAACCTAGATTTTTAATTATTTAGAGGCTGATTTTGTAGATATTATTTACGGATAATAGTAGTACAACTAAGGCTAGCTAAGACACTTTTGATAGGGAGGAAATTTACCTCTTTACCCACAAGATTTTTGACTTATTACTAATTTAATTTGAAATTTTGTCCTTGAATTTTTTTTTGCCCAAAAGACAAGGTGGGCAGCTGCCCACCATGTGTTATTCTTGCCTCCTCCCCTGTATATGGCTTACATGGATGGGTGTATTACACTTATTGGTAGTATGAGAATGCCATATTAAGGGAGGTGAGTATTTGATTTATTTTCATTTGTAACTAAATAAAGTGTTGCAATTATTCTAAACAATTATATAATTATATGAACACACCAGATTAGCAACTCAAACCTAGATTGGAATTGATTAACCTTAAACCAAAGTTTATTTAAAAATTGAAAAATGAATTGACATAAATCAAATCCACAATATTTATTCAACCATTTATCATGATAAATGTTTTAATAAAATTCACAATATCATAAATAATTTTTTTACTAATGGATTAAAATCATGATAAACATTATAATAACGACATTACAATTATTGTTTTGTATTTTTAATTCTCATTATGTAAGGCTCATCTTTTTGAATTTTTAGATATTGATTACTGTATGTTGTTGTAGATTTCTTAGGCCATGTGCATTTAGGACACCCAATTGATTTTGGTGAATAAACTTACAAAACCCTTGAGACGCACCCTATCATTAGCTTAGAGCCCTGTTGTAGTAGGCAACCTCTCATCATCAACCTCTGTAAGAACTGTCTAGCCCCTCTCTTTTTCTCTGTCTCTGTCATTATATAAATACACATAATATATATATATATATATATATATAGGGAGAAGTTCTCTAGTGGACCAAAAGAATGGACTTTTTAATGGACCTTAACAAAAAACACATAATAATACATTAATTTTAATTCCTATAGTATAATTGGTCGGCGCCAGCGGCACCGAACACACGTGTCGATCGATCCCCTCCCCCACCCCCACCCCCACCCCCACCCACCCCACCCTCCCACCCCCACCCCCATGGAAGCCCTGCTGTCATAAGGGCTGCCACAAGAGCTGCAATGGTGATGGTGGGTGGTGGTGGGTGGGGTGAAGGTGTGGTCTCGGGTGCCACTGGCGAGGACCAATTACACTATAGCAATTAAAATTAATGTGTTATTATGTATTTTTTGTTAAGGTCCACTAAAAAGTCCATTCTTTTGGTCCACTTGTGAACCTCTACCTACCTATATATATATATATATATATATATATATATATATATATATATATATATATATATATATATATATATATCTTACATGGATGGGTGTATTACATTTATTGCTAGCATGAGAATGCAATATTAAAGGAGGTGAGTATTTGATTTATTTTGGTTCGTAAAAAAATGAAGTGTTGAAACTATTCTAAATTATATTAACTCGCCATATTGGTAACTCAAACCTAGATTGGAATTGAGTAACGATAAACCAAAGTTTATTTAAATATTGAAAAATGAATTAACATAAGTAAAATCCACAATATTTATTCAACCATTTATCATGATAAATGTTTTAATAAAATCCACAATATCATAAATAATTTTTTTTTACTGATGGATTAAAATCATGATAAACGTTTTAATAACGATATTACAATTATTGTTTTGTATTTTCAATTCATATTATGTAAGGCTTATCTTTTTGAATTTTTTTTTATATTGATTATTGTATGTTGTTGTAGATTTCCTAGACCATGTGCATTCATGACACCAAATTGATTTTGTTAAATAAACTTGTACTTCTACATATGGTATCATATATCATTGATTTGGTATTGAAACCTCAAGCCACACACTCTATCTTTTCTGGTCAATAGGTGTCCTCCTCAAGTAGCGTGTCAGTTTTTAAAGCATGAGAATGGGGGTAGGGTGGATTTTATTTATTTAAATGTCTTTTCTTGTTACACCCGGTTAATGTACAAATATATATGGTCAATGAAAATGTGTATCCTCTAAAATATCTGTGAATAATCAAAAAATTATTGGAGGTTTTTTACTTAACCTCTATTTTTTAATATCATATACTCAGAGAATATTAATGTACCTAAAGAGCATTAAGATATGATAGCAGAACTTTCTCCAAAAGTAATAATTTTTAGCCGTTGAGAATATTATTATACAGAAACTATGTAGTCCCAAATTTTCCAAATGGGACAATTCGAAAGATCTCATTACAGGGGTAATGACTTTTGAACGGGTCTAAGGGCTATTGAATGCGTACGCATAAGAACTAGAAGGCTTGCATCTATGTGCACTATATGTAATTTGAAGTATGTTTCATTTAATTATGTCTTATTTATGTTCGGTTTAATCACAACCCTAAACGTTAAAAATGGTTTTAAATTATACCCTTATCACAATCACGTATATGGGACATGTCTTTTTATTTTTAGTTGTTGGTCCTATATAGTGGTAGTTAAAAAGTTCAAGACTTATATCTATTCAATACTAATATCAATTCAATTTATACCAATTCAATACCAATATCAATTCAAGACTAATGCCTATATCAATTCAATACCAATAAAATTTTCAAAGTGGTTCAATTAAAACTATACTAATGAAATTTATACCAATTCAATACTTATATCTATTCAATACCAATATCAATTCAATTTATACCAATTTAATATCAATATCAATTCAAGACTAATACCTATATCAATTCAATACCAATAAAAATTTCAAAGTAGGACACTGCCCCCCCCCCCCCCCCCCCCAACACACCAATCCAATCCAATTTATACCAATTCATAACAAAACTATACTAATCCAATTTATACTAATTCATACCAATCCAATTTATACCCATTTAAAACTATACCAATTCAATACCACACCCACACTAAACACCCCCCTCCCCACCCACACAGACAACCCACTTCCCCCACCCACACTGTCACACAGTGACCCCACACACATACATACACACATACACTGTCTACACACTCACACACACACACACACAGAGAGAGAGAGAGAGAGAGAGAGAGAGAGAGAGAGAGAGAGACACACACACACACACACACACACATATATATATATATATATATATATATATATATATATATATATATATATATATATAGAGAGAGAGAGAGAGAGAGAGAGAGAGAGAGAGAGAGAGAGAGAGAGACGAAATACACACACACACACACACACACACACACACACATACATACACACACACAACATATGCAAAATATATATAGATAGAGATAGAGAGAATCATACATGATGAAACAAAGAGAGAGAGATATAGAATCGGTTGTCGTGAAAAAAATAGGAAAAGAAGGAGGGAAAGAAAAAAGAGAAGATGCGTAGGGTTTTAATTTTTTATGTTGTCACGGACCTATCAAGGACTTTGACCGTGACAACTTTATAAGGTTTTCACGGTCTTTGACCGTGATAAGACCTTAACAAGCTGTGTCACGAACTTGTCACGGTCAAAAACCTTGAAAAAAATGCGTGTTTTTTGTCACGATCTTTGACCGTGACAAGGCTGACCAAGTGAAGGGTGCCATTTTTGGCTTTTTGGTGTAGTGTATTTGACTTAACCCACACTTTCTTAATCTCTTTGATATAGCGAAGGGCTATTTCAAAACATTGAATAATAATAGGGGTTAGGTCTAAGGATTTATTTGAAATTACCCCTTCTTTATAATGTCAAAGTATACTTAACCCCCTTTGTTGGGAGCAAAGTCAAAGGATTATGAAATGAGGTTTTAAGTCAAATTGGGCATTAATATCTGGGGGGTTATGTTAAAATGATGACATATTTTTCTTAGGCCCGTGGCCTCTAAACATGATTGTTTTTTTTTAGCGTAGATAAAACGCTTCCGCTCCCATTATACATCAAATTGGTATATCAGAGCGGCAATGCTCTTTGTGTGTCTTGGCGATTTGCGTACGTAGCCAAGTACGAATAATGGCTTCGAGTCAAAACAACCGTTCAACCGAGATGATGTCTTGGTTGATAAATATTCTCGTGGAAACCTGGTTTATGATTGTAACCCCATAAATAGATCAAATTTATGATGAAGAATTGTTACAAGGCATGGATCTTGACCCCCATGCTAAAGTTTCAATCAATTCCTGCCAATACCCATGCTAGGAGATTAAGAACATACAACCAATAGCCCAAATAAGATGTCCAAATATGAGCATCCACGCCCATACCGATAAACTATTCATACCAAAAGGGTTATATACATTTGTTGATGTAAAAAATTAGATTACTCTAATAATTCAATCACAGATAAATAAATGAGACAGAATATTTTAAAGTGGTTCAGCCTTATATGAATGGCCTACGTTCACTGTTATGTTATTGCTGAGTGTTTGGGAATTCTCGATTACAAGTACTATCAAGAAATTCCGGTCCCTTTGAATGAGGGTAATACAATATATTTATAGCCTTGAGGCTATAATCTGAAAGGGTGATACATTAAATGATATACATATGAAAGGGTAACTCATTTAATGCTCTTCAAGCGTGTACGTCAAGATGATAAGCATTCAATGAATAGTTGAACTGTTGATTATCTGGCAATCAATGCTGGGGTCGAGATGCAGCTCGAACCGCCTTAGTTGCTCGTCGTTCAAGAGTTCCTCGGAGCGTTGGAGTTCCTCGGAGCGCTGGAGTTCCTCGGAGTATACTTGTTGCTCGGAGTGAGTCTGACTTGGTCGGGGAAATAGACTTCCTCGTTGCTATTGTGCCACGTAGATCGACACGTGTCTTCTTGTGATTCGTCTATATCAGCATACTAATTTTGGTATCAACAGAAGCCCCCAATGTTTCATATTTCGAACTTTGAGGAGTATGGAACATTCTTTCTCGGTATATGGCAATATTAAATGATCTTCCTAGTTTTTAGGAACATTTTTTCATATTTGAATTTCCTTCCAAATTCGCAGAATCCGCCTTTTTGCATTTTTATAAGCGCTTCAATCTTCGTGCACTTTTTGTCCTTTTAGCCGCCGGTAGCGTAATAGTTTCCTTTTTGTAATCATTTTTTTCTCTGTTTCCCAAGGCAAAGTATTTAAACTTCATAGACAATATCATTGTCTTCTACCTTTTCCAATTTCTGCTTTCGAGTTTTCCATAGTCTTTCTTTCTCTTGTGCGTTCGTCCTTGTTTTCGTTCGTTGTCAACAGATCTCCCTTTTTCCTGTAAGATCTTCTTCCTTAATCTTCATTTCTTTTATTCACCATGGTTTATATTATTGAATCTCTTGAGAAATTCCGTTCTGATTTCTCTATTCCATCTTGGGTAACTTTGGAGGATCTTTCTGAGCCTTCAAATTATTTTCGTTTGGCTGAGGGGCATTGGTTCCCCGGCCTTTTTATTGCTGAATGTGGATTTTCTTTTCCGCCAAACCCCTTGTGTTTAGAGTTCTGTTATTATTTCGATCTTGTTCCTGCAAAAATAGCCCCCAACACATGGAGAATAGTTAATGGGGTGCATAGGTTAAATCAAACTCATGGAACTCGTATAGGAATTCTTGAGATTATGTACTGTTATAGATGGGCTGTTCTAGACAATGTTTATTATTTAAAAACTAGATTTTTGAATAGAGCTTTAGTAGTCAATCTCCCTGATGCTAACAGGGATTATTTTGAACATGGGGTAGTTATCAAAAATTGGCAACATGCCCCTTTGGTTGGAGACGAAGTATATGAAGGTCCCAAATGCCCTCCATATGGCAATGGGATAGGTTATTTTCATCTTATTTTATTTATGAAATTATGATTTCATTATGTTTGATAAAATGTATGACTGATATTTCACTATGTATTTGTTTGCAGTTGACAGTAAGAGAAAAACTCCAAAAGAATCAGAGGTTAATATCAAGCATTTAAAACATATCTGGAGTTTGCATCAGAAAGTTGCAGACGAGCACGTCAGGTCTGCTTCATACTTGTTGCAGTACAGGAGCTATACATCATCCTTTACTGCTCGTCCTGTGGTCAGCATTAGTGAACCAGTGCCAGCTTCTGAGGATTCTTCACCAGACTCTCATATTCCTTTGAGTCAGAAAATGGGCAAAAGAAGAGTTCCTGCTATCTTCGAGGAGACTTCCTCAGCTGGAGATGGAAAAAGAAACAAGAATGATGTCCCAAAGGGAACAAAGAAAGTAGATGCTGCCCCTTTTGTTGCTCCTCAGGAGGCTACCGAGAATCCCCCAGTGGCTTCTAACAAGAAGGATGTACCAGCAGGAGTGATCACCATCTCCCCAACCAAAAGTTCCTCTTTGGTTGAAACTGTTGAAGTGCCACTGAGGAGATTGAAGAAATCCTCCTCGGTCAGTTTTTCTGAAACCATTCCCCAGCTCCAAGTTAGTGGAGATGGTGTTCCAACTATTATTCCCCCGAGTTCTGCAATGAGCTCGGTAAAGACTTGGACTATTCCTGAAGTCCAAGGAATTGAGGAGAACATGTCTAGGGATATGCTGACATCCCTAGCTACTCGTCACATTGCTTCAGTAAGTTTCTCTTATTCTGAATTTTTCTTTCTTCCCATCAATACATATGTCTCTGTGCTGATTTATCATTATCTTCTTCTTTTTCCAGCTGGCGAGTTGCTTTAACACCATAGTGAAGAAAGATGAAGCACTCAAGGCTTCTAGCTCCTCGTCTGGAGTGGAGGATGCTTTTCTGGGTTTGGCCCAGTCTTTGAAGGATTCCCGTCAAAAATATGACGAGGATAGGGGTGAATGGGAGAAGAAGTTGGTTGCATCTGAGGCATAGAGGGTGCAGTTGGAAAACAAAGTAAAAGACTTGGAGAGAGAATAAGAAATATGCCGAGAAGCTCACAAACTTTGGGGAGCTTGAAAATAAGTTGAAGTCGGCTGAGGAAGAGCTAACCCTTCTGCGAGAAGTAAATCGCAAGAAGAAGGAGGTGGAGGCCAAGTTGAAAGCCTCCGAGGATCTTCTATCCGAGAAGCTCTCCTCGGAGAAAAATGGCTGTGAAAAAATCTTTTCGTACCGATTGGGATAAAGGATGGGACAGGGGGTAGCAGCAATGATGACCCAGGTGCAGTATGGGAGTTTGAAATACTTCCGAGATGGTTAGGTTGCTGCCCTGCAAGAATTGAAGGTGAGCGAGAACTCTGAGCTATTTCAACAACATCTTCCCGGTCCTCCTCCTAGAATTGAAGATGAGGATTAAGACGAAGCTGCATCCGAGGAGTCTTCAATGATAGTGGGTGATCAAGTCCTTGCTCCACAACCCAATCAGACAGCCACCGAGGAGATTTTGTCTTTGCCTGCTCCTCCTGAACAAGTCCCAACTTCTGCCAACCAACTCATTGTTCCCACCGAGCAACCAAGCTCCTCGTCCCAGCCTCCCGAGAAAGTCTTGGGAGACAAGGAAAAGGTGTGAAGTTGTTCGGTATTCTCTTTCTGTTTTTCTTTTTCTTCAAGTGTAACCCAGATCTTTGTAACTTTGCCTTATGATCTAATAAAATTTGAGTTCTTTTTTTCCATATGATTGTCTCTTTTCTATCTGCACTCTATCTGGATCTTCTTTTTGATGATTACTTTTTCTTTCTCTGTTAGTTTCTGGCCAGGATGGATCTGCTGTCTGCTAATGACACAAAGCTGATGCAGCAATGTCATGAATATTATAAGGCTGGTCACACAAACCTAAGTGCATCAGAAGTTGCCAACATCCTTGGTCATGATGCTTCAGAGCAGGCAGTCGAAGCTTATCAGTACCTGAAGGACTTACTTGATCGAGCTGTGGCCAATAATGTGGCTTACTATGAAATGATCGAGGATCTTCAATATACTTTAGAAGATCTTCAGACTCAGTACAAGGAATCGACTGCCCTTTTGCACGAGGGGTATGAAAAGAGGTATCAACAGCTTTCTGCCGAGACAGGCCACAAAAAGATCCTTGTTGGGTACGATGTCAGGGAGAAAACCCTAAGGGGTGAAGTTGAAGCATGTAGACAGATTGCCGAGCTGCTGGAGCAAGAGAATAACAATTTACAGAAAGAGCTAGCACAGTATAAGTCTGCAACTTCTTCTTCAACAGCTGTAATCCCAGTGACTAACGAGGGATTTTTATTTCTAGAGGTTGAGAATGCCAAATTAAGGCAAGAGTTGGATACCTGGAGAAGGTCGGGTGCCTCTACTGCTACTCGGGGACGAGGAAGAGGTTCTCGTGGACGAGGAAGAGCTGCTCAGAATGTTGTCGAGGAACCAAGTTCTCGACCTGCTCGGGGAGGATCAAGAGCTCTTAGTCGTAATGTTGAAGAAGCTCGTACTCGATCAACGTTGGAAAATCAAGCATTCCAATTAATGGCTAAGAACCAAGCCTTGTCTGAGCTGTCCAAGAAAGTTAGAGAATTGGAACAACAACTCTCTTCAAAGGAATCAGTTTTGAAGACTAATGAACTTTTCATCCAGAGTCTTAACGAGAAGATTGCAAGGTTGACATTTCAATTTAATAAACAGCCCAGGGAGTTTTGGATGGCTGGATACAACGAAGCTTTATTCTATTTAGATGATCGTATCCAGAATGCTAATAATGAGGGCTACAAGCAAGGTTGGCTGAATGCCTTGGGCGTGCTGAAGCTCGAACAAGGGCACTACCTGTGGGACTATTATGATCCTGGGGTACTAGACTGTCCTGTGCCACCTTATAAATTGGACATGGAATGGATCCCAGCTCATGCCATTCCTCGAAACTTAATTGCAAAATACCTCGGTGACTGCAATCTTCATTCTCAGATCGAGGTATCTCCTCCCGAGCATCTACTGGACACTCCTTCAATAATGAACGTCAGAATGCTCCGAGATATTAACTTCATTAATTATCCCCTTTGCCTGGAAGATCCTCCTGCTGGCGAGGAGCCTATTTCAAAAGCAAAAGGGAAAAGACTAGTAGAATAGGAAATTCTGATGCAATAATTAGTACACAATTTAATATCAATGTAACAAATTTGTGTAATTCATTTTGAATTTAATGAAAGAGTTTCATTTTTGCAAATTTGTATTGCTATTGTCTTGTATTTGTCAAATACTTTATATTTATGCTTGCATAACAATATTGTGTGGTTCATCGACCAACTTAGTGATAAAAATTACAAGTATTAGTAATGTTGCTCGATCACTTAATAATAAAGTAATGAGTATAAAAATGTTTAAAATTTTTCCAACCAACCAAGGTTGTTAAATTGTGCTCGTCGACCAATTATGGTTAGTGAGAGTTTATTCCCGACTAACCATACTTGGTAAATTTTTGTCTTTTTCATAAAATGTGTCCGACCAATCAAGGTCGATAAATTCTCCTCGTCGACCAACTATAGTTAGTGGGTTTTTATCCCCGACCAACCATACTTGGTTCAGTTTGGAATATTTTGTTCTTCGAGGAACTTTTGTAATAATCTTACCTCCCGACCAACATAAGTTGGTATTTGAGAGCATATCTTGCTTCCTAGCCAAACACGTTGGCATTTTTAGGAATGTTGTTCTCACTCTTTTACCAACCGGAGTTGGTCTGAGTTCGAACTATCATATCCACTTGCCTTTTTACCAAAATTGGTCTGAGCCAGTGTCAGCCTCCTAACCAAAGGAGTATGGTGTGTTCTCGCCCTTTTACCAACCGGAGTTGGTCTGGGTTCGAACTATCGTGTCCACTGACTCTTTTACCAACCGGAGTTGGTCTGAGCTAGTGTACGCCTCCTAACCAAAGGAGTATAGTTTGTTCTCGCCCTTTTACCAACCGGAGTTGATCTGGTTTTGAACTATCATGTCCACTAACTCTTTTACCAACCGGAGTTGGTCTGAGTTAGTGTACGCCTCCTAACCAAAGGAGTATAGTTTGTTCTCGCCCTTTTACCAGCAGGAGTTGGTCTGGGTTCGAACAATCGTCTTCTTTTTACTGCCAAGCAGCGTTGTGTGCCGAGCAGATCGTAGTGTTAAACACTAGTATTCCCCGAAAAACTTTCAATAAAAGGAGAGAAGATTGTGAAATATCATCGTTTTATTCATATTGATTGAACTGCTTTACATTTTACATCACCGATAATACTTGCGTAGGTGTTCAGCATTCCATGCATTCTTAAATTCCTCTCCTTCTAGAGTTGCTATTCGGTAAGTTCCTGGTCGAACAACTTTTGTAATTCGGTAAGGTCCATGCCAGTTTGCTTCCAACTTATTATGCTTCTGAATGACTTTCTTTAGCACATAATCTCCTTCTTTTAAGTCACATTTTTTCACCCTCTTGTTGTAGAACAGGGCTGTTCGTTGTTGATAAGCAGCATTTCTAATGGCTGCCTCTTCTCTAACTTCCTCGAGCATGTCCAAATCTAATCTCCTCATCAAGTCGCTGACTAGGGAATTGAAATTCAGCACTCTGTGTGTTGGAAGACCCAACTCGACAGGTATTACAGCCTCACTTCCAAATGCCAGCATATATGGTGATTCTCTAGTTGTTGCTCGGGGAGTTGTTCGGTAAGCCCACAATACTGACTGTAGCTCATTAATCCAATTAGCTTTAGCTTCACTTAGCCTCTTCTTCAAACCATTTAGTAATGTTCTGTTCGTCACTTCAGTCTGTCCATTGCTTTGAGGATGGCCTGGTGCTGAATGAGTTTTCAAAATGTTTGATTGACGACAATAGGCAGCAAACTCCTCGTTATCGAATTGTGTTCCATGGTCTGTGATGAAAGCATGAGGGAGACCATATCGGCAGATTATGTTCTTCCAAACGAACTGGTATACCTTCTCGTAGGTCATATCAATAAGTGGCTCAGCTTCTACCCACTTAGTAAATAATCCATTGCAACGACGAGGTACTTGAATCTTCCTCAGGTTGTTGGGAGTGGCCGTACCAAATCAATTCCCCACATAGCAAATGGCCAAGGGGAAGTTATGGGTCTCAACAATGCTTGTGGAGTACGTCGGATGGAAGAAAAACGTTGGCATTTATCACATCTTTTGGCATAGGCTATACAATCAGCCCTCATCGTTGGCCAGTAGTACCCCTGCGTCATCACTCTTTGTAAAAGTGTCCGACCTGCTACATGTGCTCCACAAGACCCTTCATGGATCTCTTCAATCAATTCCTTCACCTCGGAGGGATATACACATCTCTGCAAACCTACCATAATTCCTCGTCTATACAAAACACCATTAGTTAGTACATACCGAGCAGCTTTAAACTTCAATTTCTTTGCAGCGAGCTTATCCTCCGGTAATTCTCCTTCCTCAATATATGCCCTGATGGGATCCATCCAAGATGGTCCTAAATCAAGGGTAATAACATTCATCGTCAGGTCTTCATCTATGCTCCGAGTTTCTAATACTTCAATTGGTATTGTTCTTCGCAGTTCGGTACGAGTAGCTGATGCTAGTCGGGCCAGTGCGTCTGCTTGTGCATTTTTCATTCTTGGTATTCAGATCAACTGAATGGCATAAAATTCTGCCAACAACTCCATCACCTTTGCATGATACTTGACCATTGATTCTCCTTTAACTGCATATATTCCCATCATCTGATTCACAATTAATTGAGAATCACTGAATACCATCACTTGTTGCGCTTCCATAATCTTTGCTAAATTAAGACCTGCTATCATGGCCTCATACTCAGCCTCATTATTGGAGGCTTTGAATTGGAATCGCAGGGCATATTCCATGTCAATCTCGTCTGGGGTTTTCAAAACAATCCCTGCCCCACAACCTGTTGTGCAAGATGACCCATCTACATATAATCTCCATGTAGGTAACTCGTCTTCAAATTTCTTATCTGACAGAGTTCCTCGGTGAAATATCTGTTGTTTCCTTTCATCCTCCCCTAGTATTTTTCGCTCTTCGTAGACCATCTCTTCTCGCCCTTTTACCAACCGGAGTTGGTCTGGGTTTGAGTTTGATGATCTTTCTACATCCACAAGCCCTTTTACCAACCAGAGTTGATCTGGACTTATGTCTGTTGATCCTGTAACATCCACAGGTTGGTCAGCGAGCAACTTTTGTTCCTCGGGGGTATCCGGATATGTAAATTCTGCTATAAAGTCTGCTACAGCCTGCCCTTTTAATAATGATCTGGGTTCATACACAATATCATATTCACCGAGCCCTAATGCCCAATACATCAGTCTCCCTGATTTTTCTGGCTTATGAAGGGCTTGTCTCAATGGCATGTCGATATACACGACGATGGTATGGGCCTGGAAATAAGGCCTCATTCTTCTACTTGCTTCAATTAATGCCAATACCAATTTTTCCAGCTTTGGGTACCTGATCTCCGCACCTCGGAAAGCCTTACTTGTGTAATAAATTGGCTTCTGGACTCCATTCTCCAATCTGATCAATGCCGAGCTGACTGCATTCTCTGATACTGCCAGGTACAAGTACAACTTTTCTCCCATTATTGGTCTGGACAACAGTGGAGGTGCTCCCAAATATTTCTTTAAGTCTTGAAAGGTTTTTTCACATTCATTATTCCACTCGAAAGTTTTTCGAAGTGTTTTGTAGAATGGAAGGCATCTATCCGTTGCTCGGGATACAAATTTGTTGAGCGCTGCAACTCGTCCTGTAAGACTCTGCACATCTTTCTTCGTCGTTGGAGATCGTAACCTTAAAAGAGCTTTGATCTTTTCTGGATTCGCCTCAATGCCTCGTTGGTTGACGATGTACCCGAGGAACATTCCTTATCGTACTCCAAATGTGCACTTCGTCGGGTTGAGCTTCATTTGATATTTATCCAGTTGATCAAAGGTCCGACCTAAGTCAACTAGATGATCAGCAGCTTTCTTGCTCTTTGTTAGCATATCATCGACATAGACTTCCATATTGCAACTGATTTGTTCGGTAAAAACCTTGTTCATCAGCCGCTGGTATGTCGCTCCTGCATTTTTCAAACCAAAAGGCATAACATTATAACAATAAGTTCCCCTAGGGGTAATAAAAGAAGTATTTTCCCTGTCTTCAGGTTTCATTTTGATCTGGTTGTAACCAGAGTAAGCATCCATGAAGCTGAGCAGCTCGTGTCCCGAGGTAGCATCCACTAGTTGATCAATTCTGGGCAATGGAAAATGATCCTTTGGGCATGCCTTGTTGAGATCGGTGAAATCAACACACATTCTCCATTTATTGTTTTTCTTCTTCACCATCACCACATTTGCCAACCAGTCTGGATACTTCACATCTTCAATGAATTGGGCTTTCTGGAGCTTGTCGGCCTCCTCTTGTATAGCTTGATTCTTCTCGAGACTAAATACTCTTCTTCTGTGCTTTACAGGTTTGATCTCCTTATTTACATTGAGCTCATGACATAAGAAGTTTGGATCTATTCCTGGCATGTCCTCATGACTCCATGCAAAAGTTTTCTTCCTGTTTCTCAAGAAAGTTATCAACTCCTGTTTTATTGAAACATCCAACGACGAACCTATCTGGGTTACTCGTTCAGGGTGCTCGTCGTCCAGAATAACATTTTCTGTAGATTCCATCACCTGTCCTTTTACAAGTTGGGATTCATCTCTGGGATCAAGTGTTTCAATTTATGTACCTTCATCCACCTGGTAGGTAGTAGTCTTTTTGCTTGACTCTTTAAGCTCCCCTTGCTCGGCAGATGAATAATAGCATTCCCGAGCTACTTTTTTATCACCTTTCACAACTCCTACTCCGAAATTTGTTGGGAATTTTAAGCACTGATGTACTGTAGATGGGACTGCTTCGAACTTCTTCAAACTAACTCTTCCCATGATGATGTTGTAAGCTGACTGCACATTCTTATCCATCACAAAGAAGCGTATTCTTTCTGTTCGACAAGCAGGCCAAGTTCCAATGAATATATCCAACTTGATCGTCCCAAGTGGAAAAACATTCTCGTCAGCAAAACCCAATAGAGGACTGTGATAAGGTTCCAATTCAGATAATTTCAAATTTAAACTGTCAAAGCATGAATAGTACATGATGTCTGCCGAACTACCATTATCTACCAGCACCCTTGAAATCACTACTTCTTTCATCCTCATTTTGATCACCAAAGGGTCGTCATGAGGGTAAAGAACACCTGCCAGGTCGTTTTTTGAAAAGCCAATGACCAGCTTCTCTTTGTTTACCTTCCTCGGGCGATCTTCCTCAGCCAAATTTATTCGCTGAATATATGAGCAAGTTTGAGCCTCTCCAAGGTAAGCCTTTCTTTCTGCAGTAAGGTCTCCTCCTCCTGCATCTCCTCCTATAATAACATTACAATCAAATGATCCAAAACGTATGGAAAATACCTCTCGTTCTGGCTGCCTTGGTTTCTTGGGAAGGTCGGGGTCATCATCTGGATCATCTTCATGGTTTCTCTTCTTTTTCTCCTCTGCTCGACGAGGAGATCTAGACCTCTCTCTAGTTCGATCATTATTTCTTCTTTCACCTCCCCGATCAACATACTTTGCTAGCTTTCCTCTTCGGATGAGTGTTTCAATCTCGTTCTGAAGAGCTATGCAATTTTTGGTCATATGACCATGATCCTTATGGAACTCGCAATATTTCTCCCTATTCCTCGTATCAGGATCTGACCTCAGTTTCTTCAGCCACTTTACCTCCTCGCTATTCTTGATTTCTTCCAAGACATGATTAATACCCATTTTCAAATGAGTATAATTATCGAATTTTTTCAGGACTTCCCATGACGACCTACTATTCTTGGAATGCTTGTCACCGCCATTGCCCTTATGCTCTTTCTTCTTAGATTTGTCGACTTCCACCTTGGTCTCTTTATCCATATTCTTCTTTGCAGCCATAGCCTCCTCGGCATTCATGATTTTGGCCGCTTTTGCCATTAACTCTGACATAGTTGTAGGTGGATCTTTGGCCAAAGTGTAATACAACTTGTTAGGCAACAACCCACTCATCAAGGCGGTGATTGCTGTCTTTTCTTCGTAATCTATAACTTCCAGTTTCTCGTTATTGAAACGAGTTATGTAATCTCTAGTACTCTCACCAGATTTTTGTCTAACACTTAACAAGTGTGCTACTCTTTTTACTGGCTTTGCTCCAAAATAGAAATTGCCAATGAACAACTCAACTAACTGAAAGAAAGTTGAAATCTTACCCCGAGTAAGATTGTTGTACCATATCTGGGCAGATCCAGTAATAGTTCCTGAGAATGCTCTACATCTCACCTCATCGGGGACAACATAGATGTCGGCGGCAGCTTGATATTGCTCTATGTGAAGAACAGGATTTGTCTTTCCGTCATATTTGGGGGTCACCACAGGTGCTTTAAACTTTGACGGGGTAGGAAAACCCACAATGGCCTGGACAAAAGGTGTCCCTTGAACAAAAGTTCGTTGTAAGGGATTCTTCGCCTTAGCCATTTCTCCCAATCTATCCTCCAACCGTTGAATAGAACCCTTCCACGCATCATTTCCTTCCTCGGGCTTATTAGTTCGAGCAATTGATTGCTCTGATGTGGCCTCCTGAGATTTATCTTGACGAGCAACTGGTCGTGATTGTGCTGATCCTTCTCTTAGATCTGATGGTTGTCGAAAACTCCTCAACATGGTCTTAGGTGGACTCCTATTCCTCCTAGGGCCTAATCGACTGAAAGGAGACACCCTACTTAGTCTTTCCAAGGCACTGGGTCTCTCTGGAGAGAGAGTGATACGTTGATCAGTATCTGTAGCCCTTATTGACGAAGTTCGCCCAGGTTGATAAGAGAAATCATCAGATTCCTCATTACGATATGACTCAGTACGCCTGGATCGTGAAGAAAGTAAATAGGTTTGCCTCTGACCACTTCGTTGTCCCGAACGTGCAGGTGCACCGCCATGAAGGGTATGTATGAGTTGCCGCATTGTTTCTTGCATGGCGGTTTGTCCTTAAGCCAGATTCGTCATAATCCCAGCCAGATCTGGAGGTGCAGATGGATTTGGAGGATTTCCAGCATTTCCAGCGTTTCGATTGCTGGATTCCGAATTATCTGCCATTGATGATGAATGATTTTTGGTGAAAAACGATAACAACAGTCGTTTCCCACAGACGACGGCAATCTGTTGATGTAAAAAATTAGATTACTCTAATAATTCAATCACAGATAAATAAATGAGACAGAATATTTTAAAGTGGTTCAGCCTTTTATGAATGGTCTACGTTCACTGTTATGTTATTGCTGAGTGTTTGGGAATTCTCGATTACAAGTACTATCAAGAAATTCTGATCCCTTTGAATGAGGGTAATACAATATATTTATAGCCTTGAGGCTATAATCTGAAAGGGTGATACATTAAATGATATACATATGAAAGGGTAACTCATTTAATGCTCTTCAAGCGTGTACGTCAAGATGATAAGCATTCAATGAATAGTTGAACTGTTGATTATCTGGCAATCAATGCTGGGGTCGAGATGCAGCTCGAACCGCCTTAGTTGCTCGTCGTTCAAGAGTTCCTCGAAAAGCTGGAGTTCCTCGGAGTATACTTGTTGCTCGGAGTGAGTCTGACTTGGTCGGGGAAATAGACTTCCTCGTTGCTATTGTGCCACGTAGATCGACACGTGTCTTCTTGTGATTCGTCTATATTAGCATACTAATTTTGGTATCAACAACATTGATAAGTTATGAAGAGTTTAACTATAAATAATCTATTAACCATCCCATTAAATAAGTGGAAGATTCATTAGACTGCAAAATGTTACCCTTCCATAATGTGATATGCTTCCTGGGTTACTTCAGCACCGTAGCGCCTGGTACTCCAACATTGGCTCGAGGCATTTTCTCTACCTCTAATCAATGTCACCTTATGTCCTTGAATCGATAACAATCTTTCGGCTAACCTAGCCTCATCCATCCCTCGAGACCAACAATGGGTAGTAGAATAATATTCACCTCTTGTCCATCGACTATGCCTTTCGGCCTATCCATCTAACGATTTTAAAATCAAATGATTTTTTTAGTTTAGTTATGAAAACTATATATAAAAATAATTATATAGAATAACTTCGACCTTGTCAATCGAGAGTGAAAGAACAAACTCGGGATACATACCAATACCTATTACGGATAAAAAGATAGAGATCGAAACAAATAACTCTCTCGTTCCAAAATAAAAAAACATAAGAGTTTGGAGCATTAAATAACTTATATGCATAGGTAAAAAAGAGACGTTTTGGGAGACGACCTCCTAAAGTCACAACACCTTTGACCCCAGATTTTTTCCCACCATACAAAACTACAAACAAAAAGTTCAAAAATGGCTTTAAAGTTCAATATATCTCAAACCTTAGATCTAAAGATTTTCCAAAACTCACCAATCAACAAGAGAAATCTATCCCGACCAATCTCAGATATAGCCTAACCCCGACTGACCAAAACCGCCGCATCCCCACCTCAAGTCGATAACAAATGAACCCATTTTTTACTATCTCGACCATACTAGAAAATCTCTGACCAACCCCCGACCAGATCCGACCCGAATTTAGTCTCTGATGCACATTTTTTTCTCCCCAACCCTGAAAAACCCACGACCAACACTTTTAACCCATTTCGATCATCCCCAACACGTGACCACTCGGATCCGTCTTGGATATGAAGTAATCTTAACCCCTGAGGAGGTTCTGAATGACTCTGGTGCCCGCATCCATCTTTTCCTTCCATATTGGAGTAGAAAACTCCTTCATGTCTTCACCGACCTCAGACCAACCATAACAACGACTGCCTATAAATTTTGGCCTTAGATATTAAAATCTAACCACCACTAATGGTGGTCTAGACTCCGGCGACTTCCAAAGAGGTTAGATTGAATTGTTGAGGTGCTAGGGCTTGGCAAAAAGAATAAAGACGAGGCTAGGGTTTCTTTGGATGAGATGGTCTTAGTCCATGAGGTTTTAAAGAGATTGGGTAGCCCAAGTTGGTTTTGTGCAATCTTGGACCAATTTCAAGAGACAAACCAAATGGGCTGGATTTTAATAATCCAAAACGAATTTATTGGGCTCTGAAGTTTGAAAAGCCCTCAATTTTCAAAGTGATGAAAAATAATGTATTTGGGTCCCAACTTTTTCAAAAAAATTATTTCTCACCCCCAATAATAGATAAAAAAATATTTTCAAAGTATTTGTTCATTTAGCATGGGCATAGGCATATTTCTCCTCAAGCTCAAGGACGGGATTTTTCTAAGGAGGGGAGAATGATGTATATTGGTTACCTATGTCGCAACGAGGAAGATCCGAAAGACATTTTCAATTCTAATTTTATTTCTATTGTATTTTTAGTAGTTAAATAGAAGAATATTATATTTTAGGGTATTTTAGTCTTTGCCATTTAAGTCATGAATTGGTCTCCAAGTTAGGTACTATTTTGTCATTTCTTGATTTGTTAGTTTGTCCTTTTTAGCCCTTTTTTATCTAACTTGATTAACAAGCAACTTTTGTCCCGTAAATAAGGCCTTGGGCCCCTCATTTACACTTAACTTCCATATTTTTGTAAAGATTAAGGGAGATATTTTCCTTAGGCCCTTGGCCTCTAAACATGATAGTTGTTGTTGTTGTTGTTGTGTAGTGTAGATAAAACTCTTTCGCTCCCATTACACATCACCAATTTGATGTGTAGTGGGACTGGAAGCGATTTATATAAACAACCCCTCATAATTTTGGGAAGAAAACTAAAGAATTTCTCTCATTTAACTTTTCTAAAAATGTAGTAGTCAGTATAAAAGATGAGCTAATGGTTATTTATAGGAAAGATGGGAAGATTCTAGAAGGGGCCTACGATGCCCTAATTAATGGAGAGAGAGTAGACCCATCGTCGAAATGATCATTGTAAGAGGCATAAACTCATTATAAATGAGTATGAATATAAGACTGAATGGTAGTCGTTCGAGCGGCGAACTCGGACCAATCCACTTGAAGGGTGGATAAGTACCCAAAACTATATGAATTGGTGAAAGACATGTATAACGATTCACGACATTATTAAATGTGAACTGATCTTGAGAAATGAGAATATCCCTGCATTTCAGAGTCTTTGAAGCTACGCATTGAAGATGGTCACCCGCGCTTCCATTGACTACCTCTGGCCATCGGCTTGAGGATGGAAGGCATTAGAAAACTAAAAGGAACATCAGAGAAGGCCCCACAGAGTACTCCAAAAATGACCTGTGAAACGGACGTCTTTATCCTATCGGATGTAATGCTTCGAGAACCTTCATTAAGATGAACAACTTCTTGAAAATAGAGAGTGGTGACATAGGAAGCATTTGAAGTACTAGCACATGGTATAAGATGAACCACTTTTGAAAAATGATCTACTAACAGAAAAATGGAATCATTACCTCTTGTTGTGCAAGGAAGGCCAATAATGAAATCGTAGAGACATCCTGCCATGGCCACTACGGGACTGGAAAGGGCATTGGAATGGTGCCCTTTAGCCATTTGACAAGTGTAGCATTGCTTGATAAAAGTATTTGCGTCACACCATATACTAGGCCAGTATAGCTTATTATGTAAGGTGACACGAGTGCGGGCTTATCTTATGTCACGATAATAATCTTCTCTCGGAGAGAAAGTCGTGATCCACCATGCCACAAAATAAAAAGAAATAATGAAGTAACTAATCACCAGAGGTGACTTTTTTGTTGACATGCGACATAAGTGGGGACGGACTAGATATCTATCTCATATAGGTCTCTTACCTCATCAAAGTCAAAGACTTGGCTACAAATGGTAACTAAAGCATAATTCCTACGGCTCGACGACTTGAATTTATTTTTCCAATTTGTAATGAAGATGGAAGGTATATCGCTAGTGGTAAGCCATCCATTTAGTATGGCGGTCCCTTACTCGGCGCTAACTATGGAGAAATGGAAGAGCCTCATGATCGGACTTAATAACAAACTCCTTATGTAGGAGATAAACTTATCAAAAAAATTCTGCTTTGACAACAACGTAAAATTTAAGATCATTAGTGGAAGAGTTTAAAACAACACCATTCAGTTTTTTGCTAAAAAATGCAACAGGTTTTGGCGCCAATGCCAGTCTTGGATTCCTCGTAAGAAAATTTCAACAACTAATCAAAATTGGTAGGGCTATGGCATAAGCGAAAGTCATCAATTCTTTTGATGTGACGAAAGGCAGCATCAACCTCGGTCTTCCACTGAAACTCGTACTTGATGAATTAGACATTAAATCATTGATTAGGTCCGTCTCAATGCTAAATCCAGCAAGTTCTGATTGTATGTGAACCTAGAACCATGTTAAAGTGAAGGTGAAGCTGAATATAAATTTGACCAATGATTGGATGTGAACCTCTTCTCTGTGAGCGTAACCATGTCATCATTTCACTCCCACTTGATCTGGAGTGAATTCAAAACAGGAACTTGCTTTCCAATTTTACCATCCAGACGTACACGAGATCGTTTTGCAAAAATATGCATTCAAATCTATCTAAGTGCTCCCCTTATTCCCTGGATTAGAATTTGCAAGTAACATTCTTGTTGTAAGGATTTATTAGGAGGCCCAAACACCTACCGAACATCTCAGAAGGATGAAACAAGATGATGAAGGCGGCAAAGGAAAATTTGGGAAGAGAACGAGGAGTTAAAAAGGGGAAAAAAATAAGGATCTAAGCTTACTAATAAGGGGGAATCTTAAAAGAATCTACTAAATTCATCTAGTTGTGCCAAAGAATCAAAACGAAAACTTATTAATGGAATTCCTTATCGGTCATGGTTAAAAGTAATTCCCGAGTCAACTCGGGATCGATCGAGATGACTTGTAATCACTGGTCGGCGCACTGATTACGAGACGCATGTAAAATAAAAGTCTATATCGCATTAGATCGAGGCATTTTGCCGATTTATCGGCGCATCAGGTTTATCTCGGAGATATATCGGAGCTTCAGGAGATAGCTCGACGAGTTTAATTCTTTTACTTTTTACCGCAGAAATTCGTCAGATGAAGTCACGGGGCAAAAACAGTGAAAGAAGTAAGGAATGATTCAAAGAAGCCAAAAATATAAAGAGAATCTCAGATTTGTTAGCTGATTTCTATAACCTTTAGAACTCACGGACCATTTTTTGCTTGATTTTAACCTATAAAAGCCCTATTCGGTTGAGATGTTGAAACCGCAACCGTAGCAAACCCTCTTTAGCAACTTTCTCCAACCTTTTGCTTTCTCGGCTTTTTGTTTGGGTGAGTGAGAGGTAGCCGACTCCAAATCCTTATTTACCTTTTGCTTTCTCTTTTATTTTCTAAGTTAAAAGCTTTCATTATACCCCTATTGACCCTTTGTTATAGGGGTGCAACCGGTATGGGTTTTTACCGTACCGTACCGTTTTGGTCCGAAAAAAAATGGTTTTGGTTTCATATTATGAAATACCGAAAACCGATTTTGTCGAAATCGAAATTACCGTCAAAAATTTGGTTGGTTTTGGTTTTTAGATACAAAAAACCGATTTACCATATTTACCGTACCGATATCGTACCAAAATTACCATACCGAAATACCGTACCAAACTTTTTGTGCAGTGTCAAATTATTTTGGGTATCATACTACTTTTATTTATTTTATTTCTCATGAGTGAGTTTTTATATTCTCTTTGACTTTAAATTTATTTTTTTGAGTATTTGGTTTAAGTGTTAAATAATCATGCTAATTAAACATATATTTTGTTTAATTAATCAAACATTTAACACAAAATGAATTAGGCAGCATTTTGTTAAAATAAAAAGAGCCGTTTGTTTTGTTGGCTATATTTCCGTTTTGCCCTTATTTCATTTGGGCTTTATATTGTGGTTTGTGTAGAGATCTTTTTTTAGGGTTTTCATTTCATTTTTTTTACCTCTTTCTCTCTCAAAAAGTGTGGCCGTCATTTTTGTTTGAGCTCTCTCTCTCTCATTTTTTTTTTCTTCTTCAACCTTGGGTTGATTTTGAGAAATAATTTTTTGGGGACTTTTATTTGAGAACACCATTTTTTTGTTTTGAGATTTGGCTTTCGATTTGGTGTGGTTACTTCGTTTTGATCGGGTTTTCGATGATAATTTTTTCGGCGCCAGCTGTATTCGGATCTGAGTTCCCTCTGTGTTTTTCGGCGATTTTTTTTCCCGATGAGTTGGCTTTTTCGGTGAGTTGGATTTTTCGACGAAGGTTTGTTTTTCCGGTGTTGGAGGTGTGGATGATTTTGATTTTCTGGCGAACATTTTTTGAGGTAACAACTCCCTCATTTTTTGAGGCTCATCATCTTGGCTCACTCTCCTCAAGCACCAGCTCCCTCATCTCATCTCACTCTCCTCCGGCTTCGAAAAAAGCAAACCGATTATTTTGGTCTCGTATCTGTTTAAATCTATTGTTCCAAATGCTACAAATGCTAGAAATTGTACCTATTTGTGTATATTTCTAATTGTTCCAAACAACTAGAAATTGTAACAGCTAGAAATGCTAGAAATTGTAACAACTAGAAATGGGTATATCGAAATACATACCAGATTTACCGAATGCATAAACCGATTTGAAATTCTGGTATTTACCGGGAAAAAACCGAATTGAAACCGAAATTACCGAAACCAAAAAAACCCAAAAATATCGAAAAACCGGTCGGTTTGGTTTTCGTTTTTGTTTTGATGTACCGGTCGGTAAATTGGTACGGTACGATTTTACCATATAGAATGTGGTTTTGGTATTGGTAAGGGGTCGTTACCGACCATACCGTACCGGTTGCACCCCTACTTTGTTATTTGTGTACAACCTTATTTTCCCTTTTGTTATACCATTATTTATAATTTCCAACAAGACAAGTAAACCCTTAAAAGGGCCTTTTGTTATTTGTGCACAAAAAAAATTACTTGTGTACAAAAAAAGTTATTTGTGTACAAAAAAACTTGTTTGCATAAGAAAAAAAGTTTTTTGCCAAAAAAATTTAAAATACTTTTTTGTTGTACATAAAACATTTATCTATATCCTCTTTGTAAAATAATAACGTATTAAAATTAACATTTGCACCCTCTTTGTAAAAAAATTACATACGAAAAAAATAACATTTGTATCCTCTTACTAAAAATGCAATATATGTATCCTCTTTTGTAAAAATATAACATGCTAAATAACATTTGTTTCCTCTTTATTATGGAATAACATTTGTATCCTCTTTGAAAAAATAAAATTTGTTTTGTCATAATAACTAAAAGTGTACAGTTTTTAACCATTGTTAATTTTGTACACACACTTTTAAGAGTTATTAATATTTTTTTCCCACTCGCCCTCAACCATTATTAATTTTGTACAAATATTTAAGAGTTATTAATGATATGTTTTGAAAAATTCCTAAAAAAAATAAATGTTTTGTACAAATAAGATTTAAAAAGGGCAAATGTTTTTATAAGAAAAAAGTGAAATGTTTTGTAAAAAGTTTTAGAAAATGATTGTAAACAAAGTGTAGTATTTTGTCAAAAATAATATTTGTATCTTTTTTGTAAAAACATAACAATACTAAAAAATAAACATTTGTATCCTTTTTGGAACCATATACCATACTTAAAAAGCACATTTATATCCCCTTACTAAAAATAATACTAAGAATATTATGGTTGTATCCTCTTTATAAAAAAAATATTTTTATCCTCTTACTAAAAAATAACATTTGTATTCTTTGTGAAAAAATATTGATTTATTATGGAATATTGAACCTGAAAAATTCGCAGCGCGTCAGTATAATGAATTGTACAATGTTATGCATATTAAAGTATAGTTTTGAACTTATCTGATTGGCCCACATTATTAATCTTATTTTTTTTTTAAATTTTGTAGATTTTTTTTCGAAATTTTTTGCGCTCTCTAAATAACGTATCTTTGCATATCTCCCGATATCACGGCCGAATTGAAAATCGGGTGGTTGATACCGGGACCGATACCGAGGCTTTGAACCATGTTATCGGCTCTTTGTAAAATACTTGTTTGGCTTAGGACTCCCAAACCTATACCATAAGAGGGTTCGAGCAAATACATTGAATTTCGAAAGCCATTACTATCTTGCCTAGATAAAGATCCTATTCTCGTGTCAGGTGCCAGAGTTTACTTTGTACTTTCAGTTCCATATCTGGTTGACCGAGTCATAAATCGTTTATAAAACCCTGCGAGTTCATGAAAACAATGGACGTGCGAAACCGAGGTGGGGGTAGGCCAATCCACAATTAATTGAATCTTGGCATCATCGACTCGTACTACCCCCCGGGACCACATATCCCCCAAAGGTGACCGAAGGAACCATAAAAGAACACTTTTTAAAATTGAAATAAAACTTTTCGGATAATAGAACATCCAAAGCTTGGGTGACATGTGATGAGTATAAATGATAATGTCGTCAAAGTACGCTACTATGAATTTGCCCATGAGGGGTCGTAAAATCTGGGCCATCACATGTATAAAAGTAGAGGGAGTGTTAGATAGCCCCAAAGGCATAGAAATCCACTCATAGAGTCCACCTTTTGTATTGAAAGTAGTTTTCCACTCGTCTCGGGCCGCATGCGAATTTGGTGGTATCCATTCTTCAAGTCTAGATTCGAGAAGACCTTGGCATCGTGCAATTGGTTCAACATGTCCTCTAGCCTAAGGAATTAGTAATTGATCTTAATTTTGTTAAAGGCGTGGCAATCTCATTCGTCAACTACCGTCTTTCTTTGGTCCTAAGAAGGCGGGAACTGCATATGGGGACATGCTTTCTCATATCAAACTGCGATCATGAAACTCTCACCCTGTCGTTTTAACTATGCATGATCGATCGGGGACATACAATAATGGGGAAGGTTGTGGAGAGAGTCCCAGGCACAAAGGCATTGGCATGCTGAATGTCTCGAAGTGGTGGTAAATCATCCCGGGGATTGCACACATCCATATAGGCCTATAAGATACCTTGAACCTCAGGTGGAATATCCGACTTTGGTGTGCCAATGGTTATAGTGAGAGCATAACAAAATCCGACATTAATAGTTACATTTGTCAAGTTCTCATGGGAAATAATAAGTGCCTAAGGTTGGGGTGATCGAATCTCATGCATAGGTCATAGTTGGAATTACTTTCCCTGATTCTGGAATGTGTAAGTATTAGCGCGACCATCATGTATGCTCAAATGGTTATATTTCCAAGGGAGACCCAAAAGTAGATGATATACTCTAATCTCTAATCTCTACCACGTAAGTACCAATAGATAATAATACTCGGCACTTGCGTGTTATAGTAATGGTCCGCTACTGCAAATCCATCCAATGCGACGTGGGTTAGAAAGTGGCCCGGTGTGAAGAGAACGTTTCCGCCATTTCTTGTGCCACTAAATTACAACTCGTTCCTCCATCTATTATAACGGTACTATGGTGACAAAAAATCTCAACACAAACAATCAATGAAGGAAAACAGTCACCAAGAAAATAAGAACAATAATACTCATAATCACAGAACATAAGAATTTACGTGGTTCGACAAATCGTCTATGTCCATGGAGAGGTCTATTGTTGTATTGAGCAACTCACAAGAAAGCCCCGGGCCAGGGGTATAATATATATGTGGTTAAGAGAAAGTGTTGGTAACTAACATGTTGGCCATGTATCCCTTTAATATCTCTTTGAGATTTTTAGGGATAGACTCGGTCATATTTTTTATTCTAACTATTATTCAAGACTCATAATTTGGGTCGGGTGCCTAATTTATTTATTTGGGCTTGACCGGCTACTCTTGTGGGCTTGGTCGACAATAGGTACCAATAATTGCCCCTAAAAATTTTGGGGCCACAATTTGGGCTCACAAATTTTAAGTAGCGTCTTATGGTCCCCTTATGATGGTACTATTATAGTTTATAAAACTAATAAGGGCATAAATAGTCATTTGACAGGAAGTTTAGGCACCAAATCTTCTTCGATCAGTGTGCACTATCATTGAAGAGTTTAAACTGAAGTGTTGGATGATCTTCATCGTCACTTTAATTCTGTTAGGGGGCCGACCCTCAGACCAACTTCTTTGAGGAAATGAACGGTCATCAAATCTTCAAATTTGGAAAGTCCCCCCTCTTTCCCTTGTTCCCTCAGATAGTCAACAATATCCCTCTCATGCAAGCTGAGTCTGGGGTCTGACTGTGCTTTCATTGAGGGGTTAGACCATGTCCTCGGGACCCTCGGACTGTCTTCTAAGGGATCAACCCCGACGGGAAATTCCCAATCCCCAGATATAAAGAAGAACCTATTTTTCCAATCATGGTTGGAAGTTTATGCTACATGAAGGAGTTTTTTGTCGAACTTCCTCACTCCTAGATGAAAATACCCAAGTTGCTTGGATGAAGAAGTTATATTATAGCAGGCTATGAACAAATAGGTCAAGGGCTCGTCGATGAAAGTGTTCTTCCAGAGGGAGACATAACCGAGGATGGTACTCCAAGAGTTAGGAGGAAGTTGAGAAGGAGTAACCCCAAGGGAAGAAAGTATATCAACTACTGCAGGGTGCAGAGGGAACCTAATGCCTACTCTGAGCATCTCCTCGTAAACAGCTACTTTCCCTTCATTACCCTGGAAGACCCTATCATCCTTATTTGAGACCCTTATACTGACATTCGATTGTTTATCGAAGAGGTGCCTCCATAGTAGGAGGTCACGATCCCTAACAGACGATACGTAGGTCGAGGAACTAGAAGTGTTAACTTGATCAGTCTCAGAATTCTCACTATCGTCCTCAGCCTTCTCGTCCCCAGATCTCTCAGCCTCATCGCCTATCGGTGGACCATCTGAAAAGTCCACTTGAAAAGCAAGAGGGTATAGGGCTATCACAGGGATAGCCTCAGAATGAACTGTCCCTTTGGCCTGTCGACTTGGGCTAAGTGTTGATGTCTCTTCTCTCCCAGAAGGCCCAACACCCATTGGTGATGATGCTCTCTCGTTTATTTCTCCCTCGTATGTCTGACACTCGACTGGATGACAGGAAGACCCAAAGGGCTCAGATGGTAAAATCATGGCTAAAGGAATGGGGAAGATGGGTCATACCCAATTAGGGTCGGTCCCTCATCTTTGCTCGTTCTCTTCCTCTACTCGCCTAATCTCTGTAAAGAATTTTTCCCTCAAAGTTGGAAACTCATCGGCTAAATCTTAGAGTCTTTTGAGCATAAAGAGGGAGACCCTACACTTGTGTGAATTTTATCAAAGTGACCTACAAATAAATTAAACAAGTTGACCAAGTTGACTTATGGATCAAACCTAAATAAATGGAAGCTTTTCATGGATGAACACTTAAGAATAAGGGGAACACACTTCACCAAAGAAGAATGTCGGGGAGCCACCGGAGAACCTAAGAAAGTCACGAATAGGCACTAAACCTCCACGAAAAGGTGGAGGGAGAGCCTCGGAAATCCTGAAACCTAATATTTAGGCCTATAATCGCCACAGGAGGGCGGGTTCTCACCCCGGAAAAATAAAATAACTAAGAAAATGGAAAAGAAACCCCAAAGCAAGAAACAAGTGAAAATAGAAGATGAAAAGGGAATCTAGGGCAGAGAAAATACCTGAGGATGAAGACGAAGACTGAATGAAGGTTGGAACAAGAAAGAAAAGGCTGAAAGTGCAGAAATGGCGTTTGAACTGCTAAGGAGCTAGAGAGAGAGAGAGCTTACGCGCGAAGAAGAAGAAGAAGAAGAAGAAGAAGAAGAAGAAGAAGAAGAAGAAGAAGAAGAAGAAGAAGAAGAAGAAGAAGAAGAAGAAGAAAATGAATGATTATTTGAAAAATCATTTAAATACTTTGTTGTTAGTGGGCCCATTAATCAAAGAAGTGCACAGCCCATGAGGAGAAGCATCATTAGGGCACAAAGTCCCAAGAGTGGTGTGCAGTCGTCGCACCTGGGAAACATAAACGATGATGGACACCTGACAAGATGTCAATTAACCTAACAAATGTCACTCATCAACCTGACCACTCAGTTAGCATTCAAAGGCAACATTATCCCTCAGCCATCTCAACAACATCGATGGCTAAGGGCTAGGGGTGATTGATATACTAAAATACACCCTCGACTAGGCCGAGGGTATCCCCATCTCAGACGAGGGCTCAAGTCCAGGACTAGGGGTCCAACTACAGTTCCATTGAAGGAAGGGTCGGCCATGCTGACCCCTCATCCTAGATCAGATGACAGGGAGACAGGCCGACCACAGAGCATAGGTTAGACGACCCTATAAGAGGTCGACCCCCTCATCATAGGTCAGACGACCCTATAAGGGGCCGACCCTTCATCACATGCCGGACGACCCTATGAGGGGATGACAATACGAGGCCCACATCCAGTCGGACCCAATGCCAGCATGAACTTTAGCCTCGAACTGGCCTCATATAGCACGTGTACTAGACTGTTATAACAATATCATCCCCTCACGTGAGGGAAAATTATGTCATCATTGATCATAAGTGGCACATCCAGTTGTCAGCAGGGAATTGGCTAGATCATTATTCATATGCTCAATGCATGCTTGGGGGTACACAACACCACCCAAGCCTTATATATATTTATCATCTTCAACCTTGAAAAGGGATTAATAATTGTAACCCTAGCTAAAACTCTGCTTGTGTACACAGTAAAGTGACAATGATCTTATGAGCATTGTATCTAAGGCTATTAGTGCCCATATTTAGTGGATCACACACTCACAGTGGATGTAGGCCTAATTGGCTGAACCACTATACATCATTACCTTTATTCCTCTTATACTCATCGCCTTCTATATACTTATACACATACAACTCTATTGCTGCCATTGTTATTACTGTTTAAGCTCATCATCTCTTATCTGGTGGAGCTAAATCTTAGCATCATCAACTAACATGTTGGCCCTGTATCCCTTGAATATCTCTTTGAGATATTTAGGGATAGACTCGGTCATATCTTTTATTCTAACTGTTATTCAAGACTCATAATTTGGGTCGGGCGCCTGATTTATTTATTTGGGCTTGACCGGCTACTCTTGTGGGCTTGATCGACAATAGTTACCCATAATTTCCCTTAAAAATTTTGGGGCCACAATTTGGGCTCACAAATTTTAAGTAGCGTCTTCTGGTCCCCTTCTGATGGTACAATTATAGTTTATAAAACTGATAAGGGCTTAAATCGTCATTTGACAGGAAGTTTAGGCACCAAATCTTCTTCGATCAGAGTACACTATCATTGAAGAGTTTAAACCGAAGTGTTGGACGATCTTCACCGTCACTTAAACTTCTTGCTTCTCTCACTTTCAAGCTATAATTTCCTCTCAAGCTAACTCTTTCTCTCAAGCTTGTTCTTCATCGTTTCCAAGTTATTTCCTTCTCCTCATCTCCATTTACCTGTGGTTTTTCATCGTCTCAGGTTTGACATTTTCTTCGTAAGTTCTCGGTACTATTTTCTTTCTGTATTTCTTTCCTTTCTACTGTAGTTAGGGTTTGGCCATGGAAAAAATAGACAATAAGTCTTTAGCTGAATTTAGGAAATTCTACAATATCCCCAACTGGGTGGATATTTAGTGTGGCCATGTTCCTCATAATGTTTATGACATTTAGATTTATGTTCTACCGTTATCTCAAGGGGGTTTAACCTTTCCCCCGAATCGTCCGTTTTTTCACTTATTTCAATATTTTGGTATAGTCCCTGCCCAATGTTCCCCAAATGTTTGGAAAATTGTTAATGTCATTCATAGGATAAATTAGCTCTATGACACCAACTTAAATTAGCTGATATCTATTTTTGTTACACTTTTTCTTACATGAGCTTTGGTCTTCTTTATTTGAAAGCAAGGAATCCAGATAAGGTATTGGTAGTGAATCTACCTGATTCCCATAAGGACTGTTGGATAGAGGGATTCATTGCTAGGAATTGGAAATTTCCTCCCCAAGCTGAGGGGATAAGGTACAGGGGACCTCGGATCCTTACATATATGGAGGAGTACATAGGTCGTTGTCCAACCTTTTTTCTTGTTGCTTTTATGTGTTCTTACTATAATATTTTCATTTCTCTTGCATCAAAAGCTAAGAACCAAGAAATTGCTCCTCACAAAATTTGAGATATTGAGTTGATCAAAGCTTGGAAAATTATGGACTCCATTATAGAGGGTGAACATCCTAGGACGACTTCCTTCTTGTTAGAAAACAAGAACACTACCACCAGATTCACCACCCGTCGAGTTGACTCCATTCCCAATCTCGATATTCCAGAGGAAGTTATTGCCCCTGAACCCATCCAATTAGACAACGAGGAAGGGAGAAACTTAGAGGCTGGTAGCATTGGAGGTGACAGAGGTGGTAGTGGTGAGGTAGGATCCAGTGAGGAAGGATCTGGTAGTTAAAGGTCTAGCGAAGGAGGTTCTAGCTCAGGAGACTCAAGTTGAGAATGTTCTAGTGAGGAAGATATGGCTCCCCCTAGAATAAAAAGCTTTATTCATGATGATGATGATGATGATGATGATGATATCATGTTGTTGAATAGGCTAAAGATTCAGAAACCAAGGTCTGGGGATACTTCTAGTGGTTCCTAGACAATAACTCATGAGAAAGAAATAGAGGGGAAGAGAAAAAAGAAGAAGAAAAGAGGGAGAGGGAGATCAAGAGAGAGAAAGATAGAAGAGGAGAAGAATAATAAAGAAGCTAAGAAAAAGAAGAAAGAAGAGAAGAGGATGAGAGAAGAAGAGAGGACAAAGAAAGAATAGGACTCTTTAGTACTGCCAGTGTCTGTCCCAACTGAGGGGGCCTCTATGGCTTTGGCTCCTCAGCTCACCCTGATGATTCTTGAGAGAGTTTTGCTCCTGGAGGACTGTGAGAAATCTTCGAGAATGGGCCCCGACTAGTTAGCCCTGAAAGCAGATCAAGGGCTTGCTTTGGTAAGGCTACTTCCCCTTTTATCTATTTTTTTAAATTGTAATTTCTTCACGCTTTGTTTACTAACATCTGTCTCTTCCTGTAGTTCTTGTCCAACTATATCGTCCTCAGGTATAGTCTAAATAAGTTAGCGAGGAGGAACTCTGAGCTCGATGAGAGCCTAAAGTCTTCCCAAGAGGCCCAGAAGTCCTCCGAAAAGGATTTTATAGGGGCTAAGGCTTCTTTTGACAAGGATAAGGATGCAACAGCCAAGGAGCTAAAGGAACTGCGTGAGTCTTATGAGATGGTTGTGATGAGAAAGCTAGCCATTAAAGAGGAAAATAGGGTGCTTGCGAATGAAAATAAATACCTCGCTAAGAAGGTGAAGAGGCTGGAAATAGAGGCATCTATCATCAGAGAGAGTGGCTATAATGAAGGCTAGGAAGCAACATATGAAGATGCCGATGTACAAATCAATGTAAAAATCAACTACATTATTCGGTCAAACTTTAAGAAAGGCTGGGATCGAGCCTTAATTATTGATGACTCTTCTCTATTTGATGCGCACAATCTTGGTCCCAAGCCCATCATTAATGAAGAAGTACTTGGTGCTCGGACTAGCGAGGATCATGCTGCTGATGCTCCTGCTGGTGACCGGGGAGTGAAGATGAGCAAGGCTGCTGTTAACAAGGGGAAAGATCCAGCCTCTACCAATTAGGTTGACGTCACCAAGTAGACTCTTAGGGCTTCTTATATATTTTTGCTATTTCTTCTTGTCGTTCAATGTATCTGTATATGGCCAGTGCCACTTTTTAATGAAATAAAGAATTTTTATTCTTACGTTCATTGATATATGTGTTATGTGTGTTCCATGTCTTATATCCTGTCGACCTTGATGATTATATTCCTGCTACTTCTAGTCTATACCAGATCCTTAGTCTGAATATAAGTGACCAAGCTTGCCAAGGTTTTATCAGGATTTTGAAAATCCCTTAGGGAAAGGAATAAGGACTACAAAGATCAGTCTGAAGTAGTTACCAGACTAAAGGACAGGCTTATGGAGATGGAGGAGATTAGCGCCTCCGCTCAAGAAGATATGGATGCTCTGAAGGCAAAACTTTTGGATGCATTCGAGATCAATTAGGTTAGGGAGATGTTGCAGTAAGAAAATGAATCCTTAATGAGTGAGATT
Source organism: Sambucus nigra (assembly GCA_949130495.1). Classification (NCBI taxonomy): domain Eukaryota; kingdom Viridiplantae; phylum Streptophyta; class Magnoliopsida; order Dipsacales; family Adoxaceae; genus Sambucus; species Sambucus nigra. Next base: position 25,642,210 of record OX422210.1, on the reverse strand, counting down.
ACACACCTTAGGGAAACTCTCCAATCACATCTCCTTCAGTTATCCAAGGTTCTTCGTCGTCATCCAGGCAATAAGTTAGAAATAAAGATGATAATTACCAAAGGGATATTACCGAGCTGAAGGGAGATGTGTGGCGAGCATATATGATAGCTGTTGGGCTTCAGAGATACATCAACAGGCTAAGGCACCTATTCAAAAAATATCCTCAACAGGTGTAGGAAGATGCATACGACTAAGGGTAGACAAACACTCCCATAAAGTTAAAGGAGGTCGAGGATCTAGCCTTTATTAGAGGGTGGCTTAGTGCCCTCAGGGAGTTAATGGTGCCCAAGAATTTCTCACTTTGATATAGGCATGATATCATCCCCCATCTTTAGAACCAAATCCTTTTAGAAGGGATGATCGTTGGATTCTAATAGATGTTATCCCGAGGAAACTGGTGGGCCCAAGCTCGGAGGAGGTTGAGGAGAACTTTTTCCCTCATCCTGACGATGGTCGGACGACACGAGTAGCGGACTACCTTGCTCAGCGACCTGGACCCCCTTAGGATTTGATTTATTTTATTAATGTTGTATATGTATCTATGTAATATTTAGTAATAAAATATTTATGTTTTGGGCAAAGGCCGACTAAACATGTGTTTCTTGCTTTCAACTTATTGATAAACTCTCATTATTTTGAGCATTTCAGTTGACTAAATGTCACTTAGAGTATAATTTTAATTGAGTATTCCCCCAGTCCAGTATGCCTTAGCCATACCATTTCGCCTACTTTACCTTTTAGGTCGTGTCGTCACACCCCCTTAGGCTTAAGTAGGGTGATGACGAGAATACACCTAATTAATGGGTGATCTACCCGAACACGATTTTGGAGCCAAGCTTTATTAGCGACCAACCTGGGTTGGTTGTGCTGCCTAAAGAGCCTCTATAGGTCTTTATTTTTTATTGGAGCAACCTAGGAGGCCATTTGTGTTTATGGACAAAGGCTTGAGGAGGGTTATCACTTGTTGACCCTGTTAATTACGATTTGTATAAGTTGAGCGAGGATACACCTAACCACTGTCTTGCAACCATAAGAGGTTGGTTGAAAAGATCCTATGACTGAAGTAAGTTAACGAACTTATTGTAATCCAGGAATTCCATTATACTCGTAAAAAGGAGTGAATCTTATGACTTAGAAAGGTGCATATAACAAAGCACATTCGAGACAACCATTATGTAGAATGCCAAGGCCAATTGATTTTTATTAATCAAAGTCATAAACAAAGAGCAACATTAGTTTGTAAAATAAAAATTTGCCTAAACTAATAGTGCGTAGATAGAGAAATTTAGAAGTAGAATTTCTTCAAGTTGTCCGCATTCTAAGCCCTTGGTATCTCCATGCCCTCCACCGTTTCTAAGTGATTGGCTCCTTGTAAGTCGTCCCTCACTACCTTGAATGGTCCTTCCCAGTTCGATCCTATCTTGCCATTTGATGGTTTCACAACACTGCTAAGGACTTTCCTTAGGACATAGTCCCTAACCTGGAACCTCCTTGGATTGACTTTCTAGTTGTACTATTTGCCTACTTGTTACTGGTAGGATGCCAGTTTAACTAGAGCCGATTCTTGACGCTCGTTGGCTAAGCAAGCTCAATGAGTAATGTTCTTCATTATGACTTTGGTCGACCAAAACAGACTTCATGGTAAAGAGGACCAGCTTCTAGTGGAATAACTGGTTCCATTCCATATGTAAGTGCAAAGGGAGTTTCCCCAGTTGCTCTCCTTGGATTGGTGCGATAGGCCTAGAGGATGTGGGGCAATTCGTTCGCCCAAGATCCTTTAGATCTTTTTAAGCATTTCTTCAGTCCATCGATTACTGTCTTGTTGGAAGCCTCAGATTGACCATCGCTCTGGGGATATGCTACAGAACTAAAGTAATGCATGATTCCATAATCATTGCAAAAACATTGGAAGGGTCCACTCTCGAACTAGGTCCCGTTGTCAGTAATGATCATCCTGGGTATGCTAAAGCGAGTAATGATGTTTCTCCATATGAACCTCATCATGTATGTGTCCATGATGTTCACTAGTGGTTCTGCCTCTATCCATTTGGTGAAGTAGTCTGTGGAGACCAATATGTACTTTTGATTGCCTACCGCAGTAGGCAGAGGACCTACGATGTTCAAACCCCACTTTCGTACTTTTAAACGTAGACTCCAGCGTCCTTCTGTATGTATGACCACTAGTACCCTTCCTTTATTGCTTGAAAGGTAAGAGACCTTCCTCATGCGTGACTTCCATAAATTCCCTCATGAAGCTCGTACAAAACTTACTCGATGCCCTGTAGTTGAATGCACTGGAGGTAGGGGCCGGTGAAGGATCTCTTATACAACTTGCCCTCAGGAGATAAGTTAAAGTGAGCAACTTTGACTCTTATCTGATGAGCCAACTTCTTATCACTTGGCAATACACGACTTTGCAAGTAGTCTATAATGTGATCCATCCATCTCTGAACTTTTTCAATGTGGAGAATCTTCTCGGGATTCAGTGACTTAGTAGTTTGATCAATGCTAGGTTATTTTAGGAAATCTATTTGGATAATTCTTCTCAAGTTAGAGTCTATTGCTGAACTCAGAGCTGCTAGGTCATCTGCATGGCTGTTTTGTCTTTTGGGGAACTTCTGAATATCTACTTGATTAAAGTTGGCCATTAGTCCCTTCATAACGGCGAGATGAGCTGCCATCATTTCATCATTTGCGTCAAAATCACCTTTTATCTAGTTAGATACTAGCTAGGAATCGTCGAAGACCTAAAGGTGCATGGCCTCTAGCAAATGTGATTTGTATAATCCAGCGATGAGCGCCTCATTCTACCTTATTATTGGAGGCTTTAAATCCAAGTGTGATTCCCTGCTCAAGCACTATATTTTCAGGAGTCACTAGCACGATACCAACTCCTGCCCCCTTGATTTAGAGGATCCATTAACAAACAAGGTCCAAATACTTAGTTCGTCTAAGCTTTCCCTTGATCGGTTGGTTTTTGTCTGATCATTAGGTTGTTCTCATGTGAACTCAGAGATGAAATCAGCTAGGATTTGTCCCTTGACGGCTATTCTTGGTTGAAAATGAATATTAAACCTTTCGAGCTCGACTGACCACTTCGACAGTTGGCCAGAGAGATTTGTTTTCCTCATACCAGCCTTGAAAGGGTGCGAAGTAACCACAAAGATGGAGTGGGCCTCGAAATAATGCTTCAGTTTCCTTGAGGCTATCATCAGTACATAGGTGAGATTTTCTAACGGCAGGTACCACTGCTCGGCTTCCAAAAGGGTCTTACTTGCATAGTAGACTGGATGCTGACTCCTCTCTTTCTCATATACCAAGGCGGAGCTCACAGCATGGTCTGATACTATAAGGTAAAGGTATAAAGGATCACTCTCTCTAAGAATCATGAGCAAATGGGGGTTGCTAAGATATTCATTGAGTTCTTCTAAGGATCTAAAGCAGTCCTCGTTTCAGGTTATACCCTTGTCCTTTTCAACAAATAAAAGAACGGTTGACACCGTTCTGAAGACTTAGAAATGAATCAATTGAGAGCGACGAGCATTCTGATGAGCTTCTATATATCTCTTACTATTTAAACTTTTTTGATGGTGTTAATGTGGTCGGGATTTTCTTTTATTCCTCTCTTGCTGACCAAGTATCCAAGGAATTTTCATGACTGGACACCGAAATAACACATACTTGCGTTGAGTTTCATTTAGCACTTCCTAAGGATTTCTAAAGTCCTTGCCAGATCAGAGAGGTGATCGTCTTTGAGCTTGCCATTAATTTAAACTTCCATAGTATCCCCCATTTGGTCTTTAAACATCTTTGTAAATAGCTATTGATAAGTCGATCATGCATTCTTGAGGCCGAAAGGCATAGCTCTATAACAATACAAACCAACAATGGTTATTAAGGAGGTCCTATCTTGGTCCGTCACGTGAAGGGGGATTTGATGGTCTCTCGAGTACATGTCTAAAAAGCTCATTCTCTCACGTACTACTGTAGCATCGACTAGTTGGTTAATCTTCTAAAGGGAAATTATCTTTGGGACTGGTCCTGTTGAGGTCGATGAAGTCGATACAAACTCTCCACTTTCCATTTCTCTTAGGAACTACTACCGGATTGGATTACCATATGAGGAACTGAACCTCCCATATGGAACCCGCATCCAATAGATTTTTAACCTTTTTATCTACTGCTTTAGCTTTTTTCAGGGCTGTTAGGTAATCCTTATGTGTGATTGGCTTAAAGGTTGGGTCCATATTCAATCAATGATAAGCAATGCTAGGATCAATCCTAGGCATCTCGTAGGGTTCCCATGAAAAATCATCCAAGTTGATCCAGAGGAGGGTGACTAGTTCTTTATTCTCACGATCGATCAAGGACGTACCAACCAAAAACTTCTTCTCAGTCGAGCTACTCCCATCTGCGACTTCTTTCAGGTCTTTAATGACCCTCTCAAAGGGAAGGATCCTGGTCTCCTCCACTCCTGATCGACTACACCTTAGCTGCTATTTGGAGGTCATTAACCCCTCATGGGCTTCTTCCTTGCTTTTTTATTCTTCCACTTTATTCTCCTATTTTATGAAACACTTTATGTCCATAGCCTGGTCTCCATTGATCTCAACTACTCCCCGATCAGTTACACACTTTAACTTATGATGATAGCTCGATGGTACGACCTTCATTCCATGGAGCCATCTCCTGTCGAGGATGGATTAATACGGTGATTTGATATCAGCAAAGAGAAACTCAATCATTTTTGTAATGTTTCTTGCCCTAAATGGCAGGATAACCTTTCCTAAGGGAATTATAATCTTTCCGGCGAAGACGACCAATAGAACAATGGCTTCCTTGAGGTCAGCTATGTTCAGCTTCAACTTTCTAAACAATTCATGGTACATCACTTCAGACAAGCTACCTTGGTCGATAAGTAACCTGTCGATGTCCCAGTTTATTATCCTATGTGTAATGACCAGTGCGTCATGATGATGGGTTCTCACTCCAATCAAGTCTTTATCAGTGAACAAAATATGCTTATTGTAATGGACGTCCTCCGATCGTCAACGTTTCCCTGCCTGAGTTTTATCTCGGTCAATCTGAAAGGACTGCATGACTGTAGTAAGCTTCTTAACTTCCATCCAAGATGCATTTCCTGGAATTTTTTAGAGGTCTGACGCACCATGTATCACTGCGAATTCATGGGCAATATCCTTCTTAAGGACATTATCGAGCCTCTGCTTACCATTCGCTGCTATTTTTTCTACCTTCTTTTCCACGAACTCATTAAGGTTCTCGGCATATGCTAACTCCTTGAGGTGAGATTTGAGGGATTTATAATGCTCAGTCTTGTGTCCTCCCTCCTTGTGGAATACGCAACTTAGTGCGTTATTCCATTTGGAAAGATCTCCTCCCATCTTCTTCGACCACTTAATAAATGGCTCGTCTTTGATCTTTGCAAGAATCTTGTATATCAGCTCCTTGAAGACCGTGTTTATAGCCTGAAATGCCTTCAAGGTATTATTTTTGTTTCCATTCTTGGAGACATTTTCCCCCCATTCTTGTTCCCTTTCTTCTGCGGTTCATTCTTCTCGGATCCTTTTCCAGCCTTCGCATGACCATTATCCCCTGCACTAAGATGGGTCACATCCTCGACTTTGGTGTATTTCTTAATACGAGCCATTAAGTCGTCAATGGTTGTGGCCTCCTTCTTAGTTAAGGACTAGTACAGGAAGCAGGAGCTAGGCAAACCGATTTTGAAGGATGCTATGGTAAACTGTTCCAAGCAATCCTCGACTTTATTGAACACTTCCCAGTACCTCTTCCCATACTCTCTGAGGTTCTTCTGCGGCATTTTCTTCATAGTTTGCAAAGCATCCATCCTCTTTGGATGGGAGCTGCTTGTTATAAAGAGAGTTGTAAATAGCTCGGTCATAGAGTCAAAATTTTGGATGGACCTATGAGGTGACTTCTTGAACCATTTCTAGGACACATCTTGCAAGATTTAGGGGAGTATCTGGCACATGAGCACATCTTTATTGCTCCACAGAGTCATGGGTTGCCTGCATTGCCTGACATGGTCGACGGGGTCAGTCTTCCCATCATAAATCTAGACACTGGGAATCGTAAACTTCTTCAGGGCTTCTTCTTCTTAATTCACCCTTAAAAAAGGGGACTTCATCTGAGTTTTGAGAGCTCACCTGTCTAGCTCCCTTATAGATTTGGCACCATGATGAGCTGGGTGATGGTCCATCTCTCTCTGGACCAAACTTCATATATCATCATTCTGTCTCTTATGACTCTTGTATTGACAAGCTGGTTACAATCACTCAGAATGGTCATCATCTGACCTGTCTCTTAGTTCTTTTTGAGACACGACTTAGGATCCTTCCTCGACTACAAGACTTGCTTGCCTGAGGACTAGGAGTTCGGCTGTGGTGTTGCCTTGTGTTTTGATGGAGTTCTCTCTCTAGTCTTTCCAGTCACCTTTTGAGTCGAGCATTCTCCTTCTCCTGTTGGTGAGTGGCCTCCTCCTGCTCTTAGAGTCTGGCCTCGTAGGCATCAATTAACCTAGAAATCTGCATGGACTTGAGTGGACATTGAGTTTCTTCAGAGAATATCCTCTCCTGGCGAAGTCTTGGGTTTGAATGACCGATTTCAGACCTTACCCTTAGAGGGACAGGCTGCTGCTGAATATCACATGCTTAAGGGACATTACGACTATAATGAGACATCACTGGTTCTTATTGATGAAGGTTTTCATAGGAATAATAATCGATTCCCACAGACGGAGCCAGTTGTGGTGATAAAAAATCTCAACACAAACAATTAATGAAGAAAAACAATCACCACGAAAATAAGAATAGCAATAATCATAATCACACAACATAAGAAGTTACGTGGTTTGTCAAATTGCCTACATCCACAGAGAGTTCTACTATTGTATTGAGTAACTCTCGAAAAAGTTTTCTACATGCCCCTATGCCCCAAGCCAGGGGTACAATATATGGGCAGTTTTGGTAACTAACATGTTGGTCCTGTATCCCTTGAATATATCTCTAAGATTTTTAGGGATAGACTCAGTCATATCTTTTATCTAACTGTTATTCAAAACTCAAATTTGGCTCGGGTGCCTGGTTTATTTATTTGGGCTTGATCTATTGCTCTTATGGGCTTGGTCGATAATAGGTACCCACAGGTACAATCGTACGTTTACGGTGTAATGGGTAAAAAACAAACTCACGTGGAGCCACAAGGATCCGTATATAGGATCATATTGGGGGATAAGGGTAGGTAAGATAACTAATGTGCGTGTGGTAGAAATATGTGTGGTGGGAATAATTATTCATTTTGCTTGAAGTTGATTAAATGTGGATTCGTAAGATGTGGGCTCTTGGAATATGAGTAGGATCAAATGAGGTATAACCGCTTATCAAGATGAAGATTAGTGCCAAAGAACAATTACCAACAATAATAAATACAAGTTAGAGGTCAACACATTCAATATTCAAAACTCCTCTATTAAATGAGTCTTTACAACATAAATGCTCTCAGAAGGCAATAAGTAAAATGAATCCCATAGTTGACTTAATTAGAGGGAGAAGGAACAAGCACCTTTAGTGCAATAAAAGTAAGGCACTAACCTTGAACGCAATAAATTCTTAATAACGATATCAATAGGGTAAAGGAAGGTGGTCAAACAATAAATGTTCTCACGAAAAAGTCTCTTATTTAGGGAGATTTTGGCAACGATTCCAGGTTAGAATTGCGATCCTCGAAAAGATACAATTTTGGAGTATTTATATGGGGCAAGGTCACTCGAGTGACCTTGCTTGCATTAAATGCATCTGAGCAAATTTAATGCCAATATTGCCATTTAATAAATGCCAAAGATGTGGTATTAAATGCATAGGATACGATATCTGTTTGGGCTCTCAGCGTTATGGCGACACATGATGTTCTAGCCACAAACTTACCACCCTCTACGCGAGCGTACATACTTGAGGGGCTTATTTTATTATTAAATCTTGCCCCTTACAAAAAAAGGTTTCTTCCATCACTAAATATTTGTTACCTTTACGGTTTTGAGTGAAATCATTTTCTTTGAGCATATATATATATATATATATATATATATATATATATATATATATATATATATATATATATATATATATATATATATATATATATAGAGAGAGAGAGAGAGAGAGAGAGAGAGAGAGAGAGAGAGAGAACAGTGTTTTTTGAGATGAACATTCCAAGTTCCTCTTCTTTCGTCTATTTCTTCTATTTCCTATTAGTGGCACCTGGTGTCAAGAGAACTCCCTCTATTAGGGAAGCCATTTTTAAACTGTCGATTGCCAAATTCAATGGGGGAAATATCTCCAGGCTCCCTATTTCGGGCCTAGAGATCAATTTTGAGCGGTGGCAAATCAATTCTCTGGTTCTCTTACCTCCAAGTAAGAAGATGTGAATCTTCTTGTGGGTGAGGATGACATCATTGAAAATTGGTCATACAGACCTGATTCTACCATCACCAAATTTAGGGTTGAGACGGGGGATTACCCTTATTCAAATGTTGAGTTTGAGTCTGTTGGCGACTCATGTGAAGGTTTGGTCACATGGACGAAGTATATCCATTTTAAGTCTGCTAAACAAGTTCCCCTAGTTGGTTTGTCCTCCATAATATTATTCGGCGATCTTACCTTATCCAAAAAACAACAGTACCTTGAGGATGTTAGTCTCTCGTTGGAGCCACCGGATTCACACCTTCACCACTAGCTGGGGGGGAATTCACAATCACCTTAGAAGATATGTGTGAGATCCTGGGTCTTGAAGATGACGGAACATATACCTTCTTTGAAGAAGCTATCTCGAGAGACAAAGCCAATGCTCATAAGGAGTTGGGGGATTTTGTTAAGAAATGTATGAAAACATATAACAAATGTACATTTTTGGAGATCATCAGGTACTTCTACTATATGGAGGATAAAGACAACGCCCAAGCTCGAGAGGCTACTGAGAATAACCCTAAGGATAAGCATGTGTTTGTGATGCCTCCCACTAGAGAAGGTTTTGAGAGTATTATTGAACTTGTCGTTTATATCTTAGTTATTTTATCGAGAATCTATCTACCAGAAAGCCCCACGATTGTCCAAGGAGGGACCTCATCAATCTTGTCGTTCGATTAGCTTTTAGGCTTAAAGTTCCCTTAACTACCATCAGACTTGGCTTGACAAGGTATAAACTGATTCGTCCAGGTCCATCGACACGTTTGATGTATCAAACTATGCCAATCTTGTCATCTTAACTACTTTCATCTACATCAGGTTCCCCACTTAGGACCCTGTTATTTTCTCCCTCAAAAACATGATATCAAGGATCCTCACATCCTTACTTGGAACCATAAACAATTTAAGAAGTCTTTCCATTCTATCAAGGTTCCTCGACAGAGTTGGGATTAAGAACTTGTCAAGTTCCCTTTGAGTGTGGCCAATGAAAACATGCCCCTGAGCTACCTCCCTAGGCTCCAATTAGTGAGGCCATTTTAAAAAAGAAGATAGGGCCTCCACTTCTCAACCTGCTGAGGAGGTGATCTGCATGTCCCTACTATAGCTACTATCGGAAAGGAGACACCCCTTGTTGCCTCCAGCATTGTAGTTGCCAAGTCCAAAAATAAAACCCCTATAAAAACAAGAAAGTTCTTCTCCTAAGCTACCCATAAGCATCCCCCTTTAAGTCCAAAACTAACCCTCAACTATTTTGTTAATGCTCTAACTTACTTGAGACACTATTGAGGCAGTGGGATCATGGTTGATCGGTTTCCAGAGCGACTTTGGCCCACTAGATGGCTTCAAGGGGTATTTTTTTTACTCCCCCTATTAGTGTGACTCGTGAGTGACCAAAAGAGAACTAGGTCTAGCACAAGGACTGTTTAAGCTACTAAGGAGCATGATGAGGGTGAAGATGATTTTGAGCAGATTTTTGAAGTGGATAAGGAGTAACAAAAGTAAGATGAGGAAAAGGATGTCCAGTTGGTTCGCCCTTCTAGGAAACTACGTTGAATGTATTCAACCTAGAAGCTAGCTTCCCCCTGGTTGACTATACCATCTTGGATGATTTTACTATTGGGGATGATCAGCATGAGGAACAAGGGACGCCAAATGCTCAACATCATTCTTCCTAACAAACATAGCAACACTCTCCTCACCATACTCCACAACATTCTTCTCACCAAACTCCCTAGCATTCCTCTTATCAAACTCCAGATGATCACCATTCATCATCCCCACTCCCAGAGGAGCATGTTCCCCTAGTTTTGGGCCCAACTCCCTCCTTGCCTGTTGTTCATGAGGAAATATGAGATAGTGAAGTAGGGCAACCTCTAGTTGTTAAGCCAATCTCTTTGTACTGAGTATTTTCTCTTTATTGGTGAACTATTTTGTGCCTTTACTCCACTATTTTTCATGAACTAAAATTTTCCTTTTGCTTCTTTGTGCTCGTAGGTAGTTCCTATCGAGGAGGTTCCCATCAACACTTGTGGGGTCCTTGTGGAGATTCCCCACAAGCCCATCATTAATGAGCAATTCTTGGTGGGGTTGTTTGGCCCTATTATTTTAGAAGGTCGGACAGGTGCCCAAGAGGATGAGGTTGGTGATCAAGATGAGGTTAAAGTAGTAGTTGAAAAGGCGAATACTGCTGGAGTTTCTCCCAAAGAGGTATGCCTTGGCCCGTATGTTTTTTATAGCTAAGTTTTGTTGCATCAATGCCCAATTTACCTAGTCGAGCAACTATTTAGGTCCTTTAGGTAAGTTGAGACTTTTTTAAGAGACCACGGTGTAGACACCACATTCTAGGCCCCCTAGGACTCCCCCTTTTCACCACAAACCTAGGTCGCACTCCGAGTACCGATCTAGAGACCATCGGGCGCCCTCGGGCCCCATTTGACATCGGTCAACTCTTTCGTCAGAGTGAAATCTCTTTGAATATTTTAAAGGCTCTGAATATCCTTTCCAGTGGTCCATCTCATGGACAAATCAACATAATAGTTCGGACGAACGGATCATTTCACTACCAAAAATTGATTCAGAGGCCATCGGGAAATCCCGGGCCCCGAATTGACCCCAATAAACTCCACCGCCAGAGTGACATCTCTTTGAATCTTCGAAGGTCACTGAAACCCTTTTTCAACGGTTCACCTTGTGCACAAAACAGCATAACCGTTCGGATAAACGATTAGTTTTCTCTCAAAAATCGATTCGAAGGCCACTGGGCGCTCCCGAACTCCGTTTGACCAAAGTCAATTCTTTAGCTTGAACGAGACAGAATGAATCGCAGAAGGGCATTGAATTCCCTTTCTAACGATCCGCCCTGTGTGCGATTATGACCTACGATACGGATAAATGATCCGTTTTACTCCGAGAAGTCAACGGATGCTTTCGGGCCCTGATCAAGGTCAATTTTTCGAACCGAGAGAAGCTCTTTGGAATGTCTAAGTACATCTCCTAACCTTTCCAATGGTCTGCCTCATGTGCGATTATGACTTAGCATACAGACAAATGATTCATTTGCGATCGACGATCTCCAGTCTAAAGGATCGACGTGCGCTTTCGAGCCATATTTGATCCAAAGTCAACTCCCGGACCCGGAAGTGGTCCAAAGGAGACTCTCAAAGGCCTCTGAAATAAATTTCTAACAGTATTCCATGTGTGTGATTCGAATCAACGGTTTGTGTGCTACAGTTATTTTTCCAGAAAAGTCCGTATGAGACTGCCAATTGGCAGGTCCTGAACCCTTCCTATCGGCACAGTGTCAAGGGTGACCTGTCGATAGGCACCCCATGGGGTAGGCCGATTGGAACCCACCTTTTTCCCTATAAATAAGGGCCATGACCTCATCCCCTAACACAAAGCAAACCAATCATCATCAGTGATATCAACAATATTCTCTCAAAGTCAACGAAGTTCCATATGAGAAGTTCCATTCAAGCCTAAATACCCATCCTTTTGACACCCAATTTGGCAACTATCCTTCTCTCTCATCAACATCCATCAACATTCAAAGGAGTTCATCAAAGATCCAAGCTCAAGATCCAAGGAAGGTCCAATTCATTCTCTTTCGGTTTTAAATCTCTTATTTTTTGCATAAATTACTTTAGATTCATAATCTAGTTTCATTTTTCAGTTCATACACATTAACATCTACGCTTTTATTAGTATATTTCATATACTTTATTTTTCATAAAAAAAATCCAAAAACAAATAAAAGAGGGTTACAGTCGTAAATTCCGAATGAAATTATCCACCACACTTTTTTAAAACCAAAAACACATTTTCTACACATATAGACCTAATAAAATTCCGTTCGAATCTATGGGATAAAACCCACACCTATTCTACGTTCGAACTAAGTGGACTTTTATGCCTTCATAGGCTACGTAGAAGTCTCAGATTAAAATATGAGACTTGAGATTTTCCAATTTTTCAATTTCTCTTATTTTCCAAATTTCTCGAAATCCCTCATTTTTATACATATACATATACATATACATATACATATACATATACATATACATACACATATACATACACATATACATATACATATACATATACATATACATATACATATACATATACATATACATATACATATACATATACATATACATATAGTGTGCTTGTTCACGTTTCTTCCCACAGATACTATCATTTCCCAATAACGATCAATATCGCGATGAACACTCATATTCTATCTTCTACATTTATTATTATCTTGGGAATATTCCCATGGATGACCTCACCCTATATTTTTCATGGTATGGGTCGAACGATTCCAATATCCATTATATAACGCAAACACACACTTCACAGGATTAAAGGAAAATATTAACATTTGCCCATAAGAGATTGAAAGGGAGGGATGGGTGCCTAACACCTTCTCATTCCGTAACTTAGCCCCCGAACCTACGATCTATTAGTTTTGTATGTATCAGTTTCGCCTTAATGTCACTCTCTCGAAGTGGCAACATGTTCTTTTTCCTATTTTGTGAAAAATAGGCTGGAGACTCCATCTCTTTACATTCACCCCACACTAACGACGGTCGAAGACACTTTTTGAAGAGAAGGGTGCGATACCGTGAGGCAGTTCTTCCTCGAGGGATCCTCCTCCTTCCCCTCGGATCGAATGCCGCGCCGCCCGGGATGGCCATAGTGGCGACTCCACTGGGGATTATTTTTAAGAGGGCCAGACTATATTTACATGGGTGTTTTACTCTTGTACATCCCCCACCCCATTTTCATGTTCCCCTTTATTATTAATGTGTACCTCATGCTTATGCTACTATTCACACACTTGTAGAAGATTCTCCATGTACACTTCACACCAACACATATATCCACATGTTGCACACATCACTTAGAAATCCATGCTTAGATGTCACTAGCACACACCTCCACTTGTATATATCCATGCTCACTTATCACACACTCACTTGTAGATATTTACACATCATTTACCCATGCTTGGTATGAACTTACTATTGGTACTTGTACTTTTCTCCCTCTTTGGCATGATCAAGAAAAAATATAATCTCTCCATAAGATACTAATAAGCGAATCATGCATGATTCACACAACATCACCAAAGAGCACTGGTATTGACAAAATTTTGTCCCGTAACTGGAGAGTCACTTCGTGATGGGCATTGGTCCGACACGTCGCAGTTAGCCTAAGCGATATGACTCTTACCTTCCATTGGACAAGTACCTTCGACGTATATTGAACGGTTTCCCCGCATCGTATCGCTTGACCAAAGTCATGATGGGAGGTATATCATAGGGAATTCTTTCATGTACGTCAAGTATATCGAATTTTCTCTCACACGTACGATCCACACAAGGTATATAGTGAGGTAATTCACGTACATTCAGGTATATCAAATGGCTTGTCCACACGTACCGATTGCCTCAAAAGCAAGACGTATATCGTGGAAGTCACGCCAAAGGGGGGAACCCTTTCCAATTCACCCAACCAAACTGCATACCCGCAAATAAGTGTCAAGCCTAGGACACACATGTTAGATTTTCGGTTTCGACACGAAACTCTGTCGAAATTTTGGGTCGGCCTGCCGCCCAAATTTTTGCTCAATTTCTAAAAATGGGACCTGGCCGTGAGCCTGGTTACAAGTTCAACCATAGTTTTACATATGTTGGAAACCCAATTTTTCCAGGCTCGGGTCCCGTCTGGCATTTCATTTTGCATTTAGGTAAACTTAATACAAGTGAGAACCTAATAAACATAATAACCATGTTGAGACCCATTTCTCGTCTTTTCCTCTTTCCTTTTTCATCAAAAATACCAAAAAAACAATTCCTTCTTTTCCCTCAAAACAAAAAAGAGAAAACATTTTCCTCTTTATCTTTTTCAAAAATAACAAATTCCCTTCTTCTCTTTCGAAAATAAATTCTAATTTTTCTCCTCATCAGATCGATCACATACCCTTGGCCTAGCTCCCTATTGGTTTCAATCTTCAATCGAACCGACTCAAAGTTCTGTCAGTCCCCTTACTTCCTCCTAGTCCGAGACTCACCCTCCATCCATGGAGAACACAGATCAAGTGCCGAATGTACACCCGAATTTGTTAACGGTTCTAGCTCAGCTCATTGCCAAAATTGACAACCTTCAAATCGAGGTTCATGAGATGCAAAGAAACTGGGTCCCTATCCCCAAAGATCCTGAGGTCATTTTCCCTCATGCCATGGGTTCTCTTGCACCCGAGCCTATTTGGGTCCTTGAACAATACCATTATGCTCCTCCTTCTAATGGGTCGCCACCAGCCCAACTTCCTATGCCAAAACTTGCTCAGACCTCTGGACAGTTTGCTCCTAGAAAGTTTGAGAAACCTGGTAGTACCACAGTTTCTACTATCAACAACATCCCTCAACCACACCAGAAGAAGAAGTGAACCTAGTTGGATCATTGACCTCTGCTCGAATGCTCTCATTTTTTAAAGAATAAATTACTAAAACTAGTCCCAACCAAAATCATGCTCTTAAGATCTTTGTTGAAGTTATGGGGAAAACTGTCACCCTCTCCCTCATCGACAATGGATCAACTCTGATTGTTTGCCCATTAAGAACCCTCAATTTCCTAGGATTAAAAGTGAGAGGCCTTGCTCCAACCTTTGTTGTCGTACGTGTCTGTTGATACCAAAATTAGTATGCTGATGTGGATGAATAATAAGAAGACACGTGTCAATCTACGTGGCACAATAGCAGCGAGGAAGATTGTTTCCCCGACCAACATACTCACTCCGAGGAACACCAACCCTCCGAGGAACTCTAATGCACCGAAGAACTTTTGGACGATGAGCAACTAAGGCGGTTCGAGCTGCACCTCGACCACAGCATTAATTGCCAGATAATCAACAGTTCAACTATTCATTGAATGCTTACTATCTTGGCACGCACGTTTGAAGAACATTAAATGAATTACCCTTTCATATGTGTATCATTTAATGTCACACCCTTTCATGTACAGCCTAAGGGCTATAAATACCTTGTATCACCCTCATTCAAAGGGACCGGAATTTCTTGATAGAGCTTGTAATCGAGAATTCCCAAACACTTAGCAATAACATAACAGTGGACGTAGGCCATTCATATAAGGCTGAACCACTTTAAAAATATCCTGTTTCATTTATTTATCTGTGATTAAATTATTAGAGTGATCTAGTTTTTTACATCAATAGATTGGCGCCGTCTGTGGGAACCGATTGTTATTATCATTTTTCACCAAAAATCATTCATCATCTATGGCGGATAATCCAGAATCTAGAAATCGAAATGCTGGAAATGCTGGAAATCCTCCAAATTCCTCTGCACCTCCAGATGTGGCCGTAATTATGACAAATCTGGCTCAAGGACAAACCGCCATGCAAGATACGATGCGGCAACTCATACAAACTCTTCATGGCGGCGTACCTGCACAGTCAGGGCATCGAAGTGGTCAGAGGCAAACCTATTTACTTTCTTCACGATCCAGACGTACTGGATCATATCGTAATGAGGAATCTGATGATTTCTCTTATCAACCTGGGCAAACTTCGTCAATACGGGTTACACATACTAAACAACGTGTCACCCTTTCCCCAGAAAGGGCCAGCGCATTAGAAAGGTTAAGTAGGGCCTCTCCTTTCAGCCGATTAGGCCCTAGGAGGAATATGAGTCCACCTAAGACCATGTCGAGGAGTTTTCGACAACCATCAGATCTAAGAGAAGGATCAGCACAGTCACGACCAGCTTCTCGTCAAGATAGATCTCAAGAAGCTACCTCAGAATGATCAATTGCTCGAACCAATAGGCCCGAGGAAGGAAATGAAGCGTGGAAAGGATCTCTTCAGTGGTTGGAAGATAGATTGGGAGAAATGGCTAAGGCGAAGAATCCCCTACAACGAACTTTGTTCAAGGGACACCTTTTGTCCAGGCCATTGTAAATTTTCCAACACCATCAAAATTTAAAGCCCCTGTGGTGACCCCCAAATACGATGGAAAGACAGATCCTGTTCTTCACATAGAGCAATATCAAGTTGCTGCCGACATCTATGTTGTCCCCGACGAGATGAGATGTAGGGCATTCTCGGGAACTCTTACCGGATCTGCCCAGATATGGTACAACAATCTTCCTCGGGGTAAGATTTCAACTTTCTTTCAATTGGACGAGTTGTTCATCGGCAATTTCTGTTTTGGAGCAAAGCCAGTAAAAAGAGTAGCACACTTGTTAAATGTTAGAAAAAAATCTGGTGAAAGCACTAGAGATTACATAACTCGTTTCAATAACGAGAAACTGGAAGTCATAGATTATGAGGAAAAGACAGCAATCACCACCTTGATGAGTGGTTTGTTGCCTAATAAGTTGTATTACACTTTGGCGAAAGATCCACCTAAAACTATGTCAGAGTTGATGGCAAAAGCGGCCAAAATCATGAATGCCGAGGAAGCTATGGCTGCAAAGAAGAATATGGATAAAGACACCAAGGTGGAAGTCGACAAGTCTAAGAATAAAGAGCATAAGCGTAATGGCGGTGACAAGCGTTCCAGAAATAATAAGTCGTCATGGGAAGTCTTGAAGAAATACGATAATTATACTCCCTTGAAAATGGGTATTAATCATGTCTTGGAGGAAATCAAGAATAGCGAGGAAGTAAAGTGGCCGAAGAAATTGAGGTCAGATCCGAATGCGAGGAACAGGGATAAATATTACGAGTTCCACAAAGATCATGGCCATATGACTAAAAATTGCATAGCTCTTCAGAACGAGATTGAAACACTCATCCGAAGAGGAAAACTAGCAAAATATGTTGATCGGGGAGGTGAAAAAAGAAATAACGATCGAACCAGAGAAAGATCTAGATCTCCTCGACGAGCAGAGGAGAAAAAGAAAAGGGATCATGAAGATGATGCCGAGGATGACCCCGATCTTCCTAAGAAACCAAGGCAGCCAGAACGAGAGGTATTTTCCATACGTTTTGGGTCATTTGATTATAATGTTATTACAGGAGGAGATGCAGGATGAGGAGACCTTACTGCAGAAAGAAAGGCCTATCTCGGAGAGGCTCAAGCTTGTTCAAATATTCAGCGAATAAATCTGGCCGAGGACGATCTTCCGAGGAAGGTAAACAAAGAGAAGCTAGTCATTGGCTTTTCAAAAAACGACCTGGCAGGTGTTCTTTATCCTCACGACAATCCTTTGGTGATCAAAATGAGGATGAAGGAAGTAGTGATTTCAAGGGTGTTAGTAGACAATGGAAGTTCGACAGACATCATGTACTATTCATGCTTTGACAGCTTGAATCTGAAATTATCTCAATTGGAACCTTATCACAGACCCCTCTTAGGTTTTGCTGGCGAGAAAGTTTTTCCACTTGGGACGATCAAGTTGGATATATTCATTGGAACTTGGCCTGCTTGTCGAACAGAAAGAATACGCTTCTTTGTGATGGATAAGAATGTGCAGTCAGCCTACAACATCATCATGGGAAGAGTTGGTTTGAAGAAGTTCGAAGTAGTTCCATCTACAGTACATCAATGCTTAAAATTCCCAACAAACTTCGGAGTAGGAATTGTGAAAGGTGGTCAAAAAGTAGCTCGGGAATGCTATTATTCATCTTCCGAGCAAGAGGATCTTGAAGAGTCAAGAAAAAAGACTACTACATACCAGGTGGAAGAAGATACAAAAATTGAAACACTGGATCCTCGAGATGAATCCCAACTTGTAAAAGGAAAGGTGGTGGAATCTACAGAAAATATTATTCTGGACGACAAGCACCCTGAACGCGTAACCCAGATAGGTTCAACGTTGGATGCTTCAATAAAACAGGAGTTGATAACTTTCTTGAGGAGCAGGAAGAAAACTTTTGCATGGAGTCATGAAGATATGCCAGGAATAGATCCAAACTTCTTATGTCATGAGCTCAATGTAAATAAAGAGATCAAGCCTGTAAAGCAGAGAAGAAGGGTATTTAGCCCCGAGAAGAATCAGGCTATACAAGAGGAGGTCGAGAAGCTCCAGAAAGCTCAATTCATTGAAGACGTGAAGTATCCAGACTGGTTGGCAAATGTGGTGATGGTAAAAAAGAAAAACAATAAATGGAGAATGTGTGTTGATTTCACCGATCTTAACAAGGCATGCCCAAAGGATCATTTTCCATTGCCCAGAATTGATCAACTAGTGGATGCTACCTCGGGACACGAGCTGCTCAGCTTCATGGATGCTTATTCTGGCTACAACTAGATCAAAATGAAACCTGAAGACAGGGAAAGTACTTCTTTTATTACCCCTAGGGGAACTTATTGCTATAATGTTATGCCTTTTGGTTTGAAAAATGCAGGAGCGACATACCAGCGGCTGATGAACAAGGTTTTTACCGAACAAATCAGTTGCAACATGGAAGTCTATGTCGATGATATGTTGACAAAAAGCAAGAAAGCTGCTGATCATCTAGTTGACTTAGCTCAGACCTTTGATCAACTGGATAAATACCAAATGAAGCTCAACCCGACGAAGTGTACATTTGGAGTACGAGAAGGGATGTTCCTCGGATACATCGTCAACCAGCGAGGCATTGAGGCAAATCCAGAAAAGATCAAAGCTCTTTTAGGGTTGCGATCTCCAACGACGAAGAAAGAAGTGCAGAGTCTTACAGGACGAGTTGCAGCGCTCAATAGATTTGTATCTCGAGTAACTGATAGGTGCCTTCCATTCTTTAAAACACTCCGAAAAACTTTCGAGTGGAATGATGAATGTGAAAAAGCCTTTCAAGACTTGAAGAGATATCTGGGAACACCTCCATTGCTGTCCAGACCAGTGATGGGCGAAAAGTTGTACTTATATCTGGCAGTATTAGAGAATGCAGTCAGCTCAGCACTGATCAGATTGGAGAATGGAGTCCAGAAGCCAATTTATTACACAAGTAAGGCTTTCCGAGGTGCAGAGATCAGGTACCCGAAGTTGGAAAAATTGGCGTTGGCATTAATTGAAGCAAGTAGAAGAATGAGGCCATATTTCCAGGCCCATACCATCGTCGTGTTTACCGACATGCCGTTACGACAAGCCCTTCATAAACCAGAGAAATCAGGGAGACTAATGTATTGGGCAATAGAGCTCGGTGAATATGATATTGTGTATGAACCCAGATCATCACTAAAAGGGCAGGCTGTAGCAGATTTTATAGCATAATTTACTTATCCTGATATCCCCGAGGAGCAAAAGTTACTCGCTGATCAACCTGTGGATGTTACAGGATCAACAAACCCGAGCCCAGACCAACTCCGGTTGGTAAAAGGATAAGTGGATGTTGAAAAATCAACAGACATAAGCTCAGACCAACCCCGGTTGGTAAAAGAACTTGTGGATGTAGAAGGATCATCAACTTCGAACTCAGACCGGCTCCAGTTGGTAAAAGAGCAAGAAGAGATGGTCGACGAGGAGCGAAAAGTTCCAGGGGAGGATGAAAGGAAGCAACAAATATTTCACCGAGGAACTCTATCAGATAAGGAATTTGAAGAGGGGTTACCCATATGGAGATTATATGTAGATGGCTCATCTTGCACAGCAGGTTGTGGGGCAGGAATTGTTTTGAACACCCCAGACGAGATTGACATGGAATATGCCTTACGATTCCAATTCAAAGCCTCCAATAATGAGGCTGAGTATGAGGCCATGATAGCAGGTCTTAATTTAGCAAAGATTATGGAAGTACAACAAGTGATGGTATTCAGTGATTCTCAATTGATTGTGAATCAAATGATGGGAGCATATGCAGTTAAAGGAGAATTAATGGTCAAGTATCATGCCAAGGTAATGGAGTTACTGGCAAAATTTGATGCGATTCAGTTAATCAGAATACCAAGAATAGAGAATGCACGAGCAGACGCACTGGCCCGACTAGCATCAACTACTCGTACCGAGCTGCGAAGAACAATACCAATTGAAGTACTAGAAAGTCGGAGCATAGATGAAAACCTGACGATGAACATTATCACCCTTGAACTAGGACCATCTTGGATGGATCCCATCAGGGCATATATTGAAGAAGGAGAATTATCGGAAGATAAGATCGCTGCTAAGAAATTGAAGTATAAAGCTGCTCGGTATGTACTAACTAATGGTATTTTGTATAGACGAGGAATTGTGGCAGGTTTGCAAAGATGTGTACATCCTTTCGAGGTGAAAGAATTAATTGAAGAAATCCATGAAGGGTCCTGTGGAGCTCATGTAGCAGGTCGAACACTTTTGCAAAGGGTGATGACTCAAGGATACTACTGGCCGACGATGAGGGCTGATTGTATAGCCTATGCTAGGAAATGTGACAAGTGTCAACGTTTTTCCTCCATCCGACGAACTCCACAAGCATTGTTGACACCCATAACTTCCCCTTGGCCATTTGCCATGTGGGGAATTGATTTGGTTTGACCACTGCCAACCACCCGAGGAAGATTCAAGTACCTCGTCGTCGCAGTAGATTATTTTACTAAGGGGGTAGAAGCTGAACCCCTTATCGATATGACGTACGAGAAGGTATACCAGTTTGTTTGGAAGAATATCATCTGTCGATATGGTCTCCCTCATGCCTTCATCACAGACCATGGAACACAATTCGACAATGAGGAGTTTGCTGCCTATTGTCAACAATCAAACATCCTGAAGACCCATTCAGCACCAGGCCATCCTCCAAGCAATGGACAGACTGAAGCGATGTGACGAGTAGCTAGGGATGGTTAAATGAGGCTAAAGCAAATTGGATTAATGAGCTACAGTCAGTATTGTGGGCTTACCGAACAACTCCCCGAGCAGCAACTGGAGAGTCCCCATATATGCTGGCATTTAGAAGTGAGGCTGTAATACCTGCCGAGTTGGGTCTACCAACACACAGAGTGCTGAATTTCAATTCCCCAGTCAGTGATTTGATGAGAAGATTAGATTTGGACATGCTCGAGGAGGTTAGAGAAGAAGCAGCCATTAGGAATGCTGCATATCAACAATGAACAGCTTTGTTCTACAACAAGAGGGTGAAGAAATGCGATTTAAAGGAAGGAGATTACGTGCTAAAGAAGGTCATTCAGAAGCACAATAAATTGGAAGCAAATTGTCATGGACCTTACCGAGTTACAGAAGTTGTTCGACCAGGAACTTACCGAATAACAACTCTAAAAGGAGAGGAATTCAAGAATGCTTGGAATGCTGAACACCTTCGCAAGTATTATCAGTGATGTAAAATGTACAGCAGGTCCATCAATATGAATAAAACGATGATGTTTCACCATTTTTCTCTCCTTTATTTGAAAGTTTTTCGGGGAATATTAGTTTTGTACACTACGCTGCTCAACAGCAATAAGAAGACGACAGTTCAGACCCACGACCAACCCCGGTTGGTAAAAGGGAGAGAACAAATTATACTCCTTTGGTTAGGAGACTACACTTGCGTGATCAACTTCGGTTGGTAAAAGAGCTTGTGGACAAGATAGTTCGAAAGAACCTGATAGTTCGAGCGTGATCAACTTCGGTTGGTAAAATAGCGAGAACAAATTATACTCCTTTGGTTAGGAGACGTACACTTGCGTGATCAACTTCGGTTGGTAAAAGAGCTTGTGGACAAGATAGTTCGAAAGAACCTGATAGTTCGAGCGTGATCAATTTCGGTTGGTAGAATAGCGAGAACAAAATATACTCCTTTGGTTAGGAGGCAATAGTTCAAACCCACGACCAACTTAGGTTGGTAAAAGGGCAAGAACAACATTCTTAAAATTGCCAATTTTGGCTAGTTAGGAAACAAAATATGCCAACTTATGTTGGTCGGAAGGTAAAACCATTCCAGAAAAATACAAAAATTCCAAACTGAACCAATTATAGTTGGTCGGTGATCAAAACCCACTAACTGTAATTGGTCCACGAGGATAAATTATCGACCTTGGTTGGTCGGACACATTTTATGAAAATATTTCAAATTGAACCAAGTGTAGCTGGTCGGGGATAAAAACCCATCAACTGTAGTTGGTCAATAAACACAATTTAACAACCTTGGTTGGTTGGAAACATTTTAAACATTTTATACTCATTACTTTATTATTAAGTGATTGAGCAACATTGATACTTGTAAACTTTTTTGGATGATGAACAGCACAATATTGTTATCTTTTTAACAGATACATATACACAAATGTAAAAGTGTTAGACAAGTACAAAAGAATAAGCAATACAGATTTTACAAACAGAAAATGAAAGTCTTTCATTAAAATTCAAAATAAATTACAAGTTACATATGTGTGCTAACTATTACATTGAAAATCCTATTCTATTGGTTTTTTCCCTTCAGCCTTTGATACAGGTTCCTCGCCAGCAGGAGGATCATTTAATGTCTGAGGAGAATTGATAAAATTCAAGTCCTTCAACATTCTGACATTCATTACTGAAGGAGTATCCAAGAGATGTTCAGGACGAGATACGTCAATTTGAGAATGAAGGTTATAGTCACCAAGATAATTCGCAATCAAGCTCCGAGGAATGGCGCGAGAAGGTATCCATTCCATGTCCAACTTGAAAGGTGGCACAGGCAAGTCAAGCACTCCAGGCTCATAGTAGTACCACAAAAAATGTCTTTGCTCGAGCTTTAATACACATAAGGCATTCAACCAGCCTTGTTTATAACCTTCATTATTGGCATTTTCAATACGAACATCCAAGTGATAAAGGGACTCATTATAGCCTGCATTCCAAAATTCCCTGGGCTGTTTATGGAATTGGAAGGTTAATCTATCCAATTGTTCATGAAGGTTTTTGGTGAAAAGGTCCTTGGTATGTAAAGCAGACTTCGTCGCAGTAAGTTGATCTTCCAAAGTTAGGATTTTCTTGGACATTTCAGACAAAGCCCGATCTTTTGCGTTCAATTGGAACGCTTGAGTTTCCAACGTTGATTGAGTACGAGCTTCTTCAACATTATGACTAAGAGCCCTTGATCCTCCCCGAGCAGGTCGAGAACCTCTTCCTCGTCCCCGAGCAGAAGTAGAAGCACCAGATCTTCGCAGGACATCCAATTCTTGCCTTAGCTTGGCATTCTCAACCTCTAAGAATGAGAACCCTTCGTCGGAGACTGGTACCAAGGCAGTGGAAGATGAAGCTGCAGACTTATACTGTGCCAGCTCTTTTTGTAAATTGTTGTTCTCTTGTTCCAGCAGCTCGGCGATCTGTCTACAGGCCTCAACTTCACCTTTTAGGGTTCTCTTCCTGACATCGTACCCAGCAATGATCTTTTTGTGGCCTGTCTCGGAAGAAAGCTGTTGAAATCTATTCTCATACTCCTCGTGCAACAAGGCAGTTGATTCATTGTGTTGATTTTGAAGATCTTCTAGGGAATAATGAAGCTCCTCGATCAATTCGTAGTATGCCACATTATTGGCCACAGCTCGATCAAGTAAATCCTTCAGGTGCCGATAAGCCTCAATTGCTTGCTCTGAAGCATCATGGCCAAGGATGTCAGCAACTTCTGATGTACTAAGGTCTATATGACCAGCTTTATAATACTCATGGCATTGCTGCATCAACTTTGTGTCATTAGCAGACAAAAGATCCATCCTGGCCATAAACTAACAGAGAAAGAAAAAGAAGATCAAGACAGAGTGCAGATAAAGAAGAGACAATCATATGGAAAGAAAGAAATCAAATTTTATTAGATCATAAGGTAAAGTTACAAAGATCTGAGATACAAAATATAAGTAAGGAGAAAAACAGAAAGATAGTACCGAACAACTTCACACCTTTTCCTTATCTCCCAAGACTTTCTCGGGAGGCTGGGATGAGGAGCTTGGTTGCTCGGTGGGAACACTGATTTGATCGGCTGGAGTTGGGATTTGTTCAAGAGGAGCAGGCAAAGAAGAAATCTCCTCAGCAGATGTTTGGTTGGGTTGAGGAGCATGGATCTGATCACCCACAATCATTGAAGATTCTTCAGATGCAGCTTCGTCTTCGTCTTCGTCTTCAATAACTGGAGGAGGACCAGGGAGATTTTGTTGAAATAGCTCGGAGTCCTCGCTCACCTTCAATTCCTGCAAGGCAGCAACCCAACCATCATGGAAGAATTTCAAACTTCCATAATTCACCTGGGTCATCATTGCTGCTACCCCCTATCCCATCCTTTATCCCAGCCAGTTCGAAAGGATTTCTTCACAGCTGTTTTTCTCTTCATCTTCTCTGAGGAGAGCTTCTCGGATAGAAGGTCCTCGGAGGCTTTCAGCTTGGCCTCCAACTCCTCCTTCTGACGATTGGCTTCACACAGAAGTGTCAGCTCTTCCTCAGCTGATTTCAGCTTATTTTCAAGCTCCCCGAAAGTAGTGAGCTTCTCAGAGTATGTCTTGTTCTCCTTCTCCAAGTCCTTCACTTTGTTTCCCAACTGCACTTTTTCTGCTTCAGATGCATCCAATTTCTTCTCCCATACACCTTTATCCTCGTCGTACTTCTGACGAGATTCCTTCAGAGATTGGGCCAAACCCTGGAATGCATCCTCTACTCCAGATGAGGAGCTTGAAGCCTTGAGCGCTTCATCTTTCTTCACAATGGTGTTAAAACAACTCACCAGCTGAGAAGAGAAGGTAATGATAAGTCAGTACCGAGATATATATATTGATAGAAGGAAAAATTCAAGATAAAAAGAAACTTACTGAAGCGATGTGACGAGTAGCTAGGGATGTCAGCATATCCCTAGGCATGTTTTCCTCGATGCCTTGGACTTCAGGAATAATCCAAGTTTTTACCGAGCTCATTGCAGAGCTCGGGGGAATGATAGTAGGAACACCAGCTCCACTAGCTTGGAGCTGAGGAGTGGTTTCAGAAAAACTAACCGAGGAGGATTTCTTCAATCTCCTCAGTGGTACTTCAGCAATTTCAGCCAAAGAACCTTTGGTGGGGTAAATGGTGACCACTTCCACAGAAGTACTTTTCTTGCTCGGAGCCATTGGAGGCTTCTCAGCAGCCTTCTGAACAGCAACAGAAGGAACATCATCATTTTTCTTGGTCCCCTTTGGGACTTCAGCTTTGTTCCTCTTTCCATCCCCGGCAGAGGAAGTCTCCTCGAAGATAGCAGGAACTCTTCTCTTGCCCATCTTCTGACTTAGAGGAATATGGGATTCTGGTGAAGATTCCTCGGAAGTTGGCAATGGCTCACTAATGACCACAAGACGAGCAGTAAAGGATGATATGTAGCTCATATACTGCAGCAAATATGAAGCAGACCTTATGTGCTCGTCTGCAACTCTTCTATGCAAATTCCAGATATGTTTTAAATGCTTTATATTAACTTCTGTTTCTTTTGGAGTTTTCCTCTTGCTGTCAACTACAAACAAAAACATATTGAAATATCAGTCATATATTTTATCAAATACCATGAAATCATAATTTCAAAAACAAAATAAGATGAAAACGACCTATCCCATTGCCATATGGGGGGCATCTGGGACCCTCATATACTGCATCTCCAACCAAAGGGGCATGTTGCCAATTTTTTATAACTACCCCGTGTTCAAAATAATCCTTGTTGGCATCAGGGAGGTTGACTACTAAGGCCCTATTCAAAAACCTAGTTTTTAAATAAAAAACGTTGTCTAAAACAGCCCATCTGTAGCAGTACATAATCTCAGGAATTCCTATACGAGTTCCATGAGTTTGATTTAACCTATGTACCCCATTAACTATTCTCCATGTGTTGGGGGCTATTTTTGCAGGGACAACGTCGAAGTACTGACAGAACTCTAAACATAACGGATTTGGTGGAAAAGAAAATCCACATTCAGCAATAAATAGGCTAGGGAACCAGTGTCCCTCAGCCAAATCAAAATAACTTGAAGGCTCAGAAAGAACCTCCAAAGTTACCCAAGAAGGAATAGAGAAGTCAGAGCGGAACTTCTCAAGAGATTTGATAATGTAAACCATGATGAATAAAAGAAGAAGGAAGAAGAGCTTACAGGGAAAAAAGGAGATCTGTTAACAAACGAAGGAGGAAATGAACGCACAAGAGAGAGAAAAGCTTTAGAAAACTCAAAAGCAGAAATTGAAAAGGTAGAAGACGATGTGATTGCCTCTGAAGTTTAAATACCTTGCCTTGAGAAACGGCAAAATAAATGATTACAAAAAGGAAATATTACGCTACCGGCAGCTAAAAGGACAAAAAGGGCACGAAGATCGAAGCGCCTATAAAAATGCAAAAAGGCGGATTCTGCGAATTTGGAAGGAAATTTAAATATGAAGAAAAGGTTCCTAAAACCCAGGAAGGTCATTTAATATCGCCATATACCGAGAAAGAATGTTCCATACTCCTCAAAGTTTGAAATATGAAACATTGGGGGCTTCTGTTGATACCAAAATTAGTATGCTGATGTGGACGAATAACAAGAAGACACGTGTCAATCTACGTGGCACAATAGCAGCGAGGAAGATTGTTTCCCCGACCAACATACTCACTCCGAGGAACACCAAGCCTCCGAGGAACTCTAATGCACCGAAGAACTTTTGGACGATGAGCAACTAAGGCGGTTCGAGCTGCGCCTCGACCACAACATTAATTGCCAGATAATCAACAGTTCAACTATTCATTGAATGCTTACTATCTTGGCGCGCACGTTTGAAGAGCATTAAATGAATTACCCTTTCATATGTGTATCATTTAATGTCACACCCTTTCATGTACAGCCTAAGGGCTATAAATACCTTGTATCACCCTCATTCAAAGGGACCGGAATTTCTTGATAGAGCTTGTAATCGAGAATTCCCAAACACTCAGCAATAACATAACAGTGGACGTAGGCCATTCATATAAGGCTGAACCACTTTAAAAATATCCTGTTTCATTTATTTATCTGTCATTAAATTATTAGAGTGATCTAGTTTTTTACATCAACAGTGTCTATAACAATACCCGCTGAGAAGTAATGGGATCTATCAAGCTTGCAATAGGGGATGGTCCTTTAAATCATGTTGTTGAATTCCAAGTCATCGATATCCTTGCCTATTTTAATCTGCTGCTCAGACGACCATGGCTCCACAGTATCAAAGGGGTGTCTTATTCCCTTCATCAGAAATTGAAGTTCTTTGCTAATAGATCAGGTATCACCATCTTGGGAGACAGTGACAACACCAAGAATGAAAGAACCAATAATCCGGTACTTAAGATACAACATGGGGTGAAGGATATGCTACTATCAGGCTTGTAGGTCAAACCACTCCTACTCCTAGCAGGGGATGACTTTAAAGATAGGGTTTGTCTAGAATATGATCCTCATGGAAACGTAAATGTAATCTAAATATTCAAGAATGTGCACTTAATGCCCAACTAGGGCTAGGGCAAAGACAACAAGGGATAACTGAACCTATTGCATTGAAGGAGGCATTTCCTCCCCGTGTCTTGGGCTATCAACCATCAAAAGAAGAACTCATATTGATCCGTCAGTCGCGACTAAAGAGGAAGTTTGAAAGCACCAGAACTATCTCGAGAGATTCCCTAAATGGAAGATTCATCAAAGAGGGTGAATATTTCCCCTTCTGCAGCTTACCTAAACCTTGGTATGACCCTGTAGATAAGATGATGAAATCAGGAATGGAGATCTTTTTTCAAGACAGCTACTCATGGGTTGAAAGTTCCCAGCACTATGTGCAACCACTCACTGAGGAGACTGTAGCTGATATCGGGGATTTTGAGGACAACGACTCCGAGGACTCTTTCAACTTGCAGACAATGGGGCGGGCACTCTGCATGATCCACTCAGGTACTACAACATCCAATCCATCCTACCTCATCAAAGATCCTGATGCACCTGTTCTCAACTAGCATGCTGCACATGTTCCACCTGCTAATATTGAACCTAAACCTGATGTTTATCCTCTTTTCCCTTTAGTTGTTTCCTCTCATTCTGATGCGAGACCTTCTATGATGAGGTTCTCTATGTTGTTTTTCATATTAATGAAATAAATGAAGATTTTAAGTATCTTGATGTGCCTTACATTAATTGTCTTGATTATAATCAAACTCTTAATGATGATGACTTTGCAAATGAACAATTCATAACTGATCTAAATAAGGTTAATAAGAAACAACATAACCACTTTCAAGTTAATGAAGATAAAACTATTGTTATTAATCTCGGTTCTAGTGGACAAATGCGTGAGAGTAGGATAGGGTCTACACCTTGTTGAGCACAAGTGCACGTAACTTGAAGAACTACTGAAGGAATTCGTGGATGTCTTCGCATGGTTCTATGATGATATGCCCGACATTGACCCTTAGATAGCATAACATAAGATTTTAACTCTCCCAAAATATAAATCAATTAAACAGAAGCTGCGAAAGCTTCGTACTGAATGGTCACTGCAAGTTAAAAAAGAAGTAGTTAAGAAACTAAATATGTTCTTAATTCATGTGATCGAATATCATACATGGCTAACCAATATCGTACCCGTATTGAAATCAGGAGGAAAGGTTTGCGTGTGCGTCAACTATTGAGACTTGAACAAAGCCTCTCCGAAGGATGATTACCCGCTACCCAACATCGATATGATTGTAGATAATACAAATAGTTATTCTCCCAAGTCATTCATCGATGGGTTTGCCGGATATAACCAGATCAAGATGCACCCTGATTATCAAGAGAAAACCGCATTCATCACCCTTTTGGGAACCTTTCGCTATACTTTCATACCATTTGGTCTAAAAAATGTAGGGGTTACCTACAAAAAAGCTGCCACAACCATTCTGTATGATATGATACATATGGAAGTCGAGGTCTATATAGATGACGTGATTATCAAGTCCAAGACTAGAAAAGGCCATGTTCTTGCTCTTTAAAAATTCTTTGAATGACAACGACAGTACCAAATGTCGCTTAACTCACAGAAATGTGTCTTTGGCATTACTAAAGGAAAACTCTTGAGATTCATGGTCATTGAGAAAGGGATAGAAGAAGATACTTCTAAGTCGAAAGCCATACTTAAGATGCCACATCCTCGAACGGAGAAAGAAGTCCGAGGATTCTTTGGGAAATTACAATACATCAGTCAATTCATTAACCAATTGACTTCCATCTGTGAACCCATCTTCAAACTCCTCCCAAAGGATTCAACCAAAGTATACAACGAGGCTTGCCAAGAATCTTTTGATCGAATTAAGCAATACCTAACCTGACCTTTGGTGCTCATTCCGCCGCAGTCGGGTCTTCCCTTACTCCTATACCTAACCATGACCAATACTATAGTAGGGGCTTTACTATCCCAATACCTTGAAGAAACCTGCAAAAATAAAGCCATCTACTATGGCAGTCAAAAATTGGTCAGTTATGAAGTTAACTACACCACCTTGGAAAAAGCACGTGTCATTCTTGTCTCGGTTACCCAAAAGTTATTGAACTACATGCTTGCCTTCCCCATCAGACTCGTATCCCGAAAGGATCCCATCAAGTGACTACTCGAGAAGCCCACCCTATCCAGCCGAATGGCCCATTGGTTGATGCTTCTAGCTGAATTTGATATCACCTATGTCACACAGAAAGCTATGAAAGGAAGATCCAACTCTAACTATCTTGCTAACTACCCTATAGAATAAGTTGATGTATGGATTTTTGAATTCCCAGAAGAGAATATCCTTTATGCTTCCCAAGAAGATCTGTGATGGCAAATGTTCTTTGACGGCGCTACCAGCAAAAAAACATATAGCATTGGAATTCTCTAAATTTCTCCTGATGATTCCCACACTCCCAGTTCCATCAAATTGGATTTCCCCTTCACTAACAACATAACTAAATATGAGGCACACACGGTAGGCCTCAAAGTTTCCCTTAAGATAGGAATCTGATACCTAGATGTCTACGGGGATTCAGCCTTCATCATCAGGTAAGTACTCAGGAAATGGAAAGTCAAGGATGAGAAACTCTTACCCTTCCATGCCCACCTTGAAGAACTAGCTTCCATATTCCAAGAAATCACCCTTCACTACCTGCCCCGAGCAAAAAATAACCTGGATAACACCCTTGCCACCTTATCCTCCATGATTGACATACCTACAGGAATAACCATGGCCCCCTTCCTTATCCAGAAATAAGACAAAACAACCCACTGCTACCATATCGAGCTCAGCACGGAGGAAGAACCCGAAATAGCTGACTGTTGGTACTACGCCACCTCATACACGGTAGGTATCCCTAAGGAGTCGATAAGAAAGACCGAGCAACTCTTCGCAGACTGGTCACCGAGTACATTATCTGTAATAAATCACTGGTTAAGAGAAACTTCAATGGAACCTATTTACACTGCATCGTAGGGGATGGCATCGAAGAAATGATGCAGAAAATCCACAGTGGGGAATGTGAACCCCACATGAATGGCCATATGATCTCCGAAAAGATCATTCAATAGGAATACTACTAGACCACTATGGTTCGGGACTAAATAGCCTACGTTGAAAGATGTCTCAAATGCCAGCAGTTCCCCAACCTATAGCATCTGCCTCCATGAGAATTGTATAACATGACTTATCCCTGGCCATTTTACACATGGGGCATCAACATCATAGGGAACGTTGCACCAAAGGCATCTAATGGGCATGGGTTCGTCCTAGCCGCTATATATTACTTCACTAATTGGGTCGAAGCCGAGTCATATGCAGTTTTGAATGCCAAGAAGGTGGCCAAATTCATCAAGAAAAATAGCATTTGTTGATATGGGGTCCCACATGAGCTGGTATCAGACAATGGGCTACATTTTGAGGCAAAAATTACAAAAGTGGCCGACGAGTATGGAATTCAGAGAAACAAATTGTAATGACCCCACTTTTATATATAGTTTGTTTTTACACTCTTGTGTTACTTATTATCTTATAAATGCTGTATTGTTAGATATGTGGTATTATTGGCTTTCAATATAACAAACCCCATTTTTAATTACAAAGAATCAACTATAAATTGGATCAAATCGAAGTCTTATGACATATCTTAAGGCAAATAATAAGTTTTGGGTAGAAAATATAATTTTATGAAACTTTAAGGACTAAAATAAAATATAAAATGGGCCATTTTGTAAATAAAATACTTTCAAGGACCTCTAAGAAATATTCAAAATATATAGTGTGAAATTACCAAAATACCCTTCATGTGTGAAATGACCCTTATACCCTTATCACCTTTGCACCACGTGCTGGTCACTTCCACCTTCCACATGTCATCTGTAGAGAGAGAGCTAAAACACTTGTCATCATTTGGTGATATTAACACTGCAAGGCCACTCCGGATCGCGAGACCTCGGTGTTGAATCACCAATCCAAAAAGCTTAGTCATTTGACACGTGTCAACATCGTAATACATTTGGAAACCTATAAATAGGGCCTTAGGGTTCATTTGAAACTCACACCAATTCCTTGAGAATTATAGTAAGAAAGAGTGATAGAAAGCTTGGGAAATATCTTAAGAAGGAGTTCTATAATTTCGAAGAAAGAATTCATTTCGTAGGTATGATTTTATTTAAATGTTATTATATTTTTTTATAGTTTTAATTTTGTGTTTTATAGCTTTACTCAGTAGTTATGCTGGTAAAATACACTAAGGACTTCACTAATCAAAGATTAAAGTTTAGCAGAAATCCAAGTTGATTTTATTTTCATGTAAACTTGTTTGAAATTGTATATACGCTTTTAAAAAATGCTTTTTTAAAAGTAATTGCTCGTTATTATGGAATCCCATTTAAGTAATTTTCAAGTCAGGCCCGGTGAAATTCTGTCTAGACGAGATGGTATTTAAGTGGTGCCCCTGTGACCCTCCATCTCTACTGGGAATGAATTCGAAAATGTTCTATCTAGAGGAGATGGTATTTAAGCGGTGCCCCTGTGACCCTCCATCTCTACTGGGAACCGCCTGATTAGGAAGAACTATGAATTGAATCCTTTAATTACGATCAATAAGTTTTAAAAGTTAAGAAAATTGTTTTTTAATAATCCTTTGAAACAAGTTACTATTAAAATACAATATGTAGACTGGACCTTGTTTAGAACATATACTTAAACCTTTATCGTATTTGTTAGATTAACGTGCGATCGAAGACTCGTTATCTATAATTTCGACCTCTATTTTAGGCGAGTACTCTATGCAATTTTTTGCGCATTTTGATTATATTTTATTATGCAAACTATGTATATTTTGTGAAATGCTTTTATTCTCAAAATGCATCTGATACCGATGATTCCGTCGTTTGTTATATGTTGATATCTTTCCATATAAACATCTGATTTGAATTCTAAAATTATTGATTCGGCCTATGAAAACTCTCTTACTATGTTGGCCTTGACTACCGGGTGGAAATATTTGGGTGGTACCTTCCCAGCTGGTTTATTGCTGGTGTGCCCTAAACAAGGCGTTGTTCCAGAAATCATGATTATCTGTCTGTGATGTTATTGGGTGGAAACATTTGGTAACACTATATGTCTGAGTATTAGAGCGTACATGGCCACTAAAACTGAATAATTAACATATGCTCAATTATTTTATCTTCTCTGTTCTGAACTATTTATTCTGAATATATATATTGTCATTTACTTTATATATATTACTTGAAATTCCTATCTCTATGTATATACCTTCAGTTCTAAATTGAATAGGTATCTGTTTTCTGAAAACCTTGGAATATTTGGAGATTGAATCTCATTCGGCTTTTAGCTGATGTTTTATAATTAACCATTTTTCAGGAAATAATTAGGAAAACGGATGGAACATAAGGGGACTATGTTGAAGATTTAGATTTTAGAGCTCTTTTTGTTACATTACGTAGAAGTTTGTTTTATTAGATAAAGGATGTTTGGCTCTTTAATTAAAAGGATTTAAAATTTCTGTCAAGTTGTAACTCTTGGATATTTTAATATATATGAAGTTTCCTTTAGAAAGCTTTGATGATGTAATTCCTTCACTTTCAGTATTTTACGATTCATAACCATTTGATTATATATATATATATATTTTAAAAGAAAAATTTTGACGCCAGAATATTGGATGCCTTCGTGGCATGTCAAGACACTCGTTCCCTACGATTTTTGTGTCGGGGTCGTGACAGAGGTGGTATCAGAGCACAACTTATGAACCCGTAGACTATTGAGCATAGGTTTCGAATGTTATAGATTCTTTGTTTCCATCGTTAGGAGATAGTATTAAAAATCTAATTTATGTGCTAACCCTCCCTATGTGTTATATTATTTATAATTGGTCTTTTAGTTTTCAATATTGATATAGTATAGTAGATCTTACGTTTGGCCATGACTGTAGAAAATGACCAAGAGAAGATAATCAATGGGAACTAGTGATTCGAGTATAAAAGGACTGGAAGGTGCATACAAGGCAATTGAAAGTCTGGCAAAGATTGTGGAGCAGCAGGTGAACAATGGAGTACCAAAGAATCTTGAACTAAGTAGATGTACTATTGAACAGTTCAAGAAGTTGAATCCTCCATCATTTAAAGGTACTCCTAACCCCACCGAAGCAGAAAGTTGGGTGATGCAGATGGAAAAGATACTTGATGTTCTTAAGTGTACTGATGAACAAAGGGTGTCATTTGCAATATTTATATTAGAAGGGAGGCCGAACATTGGTGGGGAATGACTAAGAGAATACATGGGGAGAGGAATACTTACATAGGTTGGAATGATTTCTTAGTAATATTTTATGAGAAATATTTTTCGGAAACGGTGAAAGACGAAATGGCAGCTGACTTCATGAGTTTGGTGCAAGGGAATATGACGGTTAGTCAATATGAGGCAAAGTTTACTGAGTTATCCCGTTTTGCACGTCATGTAGTAGCAACTGATGTTTTAAGAGCAAAGAAGTTTGAGCATGGGTTAAGGTTGAATATTCGTAGTCGAATTTCCATCCTGAAATTAACATCATATATTGATGTCGTGACTAGGGCTACAATAGCTGAGAGGGATGGTGAGGAGTACAATCGAATTAGAGATGGAAAGAGGAAGTTTGGGGAACAAAAAGTAAAGAACCCGAATAATAGAAATTTCTTTAGGAACACATCCAATGTTGGGGGATCTAGTGATAACAAACATTATAATAACCAGACCTGTCAGCAATGTGGAAAGATGCATGGAGGACGACCTTGTTATAAGGATTCAGGAGCTTGTTTTAGATGTGGAAAGAAAGGACATCTGAGACCGTATGTGCTTGCGTTCAACTGAGCAAATTATATATTAAACACCTTTTAACCCAAACAAACCCTAAACATGAAACAATATGTGATTGAATAAGATGATAATCTAAGCAAGAACATTCAAACACATGCTTGTGAGGAAACAATCCCCCAAAGGGGCAAAACCATTTATTTTCATTATAATATTGTAGGCTGTACAATTTCGGATTACAATGAAAATACAAGTGACTAAGAATTACCCTCAGGTGTCAGATTCTGTAGTCGGTGGCTGGAACTATCCCTTTCCAGTAGGGCTACAATGGAGAAGAAGAACGGTCTTCTCCACAAGGGTGTGAACAAAAAAAGTGCGTTCCTGGGTTGCAAAGTGATTCACAAAGGATTGGCAATTTGTGTGAATCAAATACCTAGAGTCTAGATGCTCAATAGGTGAAGACTTAGGGCTTTCTGTACTCTGAAAATCGTGTGTATAAGTCGTAGAAAACCACTTCCCGTAGTGGGATTAAATAAGAAGTCTCGGGCCTTAAAAATCTGAACACGATCTGTTTAAGTTTATCCCAGGCGGATCGGTCCGGGTCTGAGGCGGATCGGTCCGATTGACCGGATCGGTTCTTTTATTCTGAGGCGGATCGGTCCGTTGATGATCGGGTCGGTTCTTTTCCAGGCTTCATCGGTTCGCTTGCGGTCCGGGGTATACTGGCCTTCAGCAGTCGGATCGGTCCGGGTCTGAGGCGGACCGGTCCAGTTGACCGGATCGGTTCTTTTATTCCAGGCGGACCGGTCCAGTTCTGTCAGACTTTGATTCCTCTTCTTCTTCTGATATTCGGCTCAGTTGATGAATGTATGAAACTTGAATTTTCTTCAACGGTGTAACGGCGTACGACATATAAATTGTTAATGGACAAAAATGTCCTTACAAATCTCCCCCTATGTCTATGCCGGTACATACATAAAAACAAACATCCGAATTATCAAAACAACTAACAAAATGCCTATACAAATCTACCCTTCCATGAACCCAAAACTGGAAAGATACAATTGAATAAGACTACAACGTTTTCTCTTCAATTCTGCAGGAATCTCAACACTTTTCTCATCAGGGTGTGCAATCCAATGATAATCCATGTAGTACCTACACACATGAGACAAAGCAAAATACCAAGTGACATATCGAGTTTGAAATGAGATAAACATATATACCAATTTATGAGCAAACTCAAACTTTCAAATCTCCCCCATAATAAGATAATTCATTCTCCCCCTTTTTATGATGTCCCCAAATAGACAAATGAGAAAAATAAATCAAATAAGCAAGTGCGGGGTGTCACTAGGATAAAATCACACCATGAATGAACACAAAGCAACCAAGACGATGATAGCGTAAATGAAGTGGTGTGATCAAATTCGATAGGAAAATCAATGCATACAAACATGACATATGTGCACGATGAATATTGGATACTCCTAGCGAATGAACTCAAATGCGTCCTTTGGTGTAAAAGAATGACAATATAAGATATTGACTCAATCAAATCAACAAATCAAAGCTCAAAGTGATTTTCACACCAATAACGTCCAAAACGATTTTATGCTTTTTCAGGACTTTCAAGGAAGTGCAAACCCGTTTAAAAATACTCCAACCAAACTCCCTCAGATATAATTTTGAATAGAGGAATTCTAAATTCTCAAACTTTGGAGAATTGATGGTGAAACCTAAGTGGCCCATATTTGGCATGAATTGCTTTTTATTGCCTTTAAATTTTTTCGGGATCTTTTAACCTCTTTGGACCTCGAATATTAAAATTCCTCCATTTTTAGGTCCTTTTTAACGGCGGCTTTTGCGCAAAGGATAGATGATTACCTTTCGCAGCCCCTCTTCGTTATACAAAAACACACAGTCTCACCAAAACGGTTTTTACATGCATTCCAATCTTGTCAAGTTTTATCGCATATTATACATTGTATAGACAGAATTGAGATGGAAACAATCAAGCCAACATGTGATACGACAAGTACAATAATCAAATATAGTCGTGCATGTGTGCAATAAAGGATATAGGAGTCAAACATGTAGGAAGATATCACTAATTACATCTCAAAGACTCCATACTAAGTAAAGCACATGGATGAAATGATGTGGCATCTCAAATCTCTATCAAACAGTCACATGGATATATGTAATGAAGTTGTGACTTGGCTATCTTAAATGATCATCTATAAAAGAAGGCAAAACAGAAATCTTTTTGGATTTTGCAAAAAATTTATCAAAATAAAATCTTTTTGTGCTTTTCTTAAAAAATTTCTTAAAGGAAAATCTTTTTGTATTTTTCAAAAGAAATATAAAAAGCAAAAAGAATAAATAAAAGATGTACAACTAAGCAATGGTACATATAAAACAGACTAGAAATAGGAAGAATATGATATGAACATGAAGAAGCAACCTATTCTAGACATAGACCAACCCCTCAGTCAACTGTGTAAATCCCCAAAGACTTCCTAAGACTCTCAAATCTAAGGGCATCTAAAGGTTTCGTGAAAATGTCGGCTAACTGACGGTCGGTGGGAACAAAACTCAGGGATACAGTGTTCTCCTCAACTAACTAACGAATAAAGTGCTCACGTATCCTGATGTATTTTGTGCGCGAATGCTGAACTGGATTGCGGGATATGTGTATCGCGCTCGTGTTGTCACAGGAAATGGTCATGGTGTCCTGTGAAATCCCATAATCCTCCAGCATTTGCTTCATCCACAAGAGTTGTGTGCAACAACTCCCGACGGCTATGTACTCAGCCTCCGCAGTGGACAAAGAGATGGAATTTTTCTTCTTGCTCAGCTAGGAGACAAGAGCAGAACCAAAATAGAAACACCCACCAGAAGTGCTCCTACAACAATCTACATCCCCAGCCCAATCGACATCCGAATAGGCGGATAAACGGTCATCGGTATCAAAGGAATACCAAATACCGTATGAGAGAGTCCCACTTACGTATTTAATAATACGTTTTAGAGCAAGTAAGTGTGACTCTTTAGGGGACGCCTAATATCACGCACAGACTCCAACACTAAAGGCGATGTCGGGACGACTGGCAGTCAAGTAGAGAAGACTACCTATCATACTCCGATATAAGGTTTGCTCTACGTCCTTGCCTGAAGTGTCCTTACTAAGCTTGGTAGTGGTACTCATAGGTGTACGTGCATGCTTAACGAAGTCTAAACCAAATTTCTTCACTAGGTCTCTAGCATACTTGGATTGGGAGATGAACATCCCATCCTCTAGCTGACGAACCTGGAGACCAAGGAAGAATGTAAGCTCACCAACCATGCTCATCTCAAACTCACTTTTCATCTCCTCCTCAAAGTGGTGAGCATGCTGGGAGCATGTGGATCCAAAGACTATGTCGTCCACATAGACCTGGGCAACTAAAATAGCACCGTCATCTCTCCTGACGAGCAAAGTCATATCTACTCCCCCTCTCTTGAAGCCACGAGCTAAGAGATAGGAAGTAAGCCTCTCGTACCAAGCACGGGGTGCTTGCTTCAAACCATACAAGGCTTTCCTCAGATAGTAGACGTGCTCTGGGTGCTGAGGGTCTTCAAACCCTTTTGGTTGTTCCACATAAACCTCCTCCTGTAGAATGCCATTCAGAAAGGCACTCTTGACATCCATCTGATATACCTTGAAGTGCAGATGACATGCGATGGTGAGCAGAATACTGACGGACTCAAGCCTCGCAACAGGAGCAAATGTCTCCCCAAAGTCTACACCCTCTATCTGTGTGTAGCCTTGAGCGACCAACCTAGCCTTATTTCTGATTATGGTACCATTTTCATCCATTTTGTTCTTAAAAATCCATCGGGTACCTATCACATTAGTCTCACTAGGTCGGGGGACAAGTTCCCAGACAATATTCTTTTTAAACTTAAGCAACTCATCCTGCATAGCAGATATCCAGTGTTCATCCTTGAGTGCTTCTTTATGATTCTTGGGCTCGACTTTGGACGTGTAGCAAAGATGGCTAACAACATTCTCTAGCTGAGCACGAGTCTTGACCC
This sequence comes from Sambucus nigra, assembly GCA_949130495.1. Taxonomy (NCBI): domain Eukaryota; kingdom Viridiplantae; phylum Streptophyta; class Magnoliopsida; order Dipsacales; family Adoxaceae; genus Sambucus; species Sambucus nigra. Next base: position 25,603,411 of record OX422210.1, on the reverse strand, counting down.
CTAGAGTGGGATCGCCAATAATGGCAGACGGGTCATGACTCTTGTGAACCCAAGCAGGTGTGTCCCCTAGCGCAGGAGTAGGGTCCACAGAGTGTGAGAGAGGAACAGGTAAATCACTGTCAGAACAATTCTCATCCTTACACTGAAGTTTAGGAATAACTGTCGAAGGTTCGTCATCTTGCACGGTGACGTTTATTGATTCCATAACCTTAGAGCTCTTCAGGTTAAAAACTCGGTACGCTCTGCTATTCGATGAATATCCTAGAAATATTCCCTCGTCGCTCCGGGAGTTGAACTTTCCTAATTGCTCTCTATCCCGTAGGATGTAGCATTTACTCCCCAAAACACGGAAATATGCCAGGTTGGGCTTCTTGCCAGTCCACAACTCATAAGGAGTCTGTAGTGTGTGTGGACGCAAATAAACCCTATTCACCGTGTGGCATGCAGTAGACACTGCCTCTGCCCAAAATCTCCTAGAAACTTTACGACCTAGAAGCATAGATCTATCCATCTCTTGGATCGTTCTATTCTTTCTCTCAATAATCCCATTTTGCTGAGGAGTCCTCACAGTAGAAAACTCATGTTTGATCCCGAGGCTATCACAGTAAAGGTCTACCTTTGGTTCTGTGAATTCAGTGCCATTGTCACTACGCATCCTGTTAATAGTGACACCGTGTTGATTTTACAGGACACGGCACTTGGTCGTTAAAAATTCTACAGCATCGAATTTCTCTCTCAGAAAACCTATAATGGAGTACCTGAAGAAATCATCTACCATCACGAGGATGTACCTCTTACCACCTAGACTCTCAGTACTAGTGGGACCCATAAGATCCATGTGAATCAACTCAAGAACACGAGAAGTGGTAATGGAATGTAACTTCCTATGAGGACTACGAATTTATTTTCCCAACTGACAGGGTCCAAAAATGGTCGAAGTTGACTTTCCAAGAGATGGTAAGCCACGTACTAGGTCATTTTTAGCTAAGCGATTTAGATCTCTAACGTTCACGTGACCTAGACGTTGATGCCACAGATCCATAGGAGTGATCGTGGCGCTGTTACAGATAAGTGAGGACTTGGGCTCAGTCCCATAGCAATTATCCTCGGTCCTCATCCCTTGCATCAAAAGTTTATCGGCTTGATTATAGACTTTACACGCGTCCCGGTCAAACTTTACTGCAAAGTCAGTGTCGCACAGCTGGCTAATGCTGAGAAGGTTTGCTTTCAAACCTTTGACGTACAAAACATTTTCTAGCTTAGGAAATCCAGGTAACTCGACAGTACCACGTCCTATAATGCTAGACTTGCTCCCATCTCCATAGGTGACTCTGCCATCCTGATAGTCCTCAAGAGTCGTAAAAAATGAGGCATCACCTGTCATGTGTCTGGAGCACCCACTATCAAAATACCACTGTGAGGTATTATGTGCTTTGAGAGAAACATGAACAACAAAAGCCTTTTTATCTTTCTTAGGTACCCAAGTCGGGATGACCTTTTGTTTGCCTTTGTTGTTGTTGGTTTTAGCTGGAATGTGAGAAGCATTCACTAACGGGAAAGACATCCGTCGAAATTCTTCCATTAAACTCTGGGTCATGGCAGCTAAGAACTCAACTCGCTCTCTCAGACTAGAAAACTCATCATTATGATGTGGTGGAGCAATAGTACATTGTGTCCGACCACTGCTATAGCAAGACTCCCTAAGGTGGCCTTTTCTTTTGCAATAAGTACAAAAGAGCACAGTCAAAGGCGGACCTTGGTTTGATTTTCTTGGTCGAACTCTCTTTCGAGGTTTTTGACGACGGCCATAAGGATTCGTAGTAAACTCAGGAACTGGTCTAGGTGCAATTTGGGATGTGGAGGCACCATCATATCCAATTCCTTGCCGATCATCAAAACCTAAAGCGGGGCCGAGGAGCATCTTTCCCATCTTCCCAGATCTGTCCTCGATTTGTACCTTGACTTCCCGTGCTTTCTCAAGATCATGAGTCAGCTGGGCAACAAGGGCTTCAAGTTTCTTTCGAGTCTCCATGGAGGAATGGAGCTGACTCGTAAGACTAGCCACTTATTTAGTCAAGTACCCTCTCTCTTTCTCTAAAACACTCTCTCTCTCTCTAAACATAATCTCTTTCTCGACACAGGAAGATTCTCTCTCTCTCAGGGCGGTGACGGTGGAGGACTCTCTTTCTCTCGCCTTTCTTAAATCTTCCTCTAAGCCGGTGATCTTAAGAACTAGCGCTTTGTTACGTTTTTTAGTTTTAAATGACTCAGAATATAACTCAGTGTAGGCGCGTTGAATATCACTCTCGCTCTCACTTGAGTCATCCTCCCCCTCACTCACATCGATCTCACTGTCGAGGTGTCCCTGTGAAGCATCATCTTCATCGTCGTGAAGAGAACTAGGAGTGCTCACTTGACTAGCCATGAATGCGATGAAGTTAAACTCATGAGGTGACTCATCTCCTGAATCCACCGTCTCGACCTCACTGTCGTCACTAAGGGTAGCATTAAGGACAACTTTCCCTTTCTCTCTATTCAGACGATTGGCACACTCAAATGCTCTATGACCCCTACCATCGCACTCAAAACATCTATCACTTTCTTTCTTAGGAGGATTTTTGGAGTCTTTTTCATTTTTCTTTTCAAACTTATTTTTCTCAAATTTCTTTTTATCTTTAAAATTGCCATTTTTCTTAAATTTGAGAATCCTCTTGAATTTTTTTGCAAAAAGAGCCAAATCATCTAGGTCAAAATCACACTCAGAATCTGACGTGTCAGTCTCTCTCTTTCTAGACGTCTCTACCCTTTTTCTAGCCGACCCCTCACTCCTTCTCTCTTGGGATTTAAGTGCATTTCCCTTATCTTTAGATTTAGCAGTTTTAGGGAACATATCAATTTCATAAGTTTGCAAATCTCCTACAAGTTCTTCCAATTTTAGCGTATTTAAATTACCCATAGAATCTAGCACAGTGACTTTAGGGATAAAACGCTTAGGTAAAGAATGAAGAATCTTTTTAACAACTCTAGCATTAGGAATATGTTCACCAAGATTAAAGCTAGTATTCACAATGTTAGAAATTCTAGCATAAAATTCATCAAAGCATTCAGATTCATGCATGGTGATGGTTTCAAATTGAGTTGTCAAATTTTGCAACTTAGATTCTTTCACAACATTAGTTCCTTCATGGGTGAGTTGTAAAACATCCCATGCCTCTTTTGACGTGGTGCACGTCATTATGCGTTTGAACTCATCAGGTGTGACAGACCCAGAAATAGCACTTAGACCCTTAGAATTAAAAGATGACCATTTAAATTCTTCATCAGTCCAAGAAGTGTCAGGTTTCAAGTTGATCACATTATCAACAGTCACGGAGGGAGGAGTCCACCCTCTTTCAACTAAGATCCAGACACGTTCATCAATGGCTTTTAAAGCCGACCTCATTCGGGATTTCCAATAAGCATAATTTGTCCCGTCAAAAACATGCATTTTATTATATAACTTCTCCATTTGAACACGCACTTTTTTCAAAAATCAATTTTTTCAGAAAATTGATATCTTAGAAAAATTTTGCGGAAAATAGGAATACGCGATAGATTAGCGTAACCTGCTCTGATACCAATTTGAGAACGTATGTGCTTGCGTTCAACTGAGCAAATTATATATTAAACACCTTTTAACCCAAATAAACCCTAAACATGCAACAATATCTGATTGAATAAGATGATAATCTAAGCAAGAACAAACACATGCTTGTGAGGAAAAAATCCCCCAAAGGGGCAAAACCATTTATTTTCATTATAATATTGTAGGCTGTACAATTTCGGATTACAATGAAAATACAAGTGACTAAGAATTACCCTCAGGTGTCGGATTCTGTAGTCGGTGGCTGGAACTATCCCTTTCCAGTAGGGCTGCAATGGAGAAGAAGAACGGTCTTCTCCACAAGGGTTTGAACAACAAAAGTGCGTTCCTGGGTTGCAAAGTGATTCACAAAGGATTGTCAATTTGTGTGAATCAAATACCTAGAGTCTAGATGCTCAATAGGTGAAGACTTAGGGCTTTCTGTACTCTGAAAATCGTGTGTATAAGTCTTAGAAAACCACTTCCCGTAGTGGGATTAAATAAGAAGTCTCGGGCCTTAAAAATCTGAACACGATCTGTTTAAGTTTATCCCAGGCGGACCGGTCCGGGTCTTAGGCGGATCGGTCCGATTGACCGGATCGGTTCTTTTATTCTGAGGCGGATCGGTCCGTTGATGATCGGATCGGTTCTTTTCCAGGCTTCATCGGTTCGCTTGCGGTCCGGGGTATACTGGCCTTCAGCAGTCGGATCGATCTGGGTCTGAGGCGGACCGGTCCGGTTGACCGGATCGGTTCTTTTATTCCAGGCGGATCGGTCCGGTTCTGTCAGACTTTGATTCCTCTTCTTCTTCTGATATTCGGATCCGTTGATGAATGTATGAAACTTGAATTTTCTTCAATGGTGTAACGGCGTACGACATATAAATTGTTAATGGACAAAAATGTCCTTACAACATCCGATAAAAGACTGCCCAAACCCAGCAAGGGTTCCGATAAAGCCTTCAAGTGCAAAGAAGGATCAAGACAGACAGGGTAGAGTTTTCTCACTTTCTGATACCCAAGCTTCTAATGCGGTAGTGTGAGGTACACTTTCTATATGTGCACAACCTTTTAAAGCTTTGATAGATCCTGGTTCTACCCATTCGTTCATATCTATACATGTATTAAATCGCTTTCATAAATTTCTTGAACCCTTAAATCATAACATACATGTTTCTACTCCTTCGGGTGAGTTATTGATGGGTAAATTACTATACAAGGCTTGCCCCATAGATATTGCTAGTCATAAACTATTTATTGATTTGATAGTTTTAGACATTAAAGATTTTGAAGTCATTTTGGGGATGGATTGGTTAACATCACATCATGCTAAGGTAGACTATTTTGAGAAGAGTGTTACTTTCCAAATTCCTCACCAACCAAAATTTAGTTTTGAAGGAACTGGCATCATATCTTCGATGTGTATTATTTCTGCAATGCAAGCCTATAGTTTTCTTAAGAAGCGATGTCAAGGATTTCTTGCAACTGTTACCAGTTTGCAGACAATAGGGCCTAGCTTAAAAGATATTCCTATTGCTAAGAAATTTACGGATGTTTTTCCAGATGATTTACCAGGCCTACCTCCTAATAGAGAAATAGAATTTACGATTGACCTTGTTCCTGGAACTATACTAATCTCAAAACCACCATATCGTATGGCACCTTTAGAATTAAAAGAGTTAAAAGTTCAATTAGAAGACCTGTTAGACAAGGGTTTTATCAGACCAAGTATATCGCCTTGGGGTGCTCCAGTGTTATTTGTGAAAAAGAAGGATGGGACAATGAGACTATGTATAGATTATCGTGAACTGAATAAGGTAACCATTAAGAATAAATACCCCTTACCTCGTATAGATGACTTGTTTGATCAATACAAGGGGCACAAGTATTCTCTAAGATTGACCTTAAGTTAGGCTATCATCAATTGAAGATTAAGGATGATGATATTTCAAAATCAGATTTTCGTACTAGATATGGTCACTATGAATTTCTTGTAATGCCATTTGGACTAATTAATGCACCAGCCGCTTTTATGGATATGATGAATAGGGTGTTTAGGAAATATTTGGATCAGTATGTGATTGTTTTCATTGATGACATCCTTATTTATTCCAAAAGTATTGAAGAACATGAAAAGCATTTAGAGACGGTATTACAAATCCTTAGGAAAGAGAAATTATATGCAAAATTAAAGAAGTGTGAGTTTTGGATGCCTAGTGTTTCTTTTCTAGTACATGTCATATCCAAAGAGGGAGTGTCAGTTGACCCTCAAAAAATGAGGCTATATTAGATTGGCCCAGACCAACTAATGTGAGTGAGATTCGTAGTTTCCTTGGATTAGCAGGTTATTACCGAAGATTTATTGAAGGATTTTCTAGCATTGACAAACCTCTATCTAGGTTCACACAAAAGAAGGTAAAATATGAATGGTTTGAGCAAGCCGAGAAAAGTTTTCAAGAACTTAAGAATCGATTAGTAACTGCCCCAATTTTGACTATTCCTTCCGGGACAGGGGGATTTGTGATTTATAGTGATGCTTCTAAAAATGGTTTGGGATGTGTGCTAATGCAAAATGGAAAAGTATTAGCTTACGCCCCGAGACAGTTAAAAACCCATGAGCAGAATTATCCAACCAATGACCTAGAATTAGCAGCTGTAATTTTTGCTCTTAAAATTTGGAGGCACTATTTGTATGGTGAGACTTGTGAGATTTATACCGATCATAAGAGTTTGAAGTATATATTTACACATAAAGATTTGAATATGTGACAAAGGAGGTGGTTAGAATTGATGAAGGATTATGATGTAAATATTCACTATCACCCAGGGAAAAGCTAATGTAGTAGCCGATGCTTTAAGTAGGAAGTCTACACCAAATTTAACATGTCTTATTACAAGCCAGGAAGCACTGTTAAGGGATTTGAGAAGTATGGAAATTGATGTACGTATCTATAGCAAAGGAGGAATAATTGCAAACTTACAAGTACAACCCATGTTGATGGAGAGGATCAAAATTGCACAAGTAAATGACCCACAACTGAAGAAGATTAGAGAAGAAGTCATTGAAGGTAAGAGAACTGAATTTACGATGCGAGATGATATATTGCGGTTTGAAAATAGAGTGTGTGTGCCATGTGATGCCCAACTAAAGAGGAAAATTTTGGAGGAAAGTTATTACTCAAGATTCACAATTCATCCCGGATGTACAAAAATGTATAGGGATCTTCGAGAAGTATTTTGGTGGAATAACATGAAGAGGGAGATAGAAAAATTTATATCTCAGTGTTTGGTTTGTCAACAAGTAAAGGAAGAACATAAAAAACCATCAGGATTACTGCAACCCCTACCTACCCCTGAGTGGAAATGGGAACATATTACCATGGATTTTGTGACAGGTTTACCGAGGAGTTCAAATGGTAATGACTCTATTTGGGTAATTATTGATAGGTTAACTAAATCTGCTCATTTTCTTGCCATTAATATTACCCATTCTTTAGAGAAGTTAGCTAAGTTGTATGTGCGGGAAATTATTAGGCTTCATCACTACACCAAAATACTCTATTAGTAACAGACTATTTTTTTTTATTACTAACACTATTATACCGTTATAATTACAAATAGTAATTTACCATTACTAAATTAAAATATGTGTCACTAATAACCTTTATCATGTCAAATAATAAATCAAAAAACAATTTTAGTAACACATCTAACGAAATAGAAGCGGGAGGCTTCCCTCGTAACGAAAGTCCAAAAACGCTCTCCTCTCACCCACTATGTTCTCTCAACCTTCACATGACCTCCATTCGAAGTATTTGACAAAAATCGATCTACAAAACCTGCTGAGGAAACCCAGAAGAACGATGGGCCGAAGAAAAATCGATCTACAAAAGTTGGATTACAACTTCCAGTTGGCAGGAAGATATTTGAAGAAAAACCGATGTTTAGATACACTTGTTTATCTCGCCACCATTATCGAATGTCTAGATCTCAAGGTAAAAACAAAAATTACAAACTTCTATTTGTTTATATTTGATCGATTTTATGTTATTTTTGTAGTTTTTGCTGTGTAGTTGTGTTTTTGTTAAGTGATCAACTCATTTGTTAGGTTTTTGGACAAATTAGGTTAAAGTGATTAATTTTGTAAAGCAAACACTCTCATCTGTTGAAATTTAATCGATTTGATGTTTTCGTATAGTTAGGTTAAAATTAAGTGAATGAAGAATTGTTGTATTGATCAATTTGATGTTTGTTTTGGCTCGATTTGTTCGATTATTTTTTTTTGTTATGAACAAAAGATATATAGTTTTTACTAGTAGTGAATAACTGATTACACAATTGTCCTGTTAGGTTTCGTTTGATTTGATATTTTCTAGTTTTTCTTTTGTATTTGTAGTTTTTGTTATGAATTTGTGTTTTGTACGTGATCTATTATTTTTTTAAAGTTTTTTAATGAATTAGGGAAAATGAAGTGAAGTACTAATTAAAATTAATTGAATAAATTTTTTTGTAGTTTGTATTATTTTGAGGGGATTAGTTTAATTGAACCTATGAGAACGTGTTGCGGTGAGGATGTATGCTATGGTGAGAGATACACCAAAATAGGCATGAATTTTAGGGGCGGCTGAGACAGCAGCAACGTTGACTTTAGTTGTGGTCGATTTGGCGACGGTGGCCATGGTGGTTATCACGATGAAGACCCTCCATTCGAAGTTGTAGGTGCGTTATTATCTCTCTCTCTCACACACACACGCATGTATATACATTGATGATATCTTAACTTCGATTTGTTATTTATATGTATGCAGAGGTTTTGACATTTGTTCATGCTTGTGAAGGTGATGCAATCACTAAACACGAGTATGATTATGTGTTACATATGTATCAATGTTTGTTTCACCTAGTAGCATTAGGCTCGTTAAAGCGTATGTTTTGTACACATGGAGAAAATGAATAATTTTTTGTGGGTACCATTTATTGTGTTTAGCATAACAAAGTTTTAATTGTTTTTCTTATTGCACATTTATTATCCTCCAATTGGGTACAAAGGGTTTTTGCTGGAGAACTGGTTATTAGGAACTTCTTTGTTAACAATGCCAATACATGTAACGAAAGCTGCTTTTTTAATGCTTTCTGGTGGATCGAATATGGTTTTGTTTGAATTGCATCATGAAATGAGGTTAGAATGCACATCAAATTAACTATCGCGATTTAAATTGGATTATATGGTTTTGTGTGTATACCTGAATTAAACTATTGGGTTAAGTCACTTAAACACGTGATTTCTTTTAGTATATTTCCTGATGTTGTGAGGATAACCCTCTCCCTCCCAATCGTACCCCATTATATATACATATGTTAATGTTTAAAAGTGTGGAAAGATGAATTTTGAGTCCCACCCTAGAGGCTTTTTGGAGCAAAAACGCTTGAAGCTTAGTTGGTTTAGTGTCCCAAACAAAGGCATACATCTTTTTGTGCTTTTTTTCACTTGTCACTCTCTTTGCAAAAATCAATTGCTTTGGCTGGTATCAAGGAAAATAGCATAAAAAGCGTGCAACACATAAGCTAGACTGTTTCAGAGGAAGAACTAAAACGAAAAGCATAAGACCATAGGGGCAACATTAACAAAATCTTCCGTAGCCTCATTTGTGTGCTCAGAATGTAAGAGAAGGGTATAATATGCATTTGTGTGCTCAGAATGTAGATTTATTGGTAATATTCAGGTTTTGGGAAGCAATCTCGACGAGGATTTAAAACAATAACCTACATAGTGTGCTTTTGTGCAATATTATGTTGATATAATTTGTTTATTGGTGGTATCCTCTTTGTAAAATTAATGTATAATGTTTGTTGAAATAATATGTTCCTTTTTCTTCTCAAAATGATTGCGTGAATGTTATTTACTGTGTTTTAAATTTTATACTTTTTGTCATGAAAATGCCTTGTGCCCTTCCCTTAACATACCATACATATTCTGGAAGTAGAGTTAATGAAAGCTGGCCCATTTGTACTTTGACAATTATTGTGCCAGAACGACCAATTGATGTTATTTATCATTCAATTCTATATTCCCACTTCTTATACTCTGATGTTAGATTCCTTGTACTTTTTTGCTAAATCATTGCGATGTAAATCAGATCTGTCAAGATGTGTACTTCAAAGAAGAAGATCCATAAGGATAAGGATGTGGAACCGACAGAGTTTGAGGTGACCGTCACACAATTTTTATTGTTACCTTTATTCAATGTTCTAAGCTATAGTTTATTGGCTTGTTTATTTTTTCATATGCTTCGTATTAACTACGTTTTTGTCTGAAACATGTCTGCAAGCGTTGTTTGACTTGGAAAACATGAACCAGGAACTTAAAAGTGAGCTGTAAGACATTTACCTCAACTCGGCTCTGTAAGGATTCTATTGATAATTTGATAGCATGTTAAACTCTATCATTAAACTCTTTATGCTAATGTTTTATTTATACTCTGCATGCAGTCAAATTGATGTCTCTAGAAATTGCAAGGCTATTATGATCCAGGTTTCCTACCGATTGAGAAAAGGTTTTCACAAGAATCATCTTAGGCTCGTAAGGGAACTTGAGAAAAAGTTCAGTGGAAAGGTAAATTTTCATCAATTCAAAGAACATTTCTAATATTTGCTCTAAAGATCATTTCTAAGATCCAAAGTTATCAATTCAAAAAAGATGTTATATGTTCTTTTTATACTCCTTGATGTATCGATTAACAATGTAGTAAAACTTCTGATTCTATGCATTTCATATAAGACTTCACAACACACAAGCATATAAAATTTATCTTTTCATTTGACAACATCTTAAGTAAATGAAGACTAAAAAATACGCACAAAAATACAAACCAAGAACTTTAGGAAAACTAATCGAGATTCAAGGCCTATGAAAATTGAAATATTTAGAACTTTTGGATATATGTGGTTACAATTCCATCAAAAGATAACCCGATCTATCAAACTTGGGAAGGCTGAGAGTACTAGTTCTATGGGGATGCAAGAACTTACGCGACATTGAGGGCATTAAGATTTTAAAAATTTTGAAGCTCTTGGACCTGTCATGGTGTATATCACTGGGCAAAATTACTGATCTGTCAAACTTAATTTAGAGGAACTAAAACTTCATGCTTTTGTGGATAGAACCGCGACTTGAGGTGATGAAATCCTTGGAACCGTTGGAACTTAAATTCGTATTCTCTTTGGGCAATTGTGGAAGAGGGTTGATTAAAAATTTAGTCTTCTCGAAGCATATGTAAGGAAAATTTTATTAATGGAATAGTATATCTCTATATTATTATTAAATTAATGATCACTTTGCAAGTAGGATATACCACATCTTTTTTCTTGGTATATTACTTTATCTATTTGATGTTCAATTGATTATAGGAAGAATATCATTATAAATAAAAAATTTGGAGTATGTTCGTCACGACATATCAATGTCAAAAGCCAAAACATATATGTGTTTTTCATATTATCCCAAAGTGGAGTATGGGTCACTGTGAACAAGGCAAGTGTTTGTCGTATTTTTGTTTACTCAGTTTATTTTATTTCAGTACACTCACACTGCTGCGAAAATATTCTTATAAAGTTATAAAACAATCTTTATATTTTGATGACGAAGGCATCACAATTTGATTTATTAAGGAAGCATTGGCAGCACGCACTAAATATTGCCTCTCATATCGATTTCGGGCAGTTTGAATTTCACTTTACCATTTTTATCAACTAATTGCAACTCAGTACAGCTAGTTGGAGCGTGTTTCTTAAAATGTATATGTACGTATGTGTAATTCCACATCCTACTCCCTACACGTTGGTGTCTGGGCTTCTTTATTTAACTTACTCTTTGACACGGTGCCTACTTTATCACCCTACATCCATAACTCTTTGGGTTCTAAAGAGTATAAATGCTCTTAAGAACATTCTAAGATTCAAAGATCTGTTCTGGGTCGACATAGATTTGTTCCTCGACCAAGCCGGGTTTTACTTGGTCGGCATGTACTGAGTATAGTTGAGATTGGCTTCAAATTACATAATGGTTGTCTTTTATGTTCATAATCGTATACCTATGTAATGCATATTTTCATTTCAATTTTATTTTGAATTATATTGATCTTTGAGTATCATAAGTTTCAGGTCTTTATAACGTAACAGACACTTAAATTTTATGACAAATTGGAAAAAATAATGGAAACAAATGAGTGGTTTGGTTTGAGGTCATTTTACTTTTTCGATTTTCCACGAAATACTATTTTTACTTTCCCCTAAAGTTGGATTTCGTGAAAAACAGGAAAGTAAGTGAACATCTCACCGATTATTTCTTTCCCAATCCCTTTTCATCTTCTCATAAAAAATAACTGCTTTTCAATATTTTCCAACATAATCAAACACTCCCTTAGTTATGATTTTTTTTAAATACTGAATTTGTGTGTTTAAAAATACATGTGATCTGCGGGCTAAAAGACGGAGGGTGGCTGCAGCCTGAAACAAGCAAATTACAGGGCAAAAGGCGGATCCCCTGGATTCAGGGTCGTAATCTTGGGTGCTACAGGAGGCATTGGCCAGCCTCTTTCTATGCTGATGAAGATGAATCCGTTGGTGTCGGTTCTTCATCTCTATGATGTCGTTAATACTCCTAGTGTGACTGCTGATATCAGTCACATGGACACTGGTGCTGTGGTAACGCTACTCTTCATCCTCCTTCACATTTCAAGTTGCTTTTAAAAGTACACATACACTTGAACAAGAATAATGTTATACATAATAAGATACTGACAAAAAACTAGAGCAAACCACTGAAGAAAATTTCTCAAGAAACATTTAACTTAAAAGAAAAATTCATCTGAATACCATGATATTTGGTACATTGATTTCCAGTGAAGAATATTATTTTGCAAAATCTCAAAGAGGAAAGAGGTACTCTTAAATATAGGACTGTGGGAGTAGTAAAAAAGGTAATCACAAATACTATTAGTCTGCATTACTTGCTTTCCAGCAGTTGCATTGAGGCCTTATGAGGATTTCGATGCTTGGGATATCAAAGCAACTTTCTTGTTGTGTATTTTAGGTTTTGCCTGTATATGACAACCGTGTTACCCTTATGTTCCAGCGAGTGATAATAAAATGTTGGTATTATGAAGAAACTAACGTTTAAGTAATTATTGTTTTTTTGGTAAATTTCAGATATTATATGTTCAAAAGATCAAACAAAACTAGTAGAGTCAGTTTAACACACCAAAGGTCTCCGGTTCGAACCTGAGCGACGCCAAACTTCTTTCATTTTTTGTACTCGTATCTTTACGAGCGATTTGATTGTGGTATATTCATCTTCTTTAATATTGGATTCTCACTTTTTCCACTTAACATCGTCGGTACTAATATTGTCTTTTACATGCTCAATTTTTTCATCAATACTATCGGTACTCACACTTAAAATCTCAATCCGCAATATTTATATTTGCATATATTCATTTTCTTCAGTTTCATCCGTTTTAGATTGATTACAATTGTTCTGTTTTTTCATCAATAACTGTCATTACTCACTCTCAAATCTCAATTTGCATAAATACAGATACGAAGGAGAAAAAATAAGAAGACATCCTCAAACAGAACCAGATCCAAGGTATCACTTATATGCGTGTGTAAATTATCGTTTTGTATTGTATTTTTTTTATTCTTAATTTTGTGAGTAATGTTGTTATGGGTTTAATTTCCAGAGCGTAATGGGCCACACTTGACAGTAGCAGAGCTTAATGAATTTGATGTATTGAGGGAAGATTATGAGGTGAATTGGCATTTAAATCACCTGCGTAGGGTGATTAATCCTTCGGAGGATGAACTGAGGTCGAGGTCAGTGAAGATTAAGATCAGTATTTTTCTAAGGATGCAATGGGAGAGAGGGAGCCTTATTTGCACCATGAGTGTGTGGGAAAGATTAACATTACATGGAGTTTTGTTGACATTATAGATGTGTACAAACACACACCTTAATTGACTCCTTTGGACGAATTTCATAACCTTTTATGTTCATTTGGATATTATACAAATCCTTGTACTTTCACAAATGCAGCTTGCCAAACTTTGTTGTGATCCTTTTTCTGAAAACAATTTTTTTGTCATATCGTGTAACGTAAAAAATTCTTGAGCGATATTTGACATTTATAGATAATCTATATACGAAATAAATAATTTTTTGGTATAATTTTGTCCGGCATGTTGTGTTTATGTTTATTTTCACGATTTTTTAAAATGTCAATAATTTTGATTTATTTTGTTATCTTAAAACTTTTGTTTGTCATATGTTTACTTTCACTTCACACTTTTACTTATGATTGTGTGAGCATTTTCAGTTTTGGCTCTGGAATTTCACTTCATCAGTGAGGTGGACTAGATGGACCGGTATAAAAAATTTGAGAAGATTGGGAAGGAACATATGGTATGGTACGATGGGTTGGTTGATGCAGCGTTGATGATGCAGATGCGGTACGATGGGTTGTTTGTGGTGTTAGGGGTGTTTATGAGTGGGGATCCCACGAAGAGGCCGAATTGATTAGAAATAAGGTATGAATTATTTATTTTTAATACCATACACCTCTTCTCTCCTTATGAAGAACTAGAAACTTAAAATACACATGGTGCCACTGCCACTGCCACTGCCACACTCTCCCCTTTACTTGTGAACTTCCATGGCGAAACCATTTTCAATCGAGGTGTGGAATCCAAATGGGAAGTACAGAGAAATCAACACTAAGCCCATGCCTGGAACTCGATGGATCAATCTCTTCAACCAAATACTTATTCTTGCTTTCTCAACTTCTTTCTCATATGGGTAATAAATAATGGTCATGTTCAGATATGCACAGAGAAGAAAACTATATTATCTGTTGAAGATATCATAGCTCCAAGACTATACAAATATGCGTCGAGTACAGCTGTTTGCTGCATAAACAAAGTCTATTTCATTGGTAATGTTGTTTTCATCCAACTTTTTGAATTCTTTTTGTATGGTTTTAACTGCAATAAGAATGCAAACCAGTTCTCAAACTATCTATTTTAAGCCTTCATTTATCGTACTCTTTTAATTTCCAGTGTTCGGGATTCCATTCCATGCAATGTTGGGTATACAATTTTTGTAGATGTCTAGACGTCTTTTATTTTCTATCTGTTATAAAATCATTTAACGATTCATGGTTTTGGATTTTGGCGTTTTGCGCTATTGAGTTTATAGCTTGGGGTCTTTGTGTTTTGTGGTCTTTGTATTTTATTTTATGTTCGCAATTAGACACCTTTTTATACTTTTGGTGTATATGGATTTAGAATTAGAGAATCAATGTTCATTTAGTTTGAAAATATGAATTAGTTTTTCCTTTATCTAACTATATTTTTTCTTTGCCTATGTAGGTGCCCACTGCTGCAAGAAAGGACTAAATTGACCTATGTTCAAGTATATTAAGTACCATAAGAATTCAAACACCATTATTGATACATTGCTTACTATTTGTATAATTTTTACAGACTATTACTATTGTTGTTTGTATAAACAGGAAGAAGGAATATTATATAGGGAAGAGAGAAAGGGTGTTATTAGTTTTTGGGTTACTGTAGTTACACATTGAAACTATTGTACATTTAACTTGCAAATTATCTTGTAAAAGTTTGTTTGTTTGATTGGTTTACTTACCTTGGTTCCTTGCTATGAGATTGTGTTGAAGTTGGAAGCTAATCATTTCTCTTTTTAGTTTGAAATATGATTAGGCCATTGTTTTTGTATATGTTCTTAGGATTTAATTAGTGTTCCTGATTTTAAATTTAGAATATTCAATCTTAAAAAATATTTTTTTTAAATATGTACTAAGATTAGTAACATAATTTTACCGTTGCTAATCCCGATTTTTTCGTGACTATTAGTAACATAAATTTTTCGTTACTAATTCTGAATTTTCTGTTACTATCAGTAACACAACTTTAGCGTTACTAATTCTGAATTTTACTATTACTATTAGAAACAGAATTTTTCCGTTACAAATTCTGAATTACCGTTACTATTAGTAACATAATTTTACCGTTACTAATTCTGAATTTTACCGTTACTATTAGTAACAGAATTTTACCGTTACTAGCTTCATGCCCCACGCCTTTTTTCTAATAGAAAAATTGTGTTACTAATATTATTAGTAACGGTAAAATTGTGTTACTAATGACGTGTTTTGGTGTAGTGCATGGAACCCCAATATCAATTATTTCTGACCGTGACCCTAGATTTGTGTCTCGCTTCTGGGAAAGCCTACAAGAAGCCATGGGAACAAAATTGAATTTTAGCACTGCTTTTCATCCTCAAACGGATGGACAATCAGAGAGAACTATTCAAACCTCAGAGGATATGCTTAGGGCATGTGCACTTGATTTAAAAGGGAATTGGGATGATCATTTACCGTTAGTGGAATTCGCATATAATAATAGCTATCAAGCAAGTATTCAAATGGCTCCATATGAGGCACTCTATGGCAGAAGGTGTCGTTCCACTACATGTTGGGTAGAAGTTGGGGAAAGAAAATTGTTGGGACCAGAATTTATTCAGATCACAACAGAGAAGGTTAAATTAATACAAGACCGACTTCGAACCGCTCAAAGCCGTCAAAAGAGTTATGTTGACAATCGACACTGACAGTTAGAATTCCAAAGAGGAGATTATGTGTTCTTGCGAGTATCGCCTGCAAAGGGAGTAATACGATTTGGGAAGAAAGGGAAATTGAGCCCAAGATACATAGGACCTTTTGAAATCCTTGAAAGGATAGGAGCTTTTGCGTATAAAATAGCCTTACCAACGGAACTCTCTAGTGTACATAATGTGTTTCATGTATCAATGATAAAGAAATATGTCCCAGATCCAAAACATATCTTAAGTCATGAGCCTCTGTAGAAGTGGAATCCCCGGATTTTAAATGATCTCAAATTAAAACCAATTTCCTTTTAAACAAATAGATGCGGAAGCGTAAGGATGATGGTTGTAACAAAATAAACAAGGCCGGGTTTTAATATCTTAAGAAACAAATTAAAACATAATTAATTCAAGTCCTAGAATTTTGCCTAAGTCATGATTAACAATAATATCCAAAGTTAGGCGAAACCATATTAAAGCAAGTGACTTGAATAAACCAATTAAATTAAAGTCCCAATTTAATTTAGTGTGATTGTAAAACCAAATTTTATCTTGAAATTAATCTAGCATGCGTTCTAAGTGATATAGAGCAAGATAAAATAAACAGTCACACAACACCGCGATGTACGAGGAAAAACCCACTAATGGGAAAAAACCTCGGGACGGCCCTAGCCTCAAATCCACTAAAAATGGTATTAAAAAATACAAGACAAAAGACTTACTTCCTAAACTCGAACCCTCTCAAGCCGTGATGCTTCTTCTTGTATCAACCTCCAATTAGCGGATAACCAACGGAGCTCCACCGTGGTCTCGGAATACACCGATGGGACAATTAGGCACACCGTCACCCAAACATGGAGCCTTTCTCCAAACGGGTAGAAATGAAACAAACTTCTCTTCAATTCGGTGTAAAGAAATACCGGTGCCAAAACAACCTCCAAGTAATTGATATTTATGTAGGAGAACTTTGGATAAACAATTATTGGGTGTAACCTAGAGCGTGTGAATTTTTCTTTAAAAGATGACACTCAAAACATGAACCTTTTCCCTAAACAATTATGCTCTCAAACTCTCTTTTTGAGATGGAAATAAGTTGGAAAAGTTAGAAGGAAAAAGGTGTTTCCCGTCCCTCATAAGGCTGGAAAAAGTTGGTTAAAAAACAAGTGGGGATCATGGGAGAAAACTGCCAAAAAACTGCTCAAAACTGTTCCCGCCTGGCATTCTCGTTCGAACGACTTTGACTGTCGTTCGAACGAGGTTTCTAACGAGCGACCAGCTTGGGCTCGTTAGAACCTCGTTAGATACCTCGTTAGAACGAGAAAGTCATTCGAACGACTTATCTAACGACTGACCAGTTTGGTTGGAAAGCAGTCTCGTTCGAACGAAGTTTGGTTCGAACGAAAATTCTCGTTCGAACGAAATTTCGAACGAGTTTCAGAAATCTTTGTTAAATTCTATTTTGACCCAGAAACATTTATATATATTAATATAAGGTTCTTTTTAAATTATTTCTGAAATAAACATGGCTTTTATTAAACCTAACACCCAACTAAACATTGTTCCAAGCTCCTATATACATATAATTACATTCATACCTTGGGAGCATGGAACCTAAGTTGATGACGTACAAACGAGGCACATAAACTACGGCATGTTGATGATGCTTTATATTCTTTACCGCTACGTCTTCAACATACACTTCATAGGCTTGAGAATATTACAATAAATACTATCCTATGAAAAATGTTTTTGTCCGGAATTGAGCCAAAACTATATATGGACTCAATTGGAAATTTGTGTCCTTACAAATCTCCCCCTTTGGCTATTCCGGGACAAAAACCAAACCAAAAATCCTAAAGGGCCGTCAAGCTCTACTAGACTCAAAACATAACCCGCCCAATCTTGACTCAACCCAAGGATTAAACTCTTTGCCATAGAAAGATGCCGCATTAGAATAATTCCTGCACACTTAAGCAAACTCATCAAATGCATAGGGAATATCAAAATATCATCAAATGCATAGGGAATATCAAAATGAATTACTCCCCCTAAATTAATTCTCCCATTAAACACATGACCTACTTAGAAAGACGTCTCCCCCTAAGATAAATCTCCCCCAAACGAAGATACGATAATAATAGGATTAGACACAATTTCTCCCTCTATCATCATTCTCCCCCTTTTTGTTCGGGAATAGGCAAAGGATAAAGAACTAATAAACCGCATGTGAAAGCTTAAAGTGATAAGACATGAAAGCATATGGGCAATTAAAAGCAAGGCAAAGACAAACAAATATCATATATATATATACTAAAAATATATCAATGAAGCACTTGTATATATATATATAGATATAAACGCACACATGACACAAAATACAATAAGTTTGCACACTCGTATGGCAAAAATGTGTCATATGGAAACGGAAGTGTAGGGGTGTGAACAAGCAACAATTAAATTTAGACCCAAACACTTAAGAAACGTTCACGGAGTTCTCATTTGATTGCAAACTTCATCACAGTTAAATATAACCTCATGTGACAATATAAAGATTGAACTCAATGAACAAACATACACAATGCATACAAGCCTAGCATGATGATGATTCTACAAACCAAATAGAGTCATGACATTAAAGACAACTAGGATAAACGGACATTGTGCAAACCGTTGATATACCATCCAATTCTCCCTCAATGAGCATATATATTCTTTTGTTTTTGAATGAATATATCAAACAAACATAGGCCTTGGCAATTGCTTTCTGTTTAATGCCAAATATTCTGTTTTTAGGCCTTTGGATCACGTATTTCTTTTAGATCCAATCAACGGTGGCTTACTATCGCAAAGGACTTAATTCATCCTTTCGGAGCCCTTCCCCGTGCATATATTAATTTATCATGTTTTCATTTTTCACACAAATCTCACATGCAACGGATTTTGACATGCACTAGTCCTCCTAGGTCATAGATATGTAGATGACTAGATTGATAGGAGAACACCTCAAAAAGCTCAAATATAACATGTGACATTAAGATTTCGAAAGAGCTCGTGCATGTGTGAATAGAGGCATATAGAAATAGAATCCATTTAAACAATACAAAATCCAACTACTCCATATAAAACATGGTAAAGAACATTTTAAGGATTGAAAATCTAAACCAAAAGTTCTAGCCACATGGAAGCGTAAACGATAGGATTCAAACACAAATATATGCCACATAAAGTGTGTCAAACAAAAATACACACAAAACAAAATCTTTTTGAGTTTTTAACATTTTTAATCAAAAATAAATATTTACTCAAAAGGACAAACAAAAATCATTTGTATTTTTCATTAAGCTTAAATGAAATAAATAAAACACAAATGATAAACAAAAATCTTTTTATATTATGCAGTCAATTCAAACACAAAATATAATACAAAAAGATAAACAAGTCATAATTTCTAGCATGTGATATGAAATAAGGCAATGACTAGAAAATGACTAAACAAGCATACATTTAGCATATGAATATAGCAAGAAGTACAAACGCTAAAGTATGCAAACACTAACACATTCATCCTTTAGATTTAGCAAGGGAGGAAGCATGTGTAAGTAAATGAGAATCAAAATCCCTATTTTGTGAGGCAACCAAGTCGGATTTCCTAACCCAAATTAATGAAGAATTACTATCTTGGGGTGTAGGAACGTTAGCTATCGTGGTTACTTTACTATGGGATTTTCTAGGAATTCGTTTAATATCTAAACAAAATTTCCTAAGATGACCTTGTCGACCACAAAGTGTACAAGTGAGAACATGTCGAAAAGATTTATCTAAGGAGTGATCATTAAATGCATTCCTAGAAGATTCTCCTAAAACATTGGTTTTGACTTTAGGGTTAAAATCATTACAAGAATTGAAGCCTAAACCAAAAGTGTCATTTTTAATTTGGACCGTTCCTAACATTTTATCAAGTTTTTCCGAACGACATTCCAAATCAAATTTGACATTACTAGAATCTTTTAATTTATATTCCAATTCTACAATGTTAGATTCTAGTAAAAAATTACGCTCTTCAAAAGCAAGAAGCTCCTTTTTCAAGGATTCCATTAAACCCCTAAGGCTATCTCTCTCGCCTTCTACGTATTCTAGCTTCTCTCGAAGAGTCCTCTCTTGTGTCCTAAGGTCTTCTATTAAGGCACTTTCATCAGCGACCTTGACACTCTTTCTTAAACAAGCTTCTAACTTCAAATTAGTTCTTTTCAAATTAATAGATTCTTTATATAATTCATGAAAAGCATTTTGAAGTTCACTCACATCAACCTCTTCTTCATTTTCACTCTCTCTTTCTTCTTCACTCTCACTATCATCAAAAATAAGAGAATCATGTACAACGACCTTGGAAGTGGCATGTGCTATAATTTCATCATTCGATGAGTTCTCATCATCACTCACATGTCTACCCATAAAAGCCACAAAATTTTTCTTAGTGGGGGAATCGGGCTTTTCTTCCTTATCACTATCACTAAGGGTTGCATTATATGAAATGGGTCGCTTACCATCTTTCCTTAGTTTAGTGGGGCACTCATAAGCCCTATGGCCATAACCTTCACAACCAAAACATTTATCAGACTCGTCCCTATCAACTTTTTCATTACTAGGCTTAGGGATCTTTTCGGCTTTAGAAAACTTCTCGCTTTTATCATGTTTAGAAGAATCAAATTTCTTAAAATCATTTTTAACTTTATCTTTGTTAAATTTAAGAAATTTTCTAAATTTACGAGCAAACAAAACCATATCATCCGAGTCACTATCACTATCGCTCTCTACTACTTGTTTGACCTCTTTTCGGGCTTTTAAAGCAACGCCCTTTTCGATTTTCATTTCATTTTTAGAGGGAAACATATCTAGTTCATAGGTTTGTAAATCACCTACAAGCTCTTCTAATTTCGTAGAGGCTAAAGTGGGTAAAGAATTTAAAACGGTCACCTTTGGAATAAATCTATCGGGTAGGGACCTCAAAATTTTCTTTACTACATGGTCGTCAGGTATTTTCTCTCCCAAGTTAAAGGATGAATTAACAATATCAGAAAGTCTAGCATAAAATTTATCAAAAGTTTCTTTTTCATCTATTTTGATAGTTTCAAATTGAGTGGTGAGGTTTTGGAGTTTAGAAGCTTTAACGACACTAGTTCCTTCATGAGTTAATTGTAAAATATCCCAAGCTTCTTTAGCGGTTTCACACGTCATAATACGTCGGAATTCATCCGGTGCGACAGCGCTAAATAAGGCATTTAAACCACGGGAATTAAAATTTGCAAGCTTAAACTCATTTTCGGTCCATCTATCAACGGGTTTGGGAACTTGTTCATTTTCAATTAAATGTGTTGGTGGAGTCCAACCGTTAACAACAGACATCCAAACACGTTCATCGATAGATTTAAGTGCCGATTTCATTCGCGCTTTCCAATACGCGTAGTTAGAACCATCAAAAATAGGAAATTTTGAAAATGGGGAAAAATCCATATTTAGCCAAAAATTAAAGGATCTTAACGAAATAATTTATCGTTTTTGGCTCTGATACCAATTTGTAGAAGTGGAATCCCCGGATTTTAAATGATCTCAAATTAAAACCAATTTCCTTTTAAACAAATAGATGCGGAAGCGTAAGGATGATGGTTCTAACAAAATAAACAAGGCCGGATTTTAATATCTTAAGAAACAAATTAAAACATAATTAATTCAAGTCCTAGAATTTTGCCTAAGTCATGATTAACAATAATATCCAAAGTTAGGCGAAACCATATTAAAGCAAGTGACTTGAATAAACCAATTAAATTAAAGTCCCAATTTAATTTAGTGTGATTGTAAAACCAAATTTTATCTTGAAATTAATCTAGCATGCGTTCTAAGTGATATAGAGCAAGATAAAATAAACAGTCACACAACACCGCGATGTACGAGGAAAAACCCACTAACGGGAAAAAACCTCGGGACGGCCCTAGCCTCAAATCCACTAAAAATGGTATTACAAAATACAAGACAAAAGACTTACTTCCTAAACTCGAACCCTCTCAAGCCGTGATGTTTCTTCTTGTATCAACCTCCAATTAGCGGATAACCAACGGAGCTCCACCGTGGTCTCGGAATACACCGATGGGACAATTAGGCACACCGTCACCCAAACATGGAGCCTTTCTCCAAACGGGTAGAAATGAAACAAACTTCTCTTCAATTCGGTGTAGATAAATACCGGTGCCAAAACAACCTCCAAGTAATTGATATTTATGTAGGAGAACTTTGGATAAACAATTATTGGGTGTAACCTAGAGTGTGTGAATTTTTCTTTAAAAGATGACACTCAAAACATGAACCTTTTCCCTAAACAATTATGCTCTCAAACTCTCTTTTTGAGATGGAAATAAGTTGGAAAAGTTAGAAGGAAAAAGGTGTTTCCCGTCCCTCATAAGGCTGGAAAAAGTTGGTTAAAAAACAAGTGGGGATCATGGGAGAAAACTGCCAAAAAACTGCTCAAAACTGTTCCCGCCTGGCATTCTCGTTCGAACAACTTTGACTATCGTTCGAACGAGGTTTCTAACGAGCGACCAGCCTGGGCTCGTTAGAACCTCGTTAGATACCTCGTTAGAACGAGAAAGTCGTTCGAACGACTTATCTAACGACTGACCAGTTTGGTTGGAAAGCAGTCTCGTTCGAACGAAGTTTGGTTCGAATGAAAATTCTCGTTCGAACGAAATTTCGAACGAGTTTCAGAAATCTTTGTTAAATTCTATTTTGGCCCAGAAACATTTATATATATTAATATAAGGTTCTTTTTAAATTATTTCTGAAATAAACATGGCTTTTATTAAACCTAACACCCAACTAAACATTGTTCCAAGCTCCTATATACATATAATTACATTCATACCTTGGGAGCATGGAACCTAAGTTGATGACGTACAAACGAGGCACATAAACTACGGCATGTTGATGATGCTTTATATTCTTTGCCGCTACGTCTTCAACATACACTTCATAGGCTTGAGAATATTACAATAAATACTATCCTATGAAAAATGTTTTTGTCCGGAATTGAGCCAAAACTATATATGGACTCAATTGGAAATTTGTGTCCTTACAGCCTCTACAAGTTAGAGAAGATTTGTCGTACATTGAGCATCCAGTGGAAATTTTGGATCATAAAGATCAAATATTACGAACCAAGGTTATTCCACTAGTTAAAGTATTATGGAGGAACCATTCTGTTGAAAAAGCAACGTGGGAGATGGAAGATGAGATAAAGGAGCGATATCCATACCATTTTGAAAATTAATGTAAGTAAAGTTTGGGGACCAAACTTTTTATAAGGAGGGTAGGATGTAATGACCCCACTTTTATATATAGTTTGTTTTTACACTCTTGTGTTACTTATTATCTTATAAATGTTGTATTATTAGATATGTGGTATTATTGGCTTTCAATATAACAAACCCCATTTTTAATTACGAAGAATCAACTGTAAATTGGATCAAATCGAAGTCTTATGACATATCTTAAGGCAAATAATAAGTTTTGGGGTAGAAAATGTAATTTTATGAAACTTTAAGGACTAAAATAAAAATATAAAATGGGCCATTTTCTAAATAAAATATTTTTAAGGACCTCTAAGAAATATTCAAATTATATAGTGTGAAATTACCAAAATACCCTTCATGTGTGAAATGACCCTTATACCCTTATCACCTTTCCACCACGTGCTGGTCACTTCCACCTTCCACATGTCATCTGTAGAGAGAGAGAGCTAAAACACTTGTCATCATTTGGTGATATTAACACTGCAAGACCACTCCAGATCACGACACCTCGGTGTTGAATCACGAATCCAAAAAGCTTAGTCATTTGACACGTGTCAACACCGTAATACATTTGGAAACCTATAAATAGGGCCTTAGGGTTCATTTGAAACTCACACCAATTCCTTGAGAATTATAGTAAGAAAGAGTGATAGAAAGCTTGGGAAATAGCTTAAGAAGGAGTTCTATAATTTCGAAGAAAGAATTCATTTCGTAGGTATGATTTTATTTAAATGTTATTATATTTTTTTATAGTTTTAATTTTGTGTTTTATAGCTTTACTTAGTAGTTATGTTGGTAAAATACACTAAGGACTTCACTAATCAAAACTTAAAGTCTAGAAGAAATCCAAGTTGATTTTATTTTCATGTAAACTTGTTTGAAATTGTATATACGCTTTTAAAAAATGATTTTTTAAAAATAATTGCTCGTTATTATGGAATCCCATTTAAGTAATTCCCAAGTCAGGCCCGGTGAAATTCTGTCTAGACGAGATGGTATTTAAGTGGTGCCCCTATGACCCTCCATCTCTACTGGGAATGAATCCGGAAATGTTCTGTCTAGAGGAGATGGTATTTAAGTGGTGCCCCTGTGACCCTCCATCTCTACTGGGAACCGCCTGATTAGGAAGAACTATGAATTGAATCCTTTAATTACGATCAATAAGTTTTAAAAGTTAAGAAAATGGTTTTTTAGTAATCCTTTGAAACAAGTTACTATTAAAATACAATATGTAGACTGAACCTTGTTTAGAACATATACTTAAACCTTTATCGTATTTGTTAGATTAACGTGCGATCGAAGACTCGTTATCTATAATTTCGACCTATATTTTAGGCGAGTACTCTATGCAATTTCTTGCGCATTTTGATTATATTATATTATGCAAACTATGTATATTTTGTGAAATGCTTTTATTCTCAAAATGCATCTGATACCGATGATTTCGTCGTTTGTTATATGTTTATATCTTTCCGTATAAACATCTGATTTGAATTCTAAAATTATTGATTCGGCCTATGGAAACTCTCTTACTATGTTGGACTTGACTACCGGGTGGAAATATTTGGGTGGTACCTTCCCAGCTGGTTTATTGCTGGTGTGCCCTAAACAAGGCGTTGTTCCAGAAATCATGATTATCGGTCTTTGATGTTACTGGGTGGAAACATTTGGTAACACTATATGTCTGGGTATTAGAGCGTACATGGCCACTAAAACTGAATAATTGACATATGCTCAATTGTTTTATCTGCTCTGTTCTGAAGTGTTTATTCTGAATATATATATTGTCATTTACTTTATATATATTACTTGAAATTCCTATCTCTATGTATATACCTTCAGTTCTAAATTGAATAGGTATCTATTTTCTGAAAACCTTGGAATATTTGGAGATTGAATCTCATTCGGCTTTTAGCTGATGTTTTATAATTAACCATTTTTCAGGAAATAATTAGGAAAGCGGATGGAACATAAGGGGACTATGTTGAAGATTTAGCTTCTAGATCTCTTTTTGTTACATTACGTAGAACTTTGTTTTATTAGATAAAGGATGTTTGTCTCTTTAATTAAAAGGTTTTAAAATTTCTGTCAAGTTGTAACTCTTGGATATTTTAATATAAATGAAGTTTCCTTTAGAAAGCTCTGATGATTTAATTCCTTCACTTTCAGTATTTTACGATTCATAACCATGTGATTATACTTATGCTATATATATATATATATATATATATATATATATATATATATATATATATATATATTAAAAGAAAAATTTTGACGCCAGAATATTGGATGCCTTCGTGGCATGTCAAGACACTCGTTCCCTACAATTTTTGGGTCGGGGTTATGACACAAATCCTTTCCATACCGACCTCAGACTAACGAAGCAGTCAAAACAGCCAATAAGAGTCTCAAAGCCATCATAAGCAAGATGACTGAGAGTTATCGTGATTGGGTCGATAGGATACCTTACCACACTTCAATTCGAACCTCTACTGGGGATACCCCTTACTCTATAGTCTACGACATAGAATAAGTCTTACCCGTCGAGCTAGAAATACCTTCACTACGCGTCATGCTTGAAAGCAAGGTTAATGAAGAAGACTGGTACCAAAATCGTCTTGACGAGCTAACCCTCCTAGACGAAAGGAGATTGAAAGCTCTATATCACATACAAGGGTACCATCGCCATATAACGTGATCATTCAATAAGAGAGTTAAGGACCACGGTGTTCGAGAAGGGGACTTATCCCTCAAAGAAATAGTAGATCCCATATGGGACCCGAGAGGTAAATTCAAGCCTAATTAGAGCGAACCCTACATTGTGAAGAAGATCCTTACGGGCGGCGTTGTTGTGCTCATCGACCTTGACGGAAAAGAAATAGTGTGTCCAACCAACCTGTACCATCTCAATACATTCGACCCCTAGTCCGAAATCTCGATGCGCTACGACTCTTCTCATCTCCCTTATATCCTTCTAAAAAAATAAAAAATATCTTATTTTCCCCTACCCAGAACTATGTGAGCCTGATCCTCTAAAAACATTTTCAAAAATGAATTTCAATTTTTTTCAAAAGACCATCTGAGGTACATAGGCAGCTCATCACTTCACATAAGCGCAACTCCCTTCTTTTTCACGAAATGCTATTCTTTTCTTATCCTCGAGAATGAAAATTCATTTTAACATATACATGAAAAAAATGATTATGTATGCCTTAGCGATTGGTATAGATAATTCAAAATGAAAAAAGTCATCAATAGGCATAACTAGATGATCAAAATCTTATTTATTTCATTATTCGAGATTTCTGTATGATTACATCGACATAAGGAGTCAAACGACTTCCCTGGCCAACACTACACCTACTAAAAAACTCCAGATAATAACAAGCCCCACTACTCCTAAAAACCCCTCCAATCATTCCCACAAAGCACAAAACCACACCTATTACAAAGAGCTTCTTAAAGCCCTACCTGTAGCTACCAGAGGAACCAACACCATCATCACCTGCATCCTGGGCTCCCTAAAGCTTCCCTGCCTGAATGGAGTATTGCAAACGGTCCATGGACTGATAAGATCGGACTAGCTTGGCGTAGACCACAACGTCTCCCTCCATAGTGTCAAATATGGCAAACCACCTTTGACTAGTGTCCTAGACAGCGTCCTGGCCTCCACCTTCTTCCACAACCACTTCATGTAGTCCTCGGAGACATGCCAAACTCGCCTAGTAAATTGAGAAGGACAGGTCGACGGACGACAATTCTCCCACAGAGAACCAAGCCCCATGCGCATACGCTCTGTCACGTCCTCCATAGGAAAGAAGTTTGGTGTTCGCGATGGCACAATTTGCTCCTAACCATATTAGCGCAGTAGCCACTAGGGAAAGTAAAAAGAGGTCTGCCTGAGGCCAACCAGTCTAACTTACTAGTACTCTCCAAGATCAAGAATGGGCAGCAACTCCCTCCACTAAGGCACAGACCAACGTAAGCCTTGAGCCCCGTACTCTACAAACTAGTTCCCCTAACTCGTAATGTCCAGGCCTACACTAATGAAATAGCATGAGAAGAAGTTTGGCACCACCTACAAAGGATACTTAGGTGGGACCTCCATACGAAACCTCTCTGATAACCACTTGAACAACATCACGGGGCTACCCTTCAAAAAGTCAGAACGACCCTCCCGCCAGGCATCTAGGCCATTCAAGGTCTCTGCGAGTATCACCACCATAGGATTGCAATGGTATGATATCTAAGAAATAATAACAACCAGTTGGGGGTCCACTAGCATCTCCACAGTTAACAACAGGACCTTTGAAACAAGACCTGGAATGACGGACCCAACATATCCATCATCACCCATGTCATGCGAATGCACGAACTGCAACACCATCGGAAGGGAAATCATTCCCCCTGTAACCAATGGCCTGGCCTTCGAAGGCAAAATATGAAGAAGTCCAGCCAGTAATTCCCTAGGATAATGGGAAAACTCAAGCAGAGCTGCAGTAATGCTGGGATTTATCCCCATCTTTGCAGAAAATGCCTCGTAGATAGGATAAATCTCATCCAACTCGAAGCGAAAGACATGATCCTTGGGATACCAAAACTCGATAGCCTCCATCAGCATGTTCCATTCAATGGGCCGGTTGCATCATAAAGAGACTCGTTGCATGTTAAAGGGGTAATAATCAACATTGTAAGAACACATTGCTTCCAAGGCTTCGAGGTAGTTAGCGAACTCAATGCTACCATGGAGAGCCATCTTGCAAGACTAAGAGATAATAAGCAAGTAAGAATGTGACAAAGGAAGAAGTGAAAGTGTGAGGTGGAAAGCCCCATTCACACCCCTATTTATACTTGGAAAATATCAAGAAAGGACAAGAAACCCTACCAAAATTGAAGTAAAACTTGCCCCACAAAGTACCAAGCAATCAAAGAAAGTGCAATCAAATCCTTGAATTGATTGGACTGGACTGGACTGATATTATGATAGTCAGGACCGGGGTCATGTCGATCGACAACCCCCTATTTTGGGAAAATTCCCTTTTTCCTCTTTTTTCAAAATAAGAAAACTCAACAAAAATAAATTTTATCTTAAGGAAATTCCGAATTTCCTTTATACTTATATTGTTACTAATATCCTTTTAAAATGAAATCCTTCTCAAATCAATTTTCAAAATTCTTTTTATGGTCTAAGCAGTAAAGTAAAAAGAGCATGTGCATTAATCAATAAACAAGAAAATTAAAACAAAAATTCATTCTTCATTTGTATATATTTTGTTGTGTTACATTAACATTTTGTAGGAAAAATAGAAAAACAACGGGACTCATCCCGAACCCAATTTCTTTCTTTCTCTCTCTCTCTCTCTCTCTCTCTCTCTCTCTCTCTCTCTCTCTCTTTCTTCTCTCTCTTCTCTATCTCTCTTCTCTATCTCTCTAGGATCCCCCATCCCTGCGACGAGCCCTCTTTCCCCTACGGCAAGATGACGTGCCCCCACTTCCAGAGCCAGACCATTCCCAGAACGAGGCCGACGGCACCAAGAAACAAGGAACCGAAATCGCCTAAAAAATATGAGCAGCCAGTAAAGATATCCACTCCCTAATGTCCTTCAGCCAGGTGGTTGAAACACTGATACGCTGTGAGGAAGAATGGAGAAGACCAAATTAGTCAAGCATGAGGAAAGAGAAAGAAATCAAGGATCTCAAAGAAAAAGACATACTTTATGCCGAAGGACCTCCTCCGTCAGGCTTAACTCCTCCATTTCCATTGCATGAGGATGATGTTGTAGACGCACATATCCCCCATCATCTCGCCGAAGGTTGTAACTAGGGGAATGCAACCGCACAAAAGAAGGCCCTAATGTCACTGCAACCCTCACTGACATAGACGTACGACCCACGCTATGAGAGGACCCCACCTGCAGACTCAAACCCGCCCTAGGGAGAGGCATCACATAATAAATTCTAGGGGCATCAGCCAACTCGAGACGAAGTCCAGATAATCGTACATCACCGCTATGTCAGTGTACAGGGAGTATGGCACTCCCATCATCGCATCCACCCAGGCATCATCAGACATCTCCCGCACGTGCCTTATGAACATATAGGGCCTCATTGGTGGCACTACAACCTAGTCCTCCATAATCTGCCAGACTAACCTCTCCCCAAAATACCAGGAGTTGCCGAACTCATGAAACAACAGGCGCCACATTTGTGCATGTCACCCAGTCACCCCAGTGTGCTGAATAGCCGTCCCCCAAGGATAAAAGGTCACCTTTTATCAGTATCAATAAAATATCATCAAAGGAAAAGAATAATCTCAAAGGAAAAATAATGTTTGCCTGCTCACTCGTCAGGCCATTCAAGACCTAACACACTACCTCCAGAGAAAGATTCTTCTTTAATTGAAAATTAGACCTCCGCCATCGGAACATCCGACATAAGTCCCCCACAGAATCATCCTTCAAAGAAATCAGTTTGGTGTTCTACCTAATCACCTCATAGAACCACATTTGCAAAGGACAAGGATCAGCATTTAAGAAATAAAAAAAAGTGCATGGATGGAAAATACGAATGCATAAAGAATACCTCTAGAAGATACGTAGCCCTAATAAAAGTCAATCGACAACACCAACTTAAAGCATCCAAATAATAATAATGGGTCGCCAAAGTCAGGCTCCCCCAATCATATAAGCGAATTTTCGAAACATCCTCAGAAAAGGTAAAAACCACAAGTGGACGACGTCAACCTCCTAACACCAGGAAGAAAAACAAGCGGGCGTCTGACGCACCTACTGCTCGTCGTTCTCATCAACCCTTCTCCTCAGCAAAAGCTCCTTCAAAGAAGACAAACGGAGGGAATCTCCAGAAACCACCCTCTCCACTTCACCTTAAGCCGCTGCCACCGCCTCCGGCATCACCCTCAACATCCTGTCCACATCAATCTAGGTACCCTCGTAGTCTAGCCCCAACAACTGCTGAACATCAATGGGAGTCACTGTCATCTCCCTGAAGCTAAATGGAATGTGTGGGTAGTGTCCCACCACCTTTCTCCCAAAGCACATAGAACCGCAGTGGAGCGGGGCATCTCATCTAAAGCCGACGCTAGCCTTCCAAAACCTACAGAGGACACCATCCAGCACACAACAGTAGGAAGGTTCTCCTAAACATCCGTAAGCCCTGTCGTACCGCGGGAACGAATAGTCGACATGGAGATGTCAGACTGTCAATAAATGAAGAAAATATTTGTCAGATTCAATAAATAAAGCAATCTCATCAAGAAACGAAGAAAGTAATACCAAGAGTCATGCAATACTTACATAGCCACCGGGGTTCACCACCCTTGAAGAGCCATGATGTGAAGGCTCGCGCAGAAGAGTCTGATCATCCCCCACCAGATCAAATGAGTCAAAAGAGTTCTCGTTACCCAATGCAAGGGGCACACTAGCCCTCTACTCTAACCTTGACAGTCATCAACATTAAGCCATTACATATGGGTCGTACTGCTTGAAAAGTCAGCCATTTTGGATGCTAGGACGATTTGCAGAGGTTTGTAGCAGAAGAAAATAAGTTAAAAAGTTCTACAAAATGTGGAGAACCCGCCTCCTTTTATAGGAGGCTAAGGGTCATGCCGATCGGTAGCCCCTTCCACCCACCGATCGGCACTGATATTTTCACCTGCTTGAGGTACCCCAAAAGTCCATGCAAATGCCGATTTTCACACCTCCATCCATGACGATCGGCACACCCTTTAAAATATCATACAAAAAGTCTGAAAAAATACCAAAAAATTCCTAAAATTGCCAAATCCATTCTAGCACCTTGTTCACCAAGGAGAACATTTTTTTTCACACCCCCAGCAGAATTCTAGAGAATCATTCTCTCCAACAACATCTCCAAAGGACACGTTAAATTTTCTCCCAGATATAAAATCCTCGGATCATTTACTATTCCCCAACAGAACCTAAAATCCAATCTTCATCCCTAGTGGAGTCCCCAAATTTCCTAAAGAAAAAATACACCTCTTTTGGGTCAGAATTGACCTCGGTCTTAGATCGTCACCTTAGTTAGGTCAGCATTGACCTCGGTCTTGGATCATCACCTTAGTTAGGTCATATTTGACCTCGTTCCTCGATCGTCACCTCTTTTAGGTCAGAATTGACCTCGATCTTGGATCGTCATCTTAGTTAGGTCAGAATTGACCTCGGTCCTTAGTTTTCACCACTCTTAGGTCAAAATTGACCTCGTCCTTGGATCGTCACCTTAGTTAGGTCAAAATTTATCTCGGTCCTTAGTCGTCACCTCTTTTAGGTCAGAATTGACCTCGGCCTTGGATCGTCACCTTAGTTAGGTCATATTTGACTTCAGTCCATGGTCATTACCTCTTTTAGGTTAGAATTGATGTCGGTCTTAAAACGTCACCTTAGTTAGGTCAAAATTGACCTCGGTCTTAGATCATCACCTCAGTTAGATTAGAATTGACCTCGGTCCTCGATCGTCACCTCTTCTAGGTCAGAATTGACCTTGATCTTGGATCTTCACCTTACTTAGGTTAGAATTGAACTCGGTCCTCGATCATCACCTCTTTTAGGTCAAAATTGACCTCAGTCTTGGATCGTCACCTCAGTTAGGTCAGAATTGACCTCAGTCTTTGGTCGTAACCTCTTTTAGGTAAGAATTAACCTCGGTCTTGGATCGTCATCTCAGTTAAGTCAGAATTGACCTCGGTCCTCAATCGTCACCTATTTTAGGTTCTAATTAACCTCGATCTTAGATCATAGCCTTAGTTAGGTCATAATTGACCTCGATCCTCAATCGTTACCTCAGTTAGGTCAAAATTGACCTCGGTCCTTGATCGTCACTTCTCTTAGGTCAGAATTGACCTCGGTCTTGGGTCATCACCTCCGTTAGGTCATAATTGACCTCGATCCTTGATCATTACCTCTTTTAGGTTAGAATTGACCTTAGCCCTCTGAATTCGTCATCCACATCCCATAGGTTCACAAAAATGACCTCCCTCCATCTTGTGGTGTCTATTCGATGGCCATCACTTGTTCCAAGATCACCCGTCGAGGGGATCTATAGACACCACATTCTAGGACCTCCTAATTATCTCCTTAGACCCCTAGCACTCCCCCTTTTCACCGCAAACCTAGGTCGCACTCCGAGTACCAATCTAAAGACCATCGGGCGCCCCTAGGCCGCATTTGACTCCGATCAACTCTTTCGTCAGAGAGAAATCTCTTTGAATCTTTTAAGGGCTCCAAATATCCTTTCTAATGGTCCACCTCATGCATGAATCGACATAACAGTTCGGGAAAATGGACCATTTCACTATTGAAAACTGATTCAGAGACCATCGGGCACTCCCAGTCCCCAAATTGACCCTAATAAACTCCACCATCAGAGTGATAACTCTTTGAATATTTGAAGGGCACTAAAACCCTTTTCCAACGGTCTACCCCGTGCACAAAATAGGATAACCATTAGGACGAATGATCAGTTTCCCCCAAAATTTGATTCGGAGGCCACCGGGCACTCTCGGAGTCCGTTTGACCAAAGTTAACTCTTTAGCTTGAATGAGACTAAATGAATCTCCAAAGGTCACCGAATAACCTTTCTAACAATCTACCCGGTGCGCGATTCTGACCTACGGTACGGACGAACGATCCATTTTACTCCAAGAAGTCATTGGACGCTTTCAGGCCTCGGTTGACCAAGGTCAACTTTTCAAGCTGAGCAAAACTCTTTGGAAGGTCGAAGTACATCTCCTAAACTTTCCAACGGTCCTCCCCATGCATTATTTTGACTTAACATATGGACAAACGATCCATTTACATCCGATGATCTCCCGTCCAAAGGATCAACGTGCACTTCTGAGCCACATTTGATCCAAAGTCAACTCCTGGGCAAAGGACTCTCGAAGGCCTCTAAAATAAATTTTGAACGGTATGCCTCGTGCGTGATTCGGATCAACGGTTTGTGCACTACAGTCATTTTTCCAGAAAACTCCACACGAGTCTGCCAATTGGCAGGTCCTAAACCCTGCCTATCGGCACAATGTCATGGGTGACCTGCCGATAGGCACCCCCTGGGGTAGTTCGATCGGCACCCACCTTTTTTCCTATAAATAAGGGCCATGATGTCATTTCTCAACACACAGCAAACCCATCAGCATCACTGATCTCAACAACATTCTCTCGAAGTCAGCAAAGTTCCATTCAAGCCTAAATACCCATCCTTTTCACACCCAATTTGGCAAATATCCTTCTCTGTAATCAACATTCAAAGGAGTTCATCAAAGATCCAAGCTTAAGCTCCAAGGAAGGTTCAATTCCTTCTCCCTCTCTTTTAAATATCTTATTTTTTGAATAAATTACTTTAGATTCGTAATCTAGTTTCATTTTTTAGTTCATACACATTAACATCTATGCTTTTATTAGCATATTGCACATACTTTATTTTTCATAAAAAACCCAAAAACAAATAAAAGAGGGCTACACCCGTAAATTCCGAATGGAATTATCCACCATACTTTTTTCAAAACCAAAAACACCTTTTCTACACGTACACACCTAATAAAATTCCGTTTGAATCTATGGGATAAAACGCAGTCCTATTCTATGTTCGAACTATGTGAACTTTGATGCCTCTATAGGCTACATAGGCATCTCGGATTAAAATCTGAGACTCGAGTCCAATTTTCAAATTTATCTTATTTTTCAAATTTCTCAAAATCCCTCATTTTTATACATATATATATGCATATAGTGTGCTTGTTCGCGTTTCATCCCACACATATTATCATTTCCCAATAATGATCAATATCATGATGAATGCTCATATTCTATCTTATACATTTATTATTATCTTGGGAATATTCTTGTAGATGACCTCACCCTATCTTTTCCATAGTATGGGTCAAACGATTCCAATCTCCATTATATAAACACATACACACACTTCACGGGGATAAAGGAAAATATTAACATTTGCCCATGAGAGACCGAAAGGGCAGGATGGGTACCTAACACCTTCCCATTTCGTAACTTAGCCCCCAGACCTTCAATTTATTGGTTTCGTATGCATCAGTTTGTCCTTAATGCCACTCTCTTGAGGTGGCAACATGTTCTTTTGCCTGTTTTGTGCAAAATAGGTTGGTGACTCCATTTATTTACATTCACCCCACACTGACGATGGTCGAAGCTCCTTTTTGAAGAGAAGGGTGTGAGACCACAACGTAATTCTTCCTCGAGGGATCCTCCTCCTCCCCCCCCCCCAGAACGAAAGTCGCGCCGCCCGAGATGGCCACACATGGTGTACCTTTGCAAGTAACCATAACGGTCCCCTGGGTACACTGGGGCATGAGAAATGCCCAATTTACCTGGTTGAGAAACCATTTAGGTTCTTTAGGTAAGTTGGGACTTTTCTAAACGACTACAGTGTGCCTTTGCAAGTGACCATAAAGATCATTCGGGCCCATCGGGGCTTGAGGAATGCCCAATTTACCTAGTCAAGTAACCATTTAGGTCCTTTAGATAAGTTGGGATTTTTCTAAAAGACCACAGTGTACCTTTGCAAGTAACCATAGAGGTCCTCTGGGCACATCGGGGCTTGAGGAATGGCCAATTTACCTAGTCGAGCAACCATTTACGTCCTTTAGGTAAGTTGGGACTTTTTTAAGTGACCAAGTGTACCTTTACAAGTAGCCATAAAGGTCATCTGGGCATACTAGGGCTTGAGAAATGGCTGCTATTTTCCTTCCTCTAACTTCCATTCCCTTATCTTTTCTTTTAGGTTGAACTAGATTGTCCAGTTGTTATAGAGGAGCTTATTGCTGTTGTTGAACAAGTGCCTCCAGAGGCTAGCTGCGAGAGAGTTATAGAAGGTGATGCAGTAGTTGGTGGTCTTGTGGATCGGGCTTTTCCCCTTGTTGATTAAAATATTGAAGAGGTGCGAGATATTAGTCCCATTTTGCAAGAGGGGGACATATCCTTCAATAATGTTTATCCTTCTGCGAGTGAAAGTGCGTTTAGCATACATCCTCTTGAGGTTTATCCTGTTGAAGTTGTGAAGAAAACTTTGGTAGATTTCCCCCATATTCTAACGATTCCATATCGGTAGTTGATCGAATGCTTGCTAGATCGCCACCCTTCTACCTTCACCCCTCGTTGTATCCAAGTGTTGCCTATTATGATGGCCTGCAAGCTGCTTGTCTTTTCTACCGTTTTGAGCAATGTTCTGCACACCTCTTTGTAATCTTTAAGTCCATCCAAGATTACAGAATTTTTGGGGATGATTAATGTTCTTATTGGCGACGAGTTTGCTATAAAATGGTTGACCGACTTGCTCAAGTATTTCAAAAATGGCTGACATGTTTGCATTTTAGCTTTAGCTGCAAGCTGCCAACCACTCGTATTATGGAATTTTTGAAGAAATGGTAAGTCTGAGCCCTAATATTATTAAAGCTAAGGGGGAGGTAGCTGTTATCCAAGAGGCCTTAGCAATGGCAGAATCAACGTTAAATCAATTACACCAAGAGATGACCCTTCACCAGACGGATATGGTAGAACTGACTAGCGAGCAATCATCTTTAGCCTCTATGATGCCCAACCATCATTATAGATTGTTAGACTCTTCCAAATTGTGGTTTATTGTAGATGACCCAAGTGATGGCTAAAATTTTATTGTTATTTATATTTATTTTATTATCCCTTTTCTATATGTATCCCGAGGCAGTAGATCTTCTTTTTGTAATGCTACTGCTTGGACTTTGAATCCATACAACGAAGGTGTTTCCTATATTTTATTTGTATGTTGTGTATCTTTGTGCCATAAGAGAAAAAACATTACACTGCTTTATTTTGTCACCCAACACCCTCATATTTTATAAAAAAAAAATTCATGTGTTTTTTTCAAGTTCTGAGAACAACCTCTCCATCAACTTCATGATTTGCCATAATACATAAGGGTAATAATAATAATAAAAAGATTCTTAAGAATATCAAGTGATTTTAAATGTGATAAATTTTAAGCCACTTATTGTTAAGCTTGAAAGTGAGATCGTATTCTACCTTCGATATCTCGCAATGACATCAGTCGTGTGCCTTTCAAATAACGTATAGCCCCTCTCACTTTGCCTCAAACTTAGGTAGTGAGAGGCCCCAAATGTGTTTTATGCAATCCTTCAAAACTATATTTCCTTCCTCGAACTTCTTCGGCTTCACCAGTTGATCGTATGATCAGGAAAACTACTTCCTATACATCTCGAAGTGTCTCTTGGCATTATCTCTATTCTCTTCGAGTGCTTCCAATTGTACATGCCTGATGTGGGTAAGCATTACGCTTCGCAAGTTTTATCGTGAAGAAGGTACCTCTAGCTCCACCGGGAGGATTGCATCAGCCCCCAAAACTAAGGAAAATGAAGTGTAGCCTATAGGTTTCCTCTTAATTATTCTATAGGCCCACAAAACCTCTAATATTTTGTCATCCCAAGTTCCTAGGAAATTTTCTATCATCTTGGACACCAAAGTCTTGTTGGTAGCTTCTACCTGCCCGTTACACTTTGGGTATGCCACCATTGACTTATGATGAATGCTGGGGTATTTTTTTATGAGAAGAATCACCTCATTGTTCACAGATAGGGTGCCATTATCTGAAAAAAATACCTTTGGGATACTAAACTAGCAGATGATATACTCCTTTATAAATCGTGCAACCACCCCTATTGTGACTTTCTTCAATAGTATAGTCTCTGCCCATTTAGTGAAACACTTTATGGAAATAAGTATCCAAATCTTACCCCTCGATGAGGGATTGATTTCCCCTACTGGATCGAAGGCC
Source organism: Sambucus nigra (assembly GCA_949130495.1). NCBI lineage: Eukaryota > Viridiplantae > Streptophyta > Magnoliopsida > Dipsacales > Adoxaceae > Sambucus > Sambucus nigra. The sequence goes on along the minus strand of OX422210.1, from coordinate 25,565,929 downwards.
TAAGTGTGGAATGGGAAGGGAGTGAAGCGAGAGTGTAGGTCCACCGAGGGGGCATAAATCATATTCTCATGGAGTTGGCATCCCTTGCATTTTCAAACAAACTCTTTCTACATAATTGGCCAAAAATACCCCAGAGTCATAAGTTGATCATAGAGTTTTTCTCCCCCACTGTGACCCAGCTCGTGAGCTTGCTTCAGTTGCTCCTCCACTTCTTCCAACCTGATATTTTTGATAACTTATTTGATATTATTGTCCCTCTTGGATGTAGTATCTAGTTATTCATCATTTCAGTCTTATAGCATCATCTTTGTCTGGGGGCACAATCCCATCTATCAACATGTCCATATATGGATGCGTTTAATCAGATTGTTATTCTATGAGGTTACATTCAGCAGCTTGATAATACAATATGCATTTCCCACAATCCTTTTACAACATCATAACATCCTGCCTCATCGTATGTAAAAAATAACCTGCTCTTTGGATTCTTTGATACAAAGGAATTTTTATGGTCTCACAGCTTTATCGATGTATTCTATCAACTTTCTCTTAGCCTCCTTAGGTTCCACACACCTGAAAATTAACCCCATTTGTTTTTATAATACAAACTCCTTGTGGCGGTGATATATTGTGTGAGATCAACCAAACTCAGTGGTTTTTCCCCCCTTGTTTCCAACTGTTTCCTTATCTCACCCCTCAAGTCATTGAAATCGTCACTGGGAAACATTTTGATCAAAGTCGAGGGAGCTGTCCTTTTAGTGATTCTAATGTCTATAAAGTCTCCTTCAAAGGCATTTTCTGGGCCAACATGGTATAGGCATTAGCATGTCTATTCAGGTTCTAGGGTGTCTCTTGATCTTTACTAAGTGGAACTGGCGGAGCAACCTCTATAAGATCATTCGATAAGGTGCTAAACTCATTTGCTTTAAAGTGTACTCGCCATTCACTTACTTCACCACCAAGTTATAATCCCCCTTTATTATAAGTACCTAGATCCACCTTCACAAACCCTCTAGAAACCCCAGCACTAGGACTTTGTACTCAGCTTCATTATTTGAGCAACTGAGGTCCAACTTGAAGGATAGTCAGACTTTATTTGCCCCTCTTCTTAGAATAACTCCTACCTTTCATTTCTTTTCCACCGATAAACCATCTCACTCCATACTCCATTCCTCTAATCTAGCCCACAAGTAATTATCCTGGAGGTCATCCCCTGAAATCTCTTCAGTTTGTGGCTCGAAGATCCCGATGGGAAGATTGCCAATAAGTCTGCATAGGCTTGGATCTTGATGGCTCGAGGAGCCACGCATTTGAGATCATATTCTAAAAGTATGAGAAACCATATGGATGCTCTGCCTATTAGCATCGTTCTAGCAAGTAAAAACTTTATTGGGTCACATCTAGTTACGATGTGAACCGTAAATGACAACATGCAATGTCTGAGTTTTTGTGCAATAAAAACGAGTGCCAAACAATGCCTCTCAATGCTAGTATACCTGACCTCAGGCCCATATATGATCCTGCTTAAGTAATATATGTGTTTCTCTACACCCTCTACCTCCTGGGCTAATAATGGCCCTAATTATCTCCCAGTAGATGTGAGATAAATTTATAAATAAATACATGCCCTTGGGAGAATCATCATTTGCGGAGATGTTAGGAGTTTCTTCGGCTGGTCCAGAGTAGGCCTGTCAATGAGTAGGATCCATATTGGATCTAGGGATATCTAGATCCGTTTAATAGGTACTTAATCGGGTCTTAATATTGGATCTAGATTCGGATCCGAAACGGGTCTGTGGGTTTGGGTCCGTGTCTGGCCAGATATACACATTCATTTTATTTTATCCCCTTTTTTATTTTTTAATCTTAGATTAAAATATTTTGTAATGTATTATAGTATATGATTATTATATATAAAACATATATTACTTATATTTATTATATACATAATATATATAATACTTACATGTTATATTGATAACATATATTTATAAATATATATAAATTTATAGTGTATATATATATATATATATATATATATATATATATATATATATATATATATATAGAGAGAGAGAGAGAGAGAGAGAGAGAGAGAGAGAGTTAGGCTCTCCAACATACCTCATTAAACATACCTACGAACATACCTATTTTTTTTAAATAGTAAAAAAAATAATTTTGAGTTAATATTTTTTATATGGATTCATGATAGTTCAATGTGCTCCTGTAAAAAAAATCAGAACAAAATAATGTGTTTTGATATTTTTAAAAAATTGTTAAAAAAACTGACAGTTTTAAAGGGTAAAAACTGACAGTTTTTTTTAACTATTTTTTAAAAATATCAAAACACATTATTTTGTTCTGATTTTTTTCATAGGGGCACATTTAAATATCATGAACCCATATAAAAAATAGCAACTCAAAATTATTTTTTTTTACTATTTAAAAAAAAGGTATGTTGCTAGGTATGTTGGAGAGCCTGACTCTCTCTCTCTCTCTCTCTCTCTCTCTCTCTCTCTCTCTCTCTCTATATATATATATATATATATATATATATATATATATATATATATATATATATTAAAAAATTAATAATGTACAATGCGGGTCAGGTCTTCGGGTCTTGAGTCCAAAAATATATGTTAAGACCCTACTATACGAATCTGGTCTAACCCATTGACAGGCCTAGTCCAGATCATCGTGGTGTGGCTGCTCCCATACAAACTTGGTCTTTGCTCGCAGCAGCTCCATCGGTGGGTGAGTGACTTCAGCAAGCCCAAACACAAATCTCCTTAGGTAGGATACCTTCCCCAAAAAGCTCTTCAATTCTTTCGCCGACTTAGGCCTGGGCATGTTTAGGATGCCCTTATGCTTGTCCAGGTCCATTTGCACTCCTTGCCCGTTCACGACGAACCCTAAAAATCTACCACTTATGACTCCAAATGCGAACTTGAAAGGGGTTCATCTTTAACTTGTACTTCTTGTGTCTTACGAAAACCATCCTCAAATATGCCAAGTGAGCAACCTCTTTTTTGGACTTAATTACTAGATCACCCACACAAAATTCCACAATCTCATGAAAGAGACCGTGGAATATAGCCATCATGGTTCTTTGGTAAGTCTCACTTTCATTCTTTAGTCCAAAAGGCATAACTGTGTAGATGAAGTTACCTAACAGGGTACAAAAATTAGTCTTCTCAGCGTCCTCTTGGTCCATTTTGATCTGGTTGTATCTCACATAGCCATCCATGAAGTTATACATCTCGTGTCTCACTGTTTCATCTATCAAGCTATCAATGGAAGGTAATAGGAATTCATCTTTCGAATAGGCCCAATTCAAGTCCCTGAAATCCACACAGATCATAATTTGATTATTGTTTTTCTTCCCTACTATCACAATACTGGACAACCAAATAGGATGTTGGATAGTCACAATGAAACCCTTAGCGAGAAACCTCTGAACTTCCTCTTTTATCTTCAGATCCAATTTGGCATTATATGTTCGAGTGGCTTGCTTTCCTGGGATTGCTGATGGCATAACATTTAGCTTATGGAAGCTTACCTCGTTGTCTACCCCTGGCATCTCAGTGTACTTACATGCGAGGAAGTACTTGACCTCTCATAGCAGATCCACTAGATCACCCTTGGCGATAACCTCAAGTCTTTCAAAATAAACATGGGCCTATCATCGTCACCTTCTCTGACCAAGTCTATTTGTTCCAGCTTTTGTATTGGAGGCCTTAGCCTATTTTTTATGCATTCTGGCTATTCCTCTACATCCTCCACAAACTCTTGAATAATGGAATTGTCAATCACCAAGCACTGGACCAAGTTATCCACTAAAAAAATTCATAGACAGGGTCAGGCTCACCATCAAGGCCTTTGGCTACCCGCTCACACCTTCATAGTTTGTAGATAATCTTGCTATCAGTTAAAACCACCTTTTTCACTAGCAAGGATTCTCATCTCGATGGGACCTCTTGCGGCTATTTTCCTCTAATTCTCTCGATGAGAATCTACTAAGCACACTTTGTTGTCGAACTTTGTGCTCGATAGGATCAATACAGGGGGTCATCGGATCATGTAGCTGTTTGGACAGACTGGGGGAACTAACTTCTATGCGAACAACCTCCTCTTCCTCATAGGCCACCACTGGGCGAGTTGGTGTACACACCCTTTCTCTAGTGTTGGGAATATTAATTCCCCTAGTATATCGATTAAGTACGGTGGCCTTCTTAGCTAACTATGTATAAAAGGTAGTGTCAACCAAGTGTGCTTCCTCACATGCGAAAGGCTTCCTTGAAGATCTAATTAATACTTCCTTTCCTTTGATGTTTGACTTGGCACATTGATGATATATGGAAGGCACCAATCCTTGGTTGTGCATTCACACCCTTCCTACGAGCAGTTGGAAGGATGACTCACAGTTCATAAGATGGAACTTAATATGAGAAGTAATATTTCCCATAGTGATTCCCACGTTAACATAACCAATTGACTTGGAAGACTGATTATCATACCCAGGGATTGACAAAGGTATTTGTACAATCCTTGTCTCAAATATGTTGTAGGAATAAAAGTATCCTATGGGCATGATATTAATGGAGGTTCCCCCATCCATCAAAACACGATTGAAACTGCACCCATTAATGCTTGCCGTCACGTAGAGTGGCCTGTTGTGGGGATATCTAAAAGATAAGTCAGCCTCCAAGAATCTAACCTCTATGAGAAATTTCCTTATTAACTTTGCCAATGTCCCCCTCCATCGCAGGTTTGGAGCCATGTTTTTCTTAGCCATTTCTAAGATTGCTTGCGTGATCCCCACACGAGAGTTCTCGGGTAACCCCACTTGGTCAAAAAACTAATCAAACTTTTGTGATCATGCAACAGTGGCACATTCCACCCATAGATCCACTTATTCTTCCTCTATCTCGTAAACCTCTTCCACCTCTTTGTATGCAGACTCATCGTATGTTATCAAAACATTCACTGCCCCTAGGGAGCAAGCCTCCAGTTGCCTACTTAAGTCATCGATCGGGCACCATTTGCTTATCGCTTCATCATCCAGCGTCAATTGAGACATCTGTAACATACATTCATCCATGGATTCATCAAAGTCTTCTTCAGATAGCCAATCTTGCTCCCTCAACCGTTTTGCCTCCTCATCAAAGGTGAAAGCCATGTTTGCCCCATGTGTTGGAAAAAGGGTTGTTATTTACATTTGTTTGTGGCAACTGGATGTCTTCTCGCTTGATGTGCTTGTCAATCAGCCTTTATAGTGTGAAATGCCTACTGGTTAGGTGTCCCACCTTATTGTCGATTATTCAGAACTTTGGGTTCTCGTTGTCTTCTCGCGAGGTGTCGTTTTTCCCTCAACAACCCAACACATTTTGTCACGAACCATGAGATCATAAGTCTCAATAGCCTTCTCGACTGTGCAAAGTAGCTCTGGGGGATCATCTTTACCATTGAACTTCCACTTATTACATCTATATCTTCCTCCATGATTTCCATCTCCTTGCCATCTAATTTGACCGTTAGTGTAGTTGAAACAAGGGGGTAGACCTCTCCCCGAGGTGCCTATTGACTTAGTAGCAAAGTGGATAAGGCCGAGGGTGCTGGTAATGGCTTTATGACAAAAGTAATGTTCCTCACAGCTTTTAGAAAAGCTGCGAATGTACCTTCTCGAGTTTCATTTATAAAGTGGCATATATATTCGGGTAACAAACACTCCGCACAAACTTGCAAGAGTTAATTTTCTCGTGTTTCCTCTCTCACTCTAGATAGCGCTCGCGAAACCTCTAGATGTATGCCACAACATCCTCATCAGGTTTTATTTTTTTCACGTTAGTTGTGCAAGTGTAAATTCATTGTCTGCCAAGAAGAATTTCTGTATGAACTGATATGGATATCTTACTAAGTGGCCACACTACCTGGCGCCAAATAGGAATACCATGTATAAGCCTTCTCAGTTAGAGATTTTGAATACTCTCTCAACCTTATCTTCTTATTATTATAGTGGGCCCCCAGGTTTTCAACAAACCTTTTTGACATGCTCCTTATGATTCGCCCTTTTTCCTGTATACTTTTCGAAGACAGGTGGAATACAACCTACCGGGTAGGGTTCGTTATTATACTCCTTTGGGTATGGAGTACGAAAATCATCATATATCGAGGAAGATTATCCTCTTGCTTTAGAAGCTGCCATCATCTTAAAGAGATTCTTCTTCATTTCCTCTAGACTCGGGGGAGGAGGACTGTATTATGTAGGAGCCACCACCATTGGCGCCATGATGGGTGGAGTGATTGGTGTGCCACTCCATGGACTTGTGAAAAAATCCATGTCCGGTGCAACAGTTGTGTTGTGAGCAGCCCCTCCTACAACAAAAGGTAGATCATGTAATGGTGGTGTTGGTGGTATAGCGTTGTTGACCGTCGCTTAAGAAACCCCCCTAAGATAAAGGGAGCTTGTAACACCTCTAGTGGTGTTAAAAAGGAACTAGGCACTCCTGTGACTCCTAACATCGCTTGAGCACCCGACGTCTTGATAAATTATGCGAAAATCCTCATCAGCCTAAAATCTTCAACGTGTTGAAAAACATTCTATTCGGGGCCCAAATAATTGAGAAAAAATATTTTTCACCCCAATAATTGAACAAAAAATATTTTCAAAGTATTTGTTCATTTGGCATGGGTGTTGGCAGTTTTCTCCTCACGCTCGAGGATGAGCTTTTTTGAAGGAGGAAAAATGATGTATATTAGAGATGTGTCATAGCAAGGAGGATCCGAAAGACATTTTCAATTTTTAATTGTATTTCTATCATATTTTTAGTAGTTAAATAAAATAATTTTCATTTAGAATATTATAGTTGAGGATATTTTAGTCCTTTTGTCATTTTAATCATTACTTGGTCTCCAAGTTAGTTAGATACTATTTTGTCATTTCTTTACTTGTTCATTTTTAGTCATTTTATAGTTAGCTTGATGAGCAAGGAACGTTTCTCCTATAAATAGGGCATCGTGCCCATCATTTGTACTTGACTTCCATAGTTTAGTAAAGATTGAGTGAGAGATATTTTTCTTAGGCATTTCTCCCTTTAGCATCATGCTTTTAAGCCTAATTATAAGTATTTGAAAATAATCGTCATATCAAATCAGGATTTTTAAGTGGAACACATAAAGTAAAATAATAATACTTAAGTAAATAGTTAATTCCAAAATTATAATGATTTCAAAATAAATAAATCAATTAAATAAATCCAAAAGTTGAGTTAATTTGATATAGAGAATGAAGACATAGTTAACTTAGTATTTGAAGTGTAGAGAAAGAGATATGGTGTCGGTGCTTTAATTTATGGGTATGGCAAGAGCCAGGGAAGAGATGACGTGAGATTGGGTTTTTTAATTTAATCGAGCATCCGATCTTTAAGTGGCATTGTAAATTGGGCATATATTCTACAAAAAATCTTTACACAATATTTATGTCCGGTTGGAGTGAAAAATGAAAGTTGTTTATATTTTAAAGGGTTATTTGGTTCAGTGTCTAAACATGGTTGTTGCTATTGTTGTTGTTGTTGTGTATAGATAAAATGCTTCTGCTCCCACTAGACATCAGTTTCATACATTTGATTTTTTCAATTTCTGTGGTTTGGGATTACAACTAAGGAACATTTTTGTTGGTTTTACTTCTCCTCCTACACTTTAAAATACATTTTGAATCAAACATTCATATATAGTGATGTTTTCACACTTCCCGTATTTTCTAAAAATGATTCATACAGACATTTTTTTAAAAGGCAAAAACATTAAAATACGATTTGGAGTTCGACTTAAATGAAGAAATGTTTTAAATTAATGGTTTTCTTTAATAACCTAATAGCATTAACTCTTTTAATCATGTACTATGCTTAGGGTTTCTTTTGTTGAATTAGTTGGGTATGTGGTGACTATGAGCTATTATCTCATAAGGGATCACTGTGTGCTACAAGTTATTAATTGGCAAAATTTATTCATTTCTTTTGAATTGAATATAATTTGTCCTAGCAGAGCATCTTAAATGGGGAAGAGGAAAGATAACCCCCGTGAGTAAATCCAAACTTAATGAATTTATTTTTAGTATAAAAGCCATATTATTTACTCATGTGCTTTTAGTATAATGACAGGAAAAAACATACTTCAGCTGGCAGGAATATGAAAATTTCTTGTCTCCTTTAAGACATCATGGAGATTGCAGTAAGTGAACAATCTTCTTTGCAAATTTTGGTATTATCAACTAAGATCTTTATATAACTCCATTTTTGAAATAAGGGAAGAGCCATCAGGTGAAACTTAAGATTATCATATTTTTGAAAATAAAAAGGCGTAGAAGAGAAAAAATAGTTATACACTTGTGATTAATCAATATAAGAAGTTAATTTTGGTCATATATTTACCAACAAATAATATAGTTTAATAATCATGAGTTTTGGACCTAGTTTTGTTTCCTGTGTTGTCTGAAGTTAGTTATTCCACCCTCCAAATTTTAACATTTGGGTTGTTTATTCTCTAACTTCTGTTGTTAATGGTGCTACTACATCTCCCATGCATTTAGGCAAACCTTTCAATAAATACTTACATTATCAATATCACAACCCTACTCACTTTTCGTGCCATGTCTCTTAAAACAAACACTACCAATTGTACCCAAAGAACATAGCAAGCACAAGCACACCTTTCTTAAAATTGTAGTAATAAGAAAAGAAATAATGAGATTTTTATTACATCATTACTTTATTTATACTAGTAGTTATACTATTTTAACAAGGAAAGTATTAAAAGACTAAGATACCCGTCACTAACTCTAATATTTCCTTGAGAGGACTAAACCCATTTTATCATAAAAAATACTAAGAATTAACACAATAACACAATTAAAACCCTATTCTACGTCATTATTACTCATTTGAAAGAGTTCATCCTCAAACTCAAAGGGATGTGGTTGTATCGGGGTCAAATGCTGAATGGAACTCTCATGACTCTTTGGTATCCTCTTCGTTCTCCTCTATGGTGATCAAAACTTGATCACCTACTTCTTTCGCTTAGGACAATCCGTCATCTTTTGGCTGAATTAGTTGCATTCGTAGCACTTTATTGAAATGGCAGGGGCTGAATTAGATTTTGTTTTGGGGGTGCATGCTATGTTGGGATGAGATATTCCATTGCGGAGATGAGATTCCACTTCCATAACGTATTCAACAACCTTTTAGAAAGTTGGAATCTCTCATAAAGAAAGGCCATGCTTGATCGGTGCTTGTAAACCATGGATACGAAGACCAATTTTATGCTCTTTGGTCTCTCTTAAATAGGCCCGACTACACAATAAACAAAACATATTCGTGTAGTCACTCATGCTAGAGTCGGATTGGTGCAAGGATTAGATGCGGATAAAAAAATCGCGCTTATACAAAGATGGCAAAAATTCTGCCACCGTGCCTTCTTCTATCTCGGGTTATGTATAATTTAATGGTTGATCATAAAGGTTCTTTATCACATGAGGTCATTACACCATAATTTGGCAAGACCTTATAGGTTGGTCGCTACAAGTATGACATATTTGTGGTCCGAATAAGAGTAAACATTTTCCTCATTATATCCATCCATTCAATAAAAGCATGTACATTCATTTTCCCATCGATTTTAGGAATATTAACGCGCAAATCACTTTGCACAGTCTTCTTTAATAGCTTAGATACAAGTTATAAATGGCTAGAATCATCCCTATCTATCTAGTGATGCTGATGTGAAGTTAAAATGCCGAAGAGTAAATCTACTAAATACACAACAACAACCATGTTTAAAGGCCAAAGGACTAAATAATATCTCACTTTCAATCTCTCATTCAATCTTAACGAAAATATGGAAGTTGAGTACAAATGATGAGGGAATGGGGGTCTCTATAAGGGAGATGGAAGAATTTAGAAGAGGCATGATATGCTCTAATTGGTGGAGAGAGTCTTGATTCATATGATGTCACATGCGTCTTGAACTAACTCCCAATTACATCTCATGTCAAAATAAAACCTTATAGAAGCTTTATCTTTGCCCCTAATACAACATTACAAAAATACAAAGAATAAAAGAAACTAATACACAAAGCATACTAAAATACATGGAAATTACTAAAATAAGCCTAACATAATTCTAATTTTCATCATTCTCCTCAACTTGAAAAAACCCGAGCATATAAGGTGAATGAAAAAAACTAGGGGACCATTAAATGACTCCCCCACTTGAAATGGGAGTTGTCCATGAAAAAGTCCCGGGTATCGTCTACTAAGAAATCCACGGAGAATAGACAAGAAACCCAACCATGATCGATGAACAAGAACTCGGTTTTGAAGCTTGCCACTAAAATAATCACATGCTCGCCTCCAAGAGGGCTAACGATACCAAATGCCATCCGAGTCCCCCAATATGAGTCTCCTCATCGTTAAACCATGAAAATAAACATCAAAATGATCATTATATACATCCCAAAAGGATACACATACCCACGTGTGACCACGTCCTCCCAAAGTAACACTTAACCTTCACCCAACAGATTTCATAGTAATCATCATTATATCTATAAAATGACTCCACCCCAGTCAAATGACTCCACCTCACAAAAATGTGTGCAAGTCTTCAAACCATACTTAACAAAAATATCTATGAAATCACCAATAGAGAAACCAACATCTTTTTTCCCGAAGATGGGAAAGAAGTCCAAAATCTCAAATGTCTCCACATCCTAGAATCATGTGTGAGTGATCTAACCTTCCTCCTCAAATATGGAGAAAAAGTCACAAGGAGTGAACTCAGGATCCCTATCATCCTATATCAGGCTCTTAGTATCCTTAGAGAAAACATCATCATGCGAGATAGGATAACGAGCGTTAACGTCATATAAGGAAATGATGGGTACTGAAGACACCATCACATCGGAGGATAAGTAGTCAAAATACGTGATCAGTCGCCTATCTTATTCATGAATCCCTTGATCACGTGCCGCCTCCATCTTAAGAAACTTTGTACAATGCCGATATAAGAGTTTGTGACAATCCTCATACTCCTCGATGGTCGTCTTGGATTGAAAGCTCTCTAGTTCATGAAATAGGGAGGCACCCGCTCGTTCCCCACGATCAAGGTGATATTAGGGTTTCTTGATGATGACAAGACTCAACTCCTCAAATTTTGCACAAGTCTTTATATCCAACCCATTCACGCTATCACTTTCGTTCCATAATAAATAGGGAGACAAACAATTCTCGAGACGAAAAGGAGTGGTTAAATTAGGTGTTTGGGAAAATTCAGGAGCTAAATTATAATTATTGGAAAGTTCGGGGGCTGAAAAGTATTTTTTTTGAAAATTTGAGGGAGGATTTGTACTTTTTAGAAGCTAGAGGGGAATATATGTAATTTTTACAACTTCAAGGGCTGAAGTTGGGTAGGATTCCAAAACTTTTCAGAAGAGGTGGGAGTGGATTTATAAATTCTTGAAAGGTTGGGGAAGTGGGAATGAAATTTTAGGAGTTAGAAGTATGAGTTTTAAAACCTAAGGGAGGGGTAGAAGGGTTGTGAGACACAACAGGGGTAAATGTGGGAATCATTGAGTTTTACTTCTGAGTTTGAAAACCTTAACTAGGGTTTGTGTAGTACCAGCAGTAGCTACTATCGGAACAATATTAGGGATAGTCGAAGTTTGTTTTGAAAAAAATGGGTTTGGGTGAGAATAGGATTTTCTGGAAGGCTGATTAGTAGGACTTGCTAGGAATTTAGAGGGTCGGGGTAGTGATTGGGTCTGAGTAGGGGTTGTAGCCGAAGCCTAAAAAATGAACCAAGCTACTCGAGTTCGTTCGAAAAAAAATCTCGTTCGAGACATGCTCATAAAACAAACAAAAATAAACAAGCCAATCTTGAACGAAATTTTAAGCTCGTTATCTTATTGATCTCGGCTCAGATTCGACTAGATCATCAATAGAACAAAAATAAACAAGCCAAGCTTGAACACATTTTAAGCTTGTTATCTTATTGAGCTCGACTCGAATTCGAATTTGATCACCAATATCCATATTAAATAGTGTATAATAACCAAGATTAACCAAGCTCGTATTTATTTGCTTAGAAGATATTTCGAGCTCATATCGTAAGATTTAGGCTCATTTATATTTACAAGCCAAGCTAGAGCAACCTTAGATCTGCTCGGCTAGACTCATTTTCACCCCTAGATCCACGTGGGGTGGTTGGGGCTGGGCAGGGTGTGGGAGAGTAGGTTGGATGCCTTGGGAAGCAGTGGGTGGGGTGACTAGGGGTGGGGGAGGGGTGTAGGGTATGAACGATGATAGTTCAGCGCTCTCGAGTGGTGCACCGGGGGTGGGAAGGGCTTTCATAGGTGGTGATTGGGTGGTGGTGAGATGCCTTAGGTTCTTGTTTTTTTTAGGGTTATTTCATTGTGGGGATTGGGTTCTTGGTGGCTAGGGTGAGTTTGCTTATGTGGTTATCAAAACTAGGGTTTGGGGTTGATTTTCATATATGAAAATTTCATATCTAGGGTTTTGGGAGAAAAACGGGAGTCGAAAAAGAGGTTGTGCCATTTGACCACTAGCAACAGAGGTGATTTCTAGAGGAGTGACTCACTGGATCCTCTGATCCATATCCATAGCTCTATAATAACCACATCGGCGAGCACATCAAGCACGAACGACGTTCTGATACCAATTTAATGTGAAGTTAAAATGTGAAAGCGTAAATCTACTAACTACACAACAATAACCATGTTTAGAGGCCATAGGCCTAAAGAATATCTCTCATTCAATCTATCATTCAATCTTTACAAAAATAGGGAAGTTGAGTACAAATGATGAGGGAATGGGGTTTTTTTATAAGGGAGATAGAATAATATATAAGAAGTCTCCTATGCTCTAATTGGTGGAAAGAGTCTGGACTCATGTGTTGTCACATGGGTATTGAACTAACTCCCAATTACATCACATGTCAAAATAAAACCTTCTAGAAGCTCATCTTAATCCCTACTAACATAATGAAAACAATACAAAGAGTAAAATAAACTAATACACAAAGCATACTAAAATATATGGAAATTACCAGAATAACCCTAATATATTTTAATTTCCATCAGAGGCAACTTCATCTTCATCATCCCCATAATATTCAATCTTCGGACTTGTTATAAGGGCTTAATGCACATGGTTTTCTTTCTCCAAGATGAGCATGAGATTGGTGGAAATTCTCCCTATTGTGGGCCACAAATGGATTGATGGGAGTTCGGGTGGGGTGGGGCATTCAGTTTTAGGTTCCCTTTCTTGCCATAAGCAAAACAAGTACGATTCTCCAACATAACAACTTAATGGTTTACATTAGGGATCGGGGTTGTTAAAGTGGCACATAATCAAAACATGTTCTTCCGTTTGTTTGATATTGAATTTAGCCCATTGTAGCTGAAATAATTACTAAAAATTTGAGCCATCCCCTAGAGGGGTTTGTTCTCAAGTAATACAATACGTGTTCCTTTGTGTTCAACTTACTCCATTATTCTCCCTTCTCTAGCACTTATGTTATAATTTTGTTTGATTTATAGGCTTATTTAGTAACCCATAAATTATTGGAATGCTAAGTTATGCACTGAATAGTAGTTAAAGTATATCCCTGTGACATTGGGAAGGACCTAACTGAATGGTTTACCTCTATTATAGTTATTTTTTGTCGATAAGCTATATGTAAATGAGTGAAACCCCTATTGTGGTGTTATTCTAATGAAATTTTGAACACCATTACCATGTAATATTTTCGCTTATACTATTTAAATGGTTTCCTCTATTGTAGTTTTTTTTTTTTTGGGAACCTTCGCCCACCTTAACAAATGTTTCTAGATTCACCCATGCCCACACACACACACACACACACACACACACACACATATATATATATATATATATATATTGTGTGTGTGTATGTATATAATGAGCAAGATAAACAGACATAGAGGGGCTAGAGAGCTCTTATCGGAGAGGCTGATGATGAGTGGCTGCTGAGAAGAGAGGCTGCCAACTGCAACAGGGCTCTAAGATGATGATATACAACAACATACTATAATCAATATCTAAAAATTTCAAAAAGAAGCCTTACATAACAAGAATTGAAAATACAAAACAATAATTGTAATGCCGTTATTAAAACGTTTATCATGGTTTTAATCCATCAGTAAAAAAAATTATTTATAATATTGTGAATTTAATTAAAACATTTGTCATGATAAATGGTTGAATAAATATTGTTGATTTTATTTATGTTAATTTATTTTTCAATTTTTAAATAAATTTTGGTTTAAGGTTAATCAATTCCAATCTAGGTTTGAGTTGTTAATCTGGTGTGTTAATATAATTATATAATTATATAATTATTTAGAATAACTGCAACACTTCGTTTTGTTACGAACCAAAATAAATCAAATACTCACCTCCCTTAATATTGCATTTTCATACTACCAATAAATATAGTACACCCATCCATATAAGCCATAATTGTAAAACGGCGAAATTTTCAAAAATTTAAAAAAAAAATCAAAAATTACGTACTCGTAAAATGAAGAAATTTTTCAAAGTACATAATTGTGAAACGGTGAAAATTTTCAAAGTATGTAATTGCAAAACGACGAAAATTTGATTATCGGACTATCCACTCTTGTTAACAAATAACAAATAATCCAACAACATTCAAATAGTGTAAAGAATTTAGAAAAATGGGCACACATTAATTTGTTTATAGGACTATCCACTTTGTTTAAGAAATAAAAAAATATTCCAACCACAATATAAATAGCAATTAAGTAGTCAAAAGTACAATTATCACCGAGATAATAAACAACTAAGGTTAATCTCTTTGTACACATCTGTAAAAAGACATCGTAGTTATGTTGGGAAAAAAATACGGATTGTAAAAACACGAATATTTTTTTTTGCACAAACCACTATATCCCAACAACAAACATCTAAGACTCTCCTCCTAAAGATGTGATATAATTCCCAAAAGAATTATCCATAATTCATTTAAGAAAATAAAAAAGAGGCATGACGTCATGTTATGCCTACTATTTTTTGATGTAAAAATTATTAATCGTGTTAGTTGTATCACCACATGCATTTGAAGTCAATAAAATCTTCTCACAAAAACAATGTGAGCTGTGAGGTTGACTTGTACACATAAGTATTAAAAGGGATAATAATTTAGAACGTTCATAATAAAAGAAAAACTATTAATTTGAGATTAGTTAAGTGTTAATATTAATCTCAAATCTAACAATATAGGCTTTTGTTTTTATATCAATGTGAAGGCATGCATTTAAAATTAAATATAAAAAAAATATTTTGATATTATTAAAAATAAGAAAAATGAAAATTATTATCTCAAATACAAATGAAAAGCCAAATTTAAAAATGTAAAAATGAATTTAAACTTTTCATAAAATTATATAAATTGATTTTACTCCATTAGTATAATCCAACTTATATTTTTTTTTATTTTAAAAAGTATATCATTTTTTTACACTAATTTTTGTTAAGAAATATTTTAGTTTTAATCAATGCCAAATTCATTACTAAAATACTTTTCATAAAGTACATTGAGCCAAGTGCACTAATGCAAGTTGGTCGATGATGGAGAGTTATTAAAAATGATTGGTAAAATACATCAAAGTACATTGAGACATGTGCCATGTACTTTGGCAATAAACAATAAAATAAGTTTATTGCCAAAGTACTGGCAACTTGGGTTATTGTCATAAATTTCCATGTACTTTGACAATAAATGTCTTGGGAATATTAAGGTTGCCTTAAAGCTTTTTCAATATTAAAACCACCATAACACGGATCTTCGGATATTAAAAAAATGTTTTATTTCGGTAACAATAATAAACTAATTTAAATTCATTCAAATATAAAAATGATCAAGACTTTAAAAAATTACCAAATCACCTATTAACAATTGTTTAAATAAAGTAGCAAATTAAAAAAAACTATTGGTTTGTAACAAAAATAAAAAATACAATACAAAGCATAAAATAATCAAATACGGTTATGCTTTGGAAAAAATGGTGTAAAAAGCGTGACAATATTTTCTCCGCACATGCTTATTTTTAATTAAATATTCGGCCCTCACTTTTGGACTACTTTGCAATAAATTGTACTTAGGAAAAAAAATTAAAACCTTGAGGATCCAAACCGTTTTATATTGACATGAAATGACTCACGCCATTTTTTATACTGTATTACAACTGTTAAAGCTTAATTGTTATATCTCCAACTAGGGGTGTAAAACGGACGGATACGGAGCGGATACCCACATCCGTATCTACCAAGACTCGACACTATTCGTATCCGTATCCGTATCCGCCCGGATAATAATTTCAACTATCCATATCCGTATCCTCTCGGATTTCCCAGATTCGGATAATATCCTTATCCGTTTTTATTGTTTAAGATACATTAAGATACACATAGCATGTAAAACACTAATTTAATCAATCAATTAAATATATAATTTTTCATTCGATGTAAGATATAGAGAATGTGTAAAGCATCAAATTAAACTATAAAATAAGGTTCGAGTAAAAGTACTAACCTTTAATGTGCATTTTCTTATTTAATTGTGAGCCATTGAAATTTGTATCCTCTTCAGTTTTTCTAGTGTTTAAACATAAATAAAGTGAAGCATCATCTTGCCGGAAAAGTATGACTCAATTAAAATATTAACGGAGAAAACAAAGAATATATTACAATAAAGAAGGGATGTTATTTTTTGCCCCTTAAGTTACTGAAGTGTGTCTTTCTCATCTTCTTTCCTTTGCATCATGTTGATTACAAAAATAATTAGTAAAAACAACACTGAATAACATAAAATTATAAGGAACTAAATTTTCTCTCACACAATGATTTTTAATCTTGTCCTTTTTAGTAAACAAGAAGGATATTTTATCGCAGAGGGATTTCTGTTGGCAACAAAAATGGACTATGTTGCTAAATATTGTTGCAAAATCTATAATTTTTTATAGTGCTTGAATTATTCCTAATGGGTCACAAGACTCGTATTTATACTACAAGAATAGTTAGAGACTACCCTACTTAGTAAGCAATATGTGTTCTAAGCGAAGTAATACAACTTGTTTACTAAGTAACATAGGTTCGAGGCTAGTTTGGGTGGAAACTAAGCAGTCATATTTGGATGCTAAACAATCTAATTGTAGGACAACCAATGATAGTTATAGACTTTTAAATATTGTTTAGTGGATAAAAAAACTAAATTATTTATTAGAATTAAAATTATTAAACTAATAACATACTCTATATAATTATTATTTTCATTTTGACTTCTTCCACTACTTGTTCTACATCAATATTATGGAAATTAAAATTAATAACCACAACATATATATTTTTTTACATCTAATATTCATTGCACAAATACTGCATGTGCGTCCATGGCCACTAATACAAAAAAATCAAAGACATTTAGTTGGGTGAAAGCATCTCATTTATATACTAGATTATGACCAATCATCTCATTTGTATATTAAATCTTTTATGCCATTTGTAAATGTGTAGAACCATCTCTCCTCTTCCTTTGTGTCAAGTAGGGATGTAAACGGAAAGCTACCGACTTTACACCCACCCCTTTTGGTGGTAGATCAAACAGATAATAATTAAAAAATAGGCTCGAAGTGAATTTTTCATTCTCTTAAAAAACAGATAATAATTAAAAAATATAAGTGAATTCTCAATCTCTTTCAAACAGAGCTAAAATCAGTCTCGAAGATAAATTTCAAATCATTTGTGATTCTTACATTTCAAACAAAGCTAAAATACTGAATAGCATACATCAAAAATCATTTCACATAAATATTTACACACCTTTATTAGATCGGATCAAGTGAGCTAGAAGAGACACCGAGACAACGATCTCGGAGCTGGAAGAGATAGCGTCAGATAGGGGCAGATCGGAGGACAGTGCAGGGGAGATCGAAGGACAGTGCAGGGGAACTCGGAGGACAACGCAGAGGAGATCAGAGCTTCGAAGTCCAACGCAGGTGAGATCGAAGGGAAGATGGGAGGTTTTTGGTTATTAGGTTAGGGTTATGTTAAGATTTTTAAAGTTTATACAATTATACTTAGGCCCAATTTTTATTTTAAGTTTTAGTTCATATATAAAATATTATATGACTAATATTTTTTAGTTTGTTAGACGGATACGGATATCCGGAAAAACGGATACTCCGTGTCGGATACGGATTATCCGTATCGGAAATTACTACTATCTGTATCCGTATCCATTTTCTTGGATATTTTTATAGAGTATCCATATTCGTATCCGTTTCTGTTTTTTTGGATAAATATCCGCAAATTCGGATTCGGATATCGGACGAACATGGATTTTCGAATATCCATTTACATCCATATCTCCAACCACAACTTTAAAAAATAAGACATTTCTGACATCTCGAGCCCTTCAAAAGTCACTTCAACAGATTTCTAATACATATTTTTAAAATAAAAAAATAGAACTTCATTGACAATAATCACCCAAAATAGATAAAAAAAAAGGTACACATCTACAAACCATTGAATAAAAAATATATTACCAGTATATTGTCTACTGCTCTTTACGTCTTCTCAAAACATTGAATAAAAAAATGTAGACTAAAATATTTTGAATCCCTTTTAAGAAACACGAAACATGAAAGAGACTTTCCCATTTACCCCTGCTGAGATTTGGGATGCGGTGGGTGTTCAAGTTGTGGATGATAGGAAATAATCAGTAGTGGACGACATATGTTGTACAACTCCAGACCATGGAGATGATTCCAGAGTAGAGATAGAAAGATGCATCGTGCCATGTAGATGATTCCAGACCATTTATGTGCATTATTTCTCTGTAGAAATAAGTGACCACAAAAATTATTGTAAATTCCTGTACATACGAACAACCATCGATTGAGGAAGATGAATAGAAAAATTAACTCAGCACATCCTACAAAAATACCCAATCAAACATAAAATACAAAATAGAGGGGAAACTATGTCAAACCTGACAGAAGTTAGGAAGAAATATCTAAAAATTAATGGATCTCAAATCATAAGAGAGAAAGAGAGAGAGAGAGAGAGAAAACTTCCACCCGATCTGAAGCCCATTTGAAACATATCTGAGTTCGAAACCCATTTCCTTAATTCTTAACCTGAAAAAATAGAGAAAAACTGATTTAATATCTAGATCTTGAACTATATTTAAGAAATTACAGCACGCTAAACAAATCATGAAGAATGCAAATGGTATCTGTTGCACCCCTCCGGGAAAAACTCTCTCAATGCCAAACCGTACAGTACAGGTACAAATACCGAGAAAAGTAAGTGATCGAGGGTAGAGAAAGACGGCAGACCCAAAGTGAGTGATAGAGTGTTATGGAACAGACCCAAATGAGTACAGCCAAACAGACCCAAATGAGTACAGATAAGGGGACTTAGAACTTTTATAAAAAAAATGATTACAGCAGAAAAGACACAAATGATTACAACCAAACAGGTCTAGGTTTAAAATAAAGGCAAAAAAGTGATTAAAGCCAACAAATAAACGATTACCTTGGTTTAAGGGGAAAAATAAATGAATACCCAAATGATTACAGCCAAATAGACCCAAATAATTTTTGTTCGTTGTTGATATTATTGTTCATTGTTGTGCAGCGACTTATAAGGTGTCAAGTTGGATAACTGGTACAACGATTACCTTAGAACAAAACCATGGCTGATGTTATCTGTAAGGAGAAACCATGGCTGAGGTGAAGACGGGTAGGTTCCGGGAACGACTTCGGTGGAAGAAAAGAACAAATAGTGAGAGGGAGAGGTATAAGATGAGGAAGCGATTAGTTGAATTTTAACCCAGGATAAATATAAGATGTAAATGAAAAGAGTTACCTTAGATCGCATCTCTGTGGAGCGATCCCGAGCGTGGAGATCATTTTGTTTTTCCAAAGTCGGAGATCGTTGGGGAGAGACAGACGGAGAGGGTAAATAAAGTAAGATGGAGAAAAATAATAACAAGGGGGAGTTTGGATAATGAGGTTAACGCAGAGAATCGGTAGAAGTAAAATACCACTTGTACCCTTGTGTTTGAATTTTGAAAAAAAGGGGGGAAACAAATTAGAGTGTGTCAAAAGAGGGGGAATTCAAATTTGTAAGGGGTAAAATAAATAATACAAAAAAATCATAAAGATCAAATCATGAGCCAAACTTGTGACATACATAAGTTGTATACTTTATATATATATATATATATATATATATATATATATATATATAGTGTATATTGTGTGTATGTATACAATGACATAGACAGAGAGAAAGAGAGGGGCTAGAGAGCTCTTATCGGGGAGGCTGATGATGATAGGCTACTGAGGAGAGAGACCACCTACTATAATAGGGTTCTAAGATGATGATATACAACAACATCAGTAATCAATATCTAAAAATTTCAAAAAGGTGAGCCTTACATAATGAGAATTGAAAATACAAAATAATTGTAATGTCGTTATTAAAATGTTTATCGCGATTTTAATCGATCAGTAAAAAAAATTATTTATGATATTGTGAATTTTACTAAAACATTTATCATGATAAATGGTTGAATAAATATTGTGGATTTTATTTATGTTAATTCATTTTTCAATTTTTAAATAAACTTTGGTTTAAGGTTAATCAATTCCAATCTAGGTTTGAGTTGCTAATCTGGTGTGTTAATATAATCATATAATTATTTAGAATAACTTCAACAAATCCTTTTTTTATGAACCAAAATAAATCAAATACTCACCTCCTTCAATATTTCATTCTCATACTATCAATAAATGTAATACACCCATCCATGTAAGCCACACACACACACACACACACACACACACACACACACACACACATATATATATATATATATATATATATATATAATGATCTTGTGCGGACCAATTCACATTTTAAGAGTGCGGACCAGACATGTGTCACTTTACGGTGAGCCTAGAAATTATCGGCTAAATTATAGGCACACTCTCTCTCTTTTCTGGTCTCACCACCAGGTGACACATGTCTGGTTCACACTCTTAAAATGCGGATTGGTCCGTACAAGAGCATTATTGTATATATATATATATATATATATATATATATATATATATATATATATATATATTGTGTGTGTATGTATATAATGAGAGAGAGAGAAAGAGAGACAGAGAAAAAAAAGAAAGGGGGAGCTAGAGAGGTCTTATCGGAGAGGCTGATGATGAGAAGCTACTGAGAAGAGAGGCCTACTACAACAGGGCTCTAAGTTGATGATAAACAACAACATACAGTAATCAATATCTAAAAATTTCAGAAAGACGAGCCTTACATAATGAGAATTGAAAATACAAAACAATAATTGTAATGTCGTTATTAAAACGTTTATCATGATTTTAATCTATCAATAAAAAATATTATTTATGATATTGTGAATTTTATTGAAACATTTATCATGATAAATGGTTGAATAAATATTATGGATTTTATTTATGTTAATTCATTTTTCCATTATTTTATAAACTTTAGTAATCAATTCCAATCTAGGCTAAATGTGCACCAAAGTGTCATGGCACTACATAATGGCTTCCACTTCCAGCTTGACTTTCAAGATTCAATTTTTTTCTGCAGGACATTAGAGTATGGTTTGTGATTAGGGTATATTGCGAAACATATGGTATTAATATTGAAATAAATCAAACATCACCCATGAATACCAAAATGTAATAGGAAAACAAATAGTTTACAAACACCCCATAGAAACTATAACAAAAAAGTCATTGCAGAGCCACCTAGTGTACCACCTAAGTCATAAGAATAATGAAAAATGACATCAAAATATGTGCCCACCAAAAATAAAATATTTGAAAATGATTTCCTAAAACTTATTAATTGAATATTTTTATTCTCACTTCTAAAGTCCATACAAAACTAAAAATTTGACAATAATTAAAGAATAAAAATCACCAATATCCAACAAATTATAAATGAAATCTGAAAAACTAGAGTAAATACACAAATCATCATAGACATATCAATATGAAGCTGTAATAACCCTCGCTTATGAGACCGTATTTTATAATAATTACTTAGTATAGTAATTAGAGACCAGTGTTGGGTTATGATTTGAATGTTAATTCAATGTGAAAAAGTTGATATTTATTATGAGGTTGCATACATATCATAATTATGGGAATATATTGCTATGTCATGCTTATTAATATCATCTGAAAATAAAATGATATTTGGCTTAATAATGAGACCGGAATCTAAATTGAATTTGAAAATGTCCAAATGATAATTTGGAGGTTGCAGTTGATTCCGGAACGTGCGAAATAGTCAAATAATGTACCATATTGTATTTTGTAGTTTTGGGCATTTTTGACTGGTTGTGCTTTAATTATGCTATCGCGTATTGTTTTATCGCACTTTTGGTTAATTAAGTGGGCCATTTGGCCTTAAGTCACGATTTATGCCTTTTTAGTCTTCTAAATTCCCCAAAATCCCTTCCTAAACCTAAGAGAGAAAAGAGAAGAGTAGAGAGAAAGCTTTGGAGATTGAGAGAGATCTTGCTACACCAAGAAATCTGCATATTTGTTGAATCAAGGCAAGTTTTTACTTGCTAAATTGTGTCTTGAGATAGATGACTTGTAATGTTAATGGTGTATTGATTTTTGTTTAGAGAACTTAGGGTTTTTCTTATGTATTTTGGGTTTTGATTCACTCTAAGTTGATTCATGGGGTTTGAAGATGATCAAAAGCATCTTTGATGTTTTAGAATGTTGGTATATGAGTTTGGTTTGGAGAAATTTGGGTATGGGTAGAAAATGGAGTCCAAGACCCCATAGCCATTTCTTGGCAAAATCGCAGGCCCGAATCGATTCGGCCCCCTGGGCGAATCGATTCGGTTAGTTCCAGTGCCCAGGTCTTGTTGACCGAATCGATTCGGAACTTATCCGAATCGATTCGGCAGTTATGCAGAAACCAAAAATTTTCTGACCGAATCGATTCGGTATCCCATCCGAATCGATTCGGCAATTATGCAGAACCTCAATTTTTCTGGCCGAATCGATTCGGCCAAGGGGGGGCGAATCGATTCGGTGGCCCTGCATTTTCAAAATTTTTCTTTTTTTCATTTTTAACCCTTTTTCTTTAGGATTATTTGATTAGGGACCTTCTTAAATGAAGTAAACATAGGGTTTAGAGTTCTAGTTGAGTTGGGTCGACATCCTAGACTCGAAAGGGTTCATCTAGGAATCATTCTAGGGGGAAATTTAAGGTGATGTTTAGGCATCACTTTTGTCTTGTAGTTTATAAGGGTCTAGAATGTATTAAGGTCAATTTTGGAGACTTTAGAATTCAACTTGAGATACATCTTGACTAAATGGTTTATAGTAAAGCCTAAAATAGGCCTTGAGGATAACTTTGGAGTCTAAATTCCGTTTGAGGATGCTAGGTCGGTACGAATTACATATAGTCCCGATTTAACTTATACCCTTTTAATTAAAAGGGGGAATTGATAAGGTAAATGATAATTTACTAATCACATAATGGGAATTAATAAAATGGATGTTACACACCTCTCTAAATACCATCTTAAGGGAAGTCCGCTCGTTAGGTGAAGCCCCCTGGCTAATGAATGCAGGGTGGATATAGTCCTAGGCCATGGGAGCGTTTGTGGTTATTTATATGTTCTGCGGGGGTAGGGAGATTCCGGGTGTGGTCTTGGCTACCACGCAGGCTCATGGCCGCTTCCCGACGCTTTCGATAGGATCCCAGGTTGTCTTATGATAGGCCCTGGAAGATGATGGTTATTTAGGGACGCGCTCAGTGGGGAAACCCGGACGAGCGGTCTTAGAAGCGTTATATTTATAATTATGACTATTCTAATTATCGAGTTGGACTCGATGGAACATTAATGCCGTTAAGAGCAAAATCTATGCCGCAAAGAGCATGTTATTGAGATTAGTGCCCTATAGAGCACATGATGTCAATTATATTCCTGATAAGGAATGGAAAATGTATACTTGAGTTGAAATCTGATTAAGATGATAAAGGCTTATAAGCACTTTTAATTCTGTTTTATGGTGAATTTCACTCTATGTAGTCCTTCACCAGTTTTAGTTCCTTATATGCTGGTAACATGCTAGATATTCATCCATGCTTAATTGTACATCATTATCATACTTGTCATTTATCTATCGATCACATATACCCGGCCCTGACCGGTTTTCTTTTCTTGTGGTATCTCTATATGTATATGATCCGTTCAGGTGTTCCGCCGCACGGTCGCCAGTAATGACCTTTTTCTTCCGCATGTTTTGAGGAGCCGTGACACTGTGCGGGTTTCACGGGATTTTGTGTAGACGCCTCTATTTATGCTTCTAGTTATGTTCAGTTCATTCGGGCTTGTTGCCCCAAACAGTTGTAATTGTATAATGAATTTATTATGTAACACTTGGTACTATATGTATGTTGTATGGATGGTATTGACCGAAGTTTTATTCGGTCCTTTGTATCTTTCGGGATTTCTTATATGCGCATGTGGGGGTTTCCACCCTCTATTTCTATTATGGGTTGTTGAAAATGTTTTTTTCTTTTTATTTCAAAACAAAGTTTTTGATAACCCGTTTTCTGGAATATAGAGTGGTTATTCCTTATACTTTGTATATAGTCGTGATGCTGAGGATGATATTATCCATGATTTCCTATTTTATCGGGGTATAGGGCTGGCCACCCTTTATTTCGGATATCGGGTTGTCACAGATGGTATCAGAGCATCAGGTTCTAGAGTCTTTAGGATCTATGCGGACTTGTCACGTTCTACCGTAGCGTTCTTTGATATAGAACTTAATGTTAGGATTGTTTTGCTGCCTATGTATGCGATCTTCTGTTAAATAGATTGTCTTACATTATGTTTTAACTCTCTCTCGTCTTTATCTCAGATGCCGCCGAAGAGAGGGCGTCCCGCTAGACGTAATAGGGTCGTTGAGGACGAGTTTGGTCCTCCACAGCAGCAGGGGAGTATCAGTGCCGCTGACGTGGCAAATATTGTTGCCCAAGCTGTCAACGCCGCGATGACTGCCGTGGCCCAACAAATGCCGCAAGCCCAAGTTAGGGGACAAGAAGCACAAGCTCCCACGGGACCTTCTCAGTGGGAACGGGTGAGAGAATCTTTCCTGAAAGGGCATCCCCCGGAGTTTGAGGGAGGTTCGGATGTTATTAAGGCGAACCAGTGGAAGAGAGATATGCAGCGCCATCTTAGGATGGTGGAATGTAGTGAGGAGAAGAAGCAAATTCTCGTTACTTTCAAGCTGGTAGGACCGGCCTTACATTGGTGGGAGTCAATGACGACACCCGAGCAAAGGGATACTATGTCCATTACAAATTTTTGGGCTTTGTTTGATGGGAAGTATTTCCCTCCCGCAGTTCAGAGGGAGATGCAGAGGAAGCTGCAGGATTTGGTTCAAGGGGAGAGGTCAGTTGCTGAGTATGAAGAAGAGTTTACCCGGTTAGCTAGTTTTATACCGGATGAGGTAACTCCAGAATCGAAGAGGATCTCCAAGTTTGTGGGAGGTTTACAGTGGCGAATAAAACAACATTTGCTGGGAAATCCATCTCTGGTGACTTTTGGTGATGTGATGAATGCCGCTTTGCTTCACTGTCAGGAGCACAGATTGTTTCTGCTAAACAAGAAGAAGGTTGTTACTGTGGGACAAGCGGGGAAGCAGGGAGGTGTTGGGAGCGGAGGGGGAACATCTTCTTCGTCCCAATCCTCGGGGAACAAGCTGGTTGAGAGGGATCCTCAGCAGGGGGATTCGTCCAAGCGTCAACGTTTCGGTGGGTTTAATGCTGGTGGCAACAATAATAACAGGCAAGGTCAAGGCGGCCAGCAGCCTCAGGGAGGTCGAGGTGGAAATGGTGGTAGGGGCCAACAGGGCCGAGGTGCGGGACCATTCCGAAATAACCAAGGTAGGAATCAGGATATTACGGCAATCAAATGTTTTCAGTGTGGGGAGCTGGGCCACTATAAAAGGGCGTGTCCTCAGTTGGTTGGAGGGCATCTTCCACGGGCCCCGCAGCAGCCGTATGTACAGTTTCCGCCTCAAGCGCCTAATCCGGTTGCTCCTCCTCAACAGGGGCAATTGCAGTACGGAAGGGTTTACCATCTTCAGGAGGCTTTGCTTCCTCCAGCTCCTCCGGCACCACCGGCGATCGAGGGTAAGTTTCTCATTCAGGGGCACATGGGTCGAATTCTATTTGATACGGGTGCTACACACTCCTTTATTTCTAGAAGTTTTGCTCAGACTACAGGTTTGATAAAATCTGCTGAAAGTACTTTCACTAGCGTCGAATCCTCTATGGGCGATGGCTCATTGATTTTCTTCGTATGTAAAAACGTAGGAATTAATCTTGGTGACTTGTGTTTTGAGGCCGATTTGCTCGTCCTTGATATGGTCGGGTACGATGTTATTTTGGGTATGGATTGGCTAGTGAAGTACCGTGCTATAGTGAATTACTTCGGGAAGAGTATAGTTTTTACGGTTCCTGGACAAGAGATGTTCCT
The DNA here is from genome assembly GCA_949130495.1 of Sambucus nigra. NCBI lineage: Eukaryota > Viridiplantae > Streptophyta > Magnoliopsida > Dipsacales > Adoxaceae > Sambucus > Sambucus nigra. The sequence continues at coordinate 25,539,232 of OX422210.1, read as the reverse complement.
GGTAGTTATGCCTTGTGTGGAAGGGAGCACGAGTGCTTATTTATATTGTATTGCGGAGGACGCATCTAGAGATGTCGTGGTTCCCCTGGATTCTCTTCCAATCGTCCGGGACTTTGAAGATATTTTCCGAGAGATACCGGGATTACCTCCAAGTCGGGAGATAGAGTTTGTGATCGATTTAATGCCGGGAACTAGGCCGATCGCCAAAGCTCCTTATCGAATGGCTCCTGTGGAGATGAGGGAGCTGAGAGATCAGATTCAGAAGCTACTGGAGCAGGGTTTTATTAGGCGTAGTACCTCGCCGTGGGGTGCTCCGGTATTGTTTGTGAAGAAGAGAGACGGTTCTCTCCGGTTATGCGTGGACTATAGAGAGTTGAATAAAGTCACCATCCGGAATAAATACCCTTTACCTCGCATCGACGACTTGTTTGATCAACTTAGGGGAGCTTCCTACTTCTCCAAGATCGACTTGCGGACAGGGTATCACCAATTGAGGATACGGGAGCAAGATGTGTCTAAGACGGCTTTTCTGACCCGTTACGGATCTTATGAGTTCTTGGTTATGCCCTTCGGGCTAACCAATGCCCCTGCAGTGTTTATGGACCTTATGAATAGGGTGTTTCGGGATTTCCTTGACCAGTTTGTCATTGTATTTATTGATGACATCCTAGTCTATTCTCAGACGGAGTCGGATCACGCTGCTCACTTGCGGTTGGTCTTGCAGAGATTGAGGGATCATCAATTGTATGCAAAGTTTGAGAAGTGTGGCTTCTGGTTGAAGGAAGTTCAATTTTTGGGGCATGTGGTGTCATCCCAAGGTGTGTCTGTGGATCCGAGCAAGGTGACCGCGGTAAAGGAGTGGGGTCAGCCCACGACGCCCACTGAAGTTCGTAGTTTTCTGGGCTTGGCGGGTTATTACCGTCGATTCATTAAGGGCTTTTCTAAGGTTGCTAGCCCATTGACAAATTTGACCCGAAAAGGAGTAAGATTTGTTTGGAACAGTTCATGTCAAGCGGCTTTCGATGAGCTCAAGGATAGACTGACTTCAGCTCCAGTCCTGGCATTGCCAAAGCCGGGATTCGAGTATCTTGTCTTCACCGATGCATCTCTTCTGGGGTTAGGAGGTGTTCTTCAACAAGAGAGACAACCCATTGCGTACGCTTCTCATAAGTTGAAGCCTCACGAGAGGAACTATCCAGTGCATGACTTGGAATTCGCCGCAGTTGTATTTGCCTTGAAGATATGGAGGCATTACCTCTTGGGGGAAAAGTTTAGTCTTTTCACCGACCACAAATCGCTGCAGTACTTATTCTCCCAAAAGGATTTGAACATGCGCCAGCGCCGTTGGTTGGAGTTTGTGAAAGACTACCAATTTGATATTCATTATCACCCCGGGAAGGCGAATGTGGTAGCAGATGCTTTGAGTAGAAAGCCTGATGGAGACTTAGCTGAGGTGTGGAAAGCTAACTGGAAAGAACTCAGCCTGGAGGATGCCGGAGTGAGAGCATTCCTCTCCGTGATGACGGTTACTCCCACGATTATAGCAAAGATTGTGGAAGCTCAGAAAAGAGATAAGGTTTGTCAAGACCATACACGCCAGTTGTTGTCTGAGGGAGCGGAGTCATACTCAATAGGCTCTGAGGGTGGATTACGCTTCCATGGAAGACTTGTGGTTCCCGATGATGGGGATTTGAGACGTGCAGTTATGGCAGAATCCCACGGGTCGAAGTTCATGGTACATCCCGGCGGGGACAAGATGTACCAAGATATGCGTCGTTTGTATTGGTGGGCGGGTATGAAGAGGGATATCTCCGAGTTTGTGTCCCAATGTACTACTTGTCAGTTGGTTAAGATTGATCACCAGCGACCGACGGGTTTGTTACAACCGCTCGAGATTCCCGTGTGGAAATGGGAGAGCATTTCGATGGACTTTGTTACAGGCTTGCCTAGATCGCAAAAGGGTCATGATTCAATTTGGGTGATTGTCGACCGTTTGACCAAGTCGGCACACTTCTTACCTGTGCGCACTGATTATGATACCGCTCGTTATGCCCAGTTGTTCATTGAGGAGATCGTCAGACTCCACGGGGTACCTTTGAATATTGTCTCCGACCGAGATAAAATATTTGTGTCCCACTTTTGGCAGAGTTTCCAGAGAGCTATGGGGACCGAGTTGAAGCTAAGCTCTTCCTATCATCCTCAAACAGACGGTCAGACCGAAAGGGTAAACCAGATGTTGGAGGATATGCTTCGTATGTGCATACTTGACTTTAAGGGCAGTTGGGAACAATATCTTCCGTTGGTTGATTTTGCTTACAACAACTCATACCAATTCACTATTGGAATGGCACCCTATGAAGCTCTGTATGGCAGGCCTTGTAGATCGCCCGCTTGTTGGTTGGAAGTGGGTGATAATAAGTTCCTTGGACCTGAAATGATCCAAGATACTTCTTCGAAGATTGAACTTATTCGAAATCGCATACGGATAGCCCAAGATCGCCAAAAGAGCTACGCCGATGCGGGTAGGAGACATATGGATTTAGAAGTTGGAGACCAAGTGTTGGTGCGAGTGTCCCCGATGAAGGGCATTAAGCGTTTTGGGAAGAAAGGAAAGCTTGCACCCCGCTTTGTTGGACCCTTCCCGGTGATTGCAAAGGTTGGTCCTGTAGCATACCAACTTGCCTTGCCGGAACCTTTACAACAAATTCATGATGTATTTCACGTCTCCTCTTTGAAAAAGTACAGAAGGTGTGAAGGTGCCCTTTGGCACATTCCTTTCGAAGATATCGATTTGCAGCCCGATGTTTCTTATGAAGAACAACCGGTTGCTATCCTTGAGTTTGGGGAGCGGAAGTTAAGATCTCGGGTGGTGCCTCTAGTGAGAGTCCATTGGAGTCATCATCATGCAAGCGAATCAACTTGGGAACGCGATGATGAGATGCGGGAGAAATATCCACATCTTTTCTCATGAGGTACGCCTGAATTTTGGGGGCAAAATTTCCTCGTAAGGGGGGGAGTATGTAATAACCCTCGCTTATGAGACCGTATTTTATAATAATTACTTAGTATAGTAATTAGAGACCAGTGTTGGGTTATGATTTGAATGTTAATTCAATGTAGAAAAGTTGATATTTATTATGAGGTTGCATACATATCATAATTATGGGAATATATTGCTATGTCATGCTTATTAATATCATCTGAAAATAAAATGATATTTGGCTTAATAATGAGACCGGAATCTAAATTGAATTTGAAAATGTCCAAATGATAATTTGGAGGTTGCAGTTGATTCCGGAACGTGCGAAATAGTCAAATAATGTACCATATTGTATTTTGTAGTTTTGGGCATTTTTGACTGGTTGTGCTTTAATTATGCTATCGCGTATTGTTTTATCGCACTTTTGGTTAATTAAGTGGGCCATTTGGCCTTAAGTCACGATTTATGCCTTTTTAGTCTTCTAAATTCCCCAAAATCCCTTCCTAAACCTAAGAGAGAAAAGAGAAGAGTAGAGAGAAAGCTTTGGAGATTGAGAGAGATCTTGCTACACCAAGAAATCTGCATATTTGTTGAATCAAGGCAAGTTTTTACTTGCTAAATTGTGTCTTGAGATAGATGACTTGTAATGTTAATGGTGTATTGATTTTTGTTTAGAGAACTTAGGGTTTTTCTTATGTATTTTGGGTTTTGATTCACTCTAAGTTGATTCATGGGGTTTGAAGATGATCAAAAGCATCTTTGATGTTTTAGAATGTTGGTATATGAGTTTGGTTTGGAGAAATTTGGGTATGGGTAGAAAATGGAGTCCAAGACCCCATAGCCATTTCTTGGCAAAATCGCAGGCCCGAATCGATTCGGCCCCCTGGGCGAATCGATTCGGTTAGTTCCAGTGCCCAGGTCTTGTTGACCGAATCGATTCGGAACTTATCCGAATCGATTCGGCAGCTATGCAGAAACCAAAAATTTTCTGACCGAATCGATTCGGTATCCCATCCGAATCGATTCGGCAATTATGCAGAACCTCAATTTTTCTGGCCGAATCGATTCGGCCAAGGGGGGGCGAATCGATTCGGTGGCCCTGCATTTTCAAAATTTTTCTTTTTTTCATTTTTAACCCTTTTTCTTTAGGATTATTTGATTAGGGACCTTCTTAAATGAAGTAAACATAGGGTTTAGAGTTCTAGTTGAGTTGGGTCGACATCCTAGACTCGAAAGGGTTCATCTAGGATTCATTCTAGGGGGAAATTTAAGGTGATGTTTAGGCATCACTTTTGTCTTGTAGTTTATAAGGGTCTAGAATGTATTAAGGTCAATTTTGGAGACTTTAGAATTCAACTTGAGATACATCTTGACTAAATGGTTTATAGTAAAGCCTAAAATAGGCCTTGAGGATAACTTTGGAGTCTAAATTCCGTTTGAGGATGCTAGGTCGGTACGAATTACATATAGTCCCGATTTAACTTATACCCTTTTAATTAAAAGGGGGAATTGATAAGGTAAATGATAATTTACTAATCACATAATGGGAATTAATAAAATGGATGTTACACACCTCTCTAAATACCATCTTAAGGGAAGTCCGCTCGTTAGGTGAAGCCCCCTGGCTAATGAATGCAGGGTGGATATAGTCCTAGGCCATGGGAGCGTTTGTGGTTATTTATATGTTCTGCGGGGGTAGGGAGATTCTGGGTGTGGTCTTGGCTACCACGCAGGCTCATGGCCGCTTCCCGACGCTTTCGATAGGATCCCAGGTTGTCTTATGATAGGCCCTGGAAGATGATGGTTATTTAGGGACGCGCTCAGTGGGGAAACCCGGACGAGCGGTCTTAGAAGTGTTATATTTATAATTATGACTATTCTAATTATCGAGTTGGACTCGATGGAACATTAATGCCGTTAAGAGAAAAATCTATGCCGCAAAGAGCATGTTATTGAGATTAGTGCCCTATAGAGCACATGATGTCAATTATATTCCTGATAAGGAATGGAAAATGTATACTTGAGTTGAAATCTGATTAAGATGATAAAGGCTTATAAGCACTTTTAATTCTGTTTTATGGTGAATTTCACTCTATGTAGTCCTTCACCAGTTTTAGTTCCTTATATGCTGGTAACATGCTAGATATTCATCCATGCTTAATTGTACATCATTATCATACTTGTCATTTATCTATCGATCACATATACCCGGCCCTGACCGGTTTTCTTTTCTTGTGGTATCTCTATATGTATATGATCCGTTCAGGTGTTCCGCCGCACGGTCGCCAGTAATGACCTTTTTCTTCCGCATGTTTTGAGGAGCCGTGACACTGTGCGGGTTTCACGGGATTTTGTGTAGACGCCTCTATTTATGCTTCTAGTTATGTTCAGTTCATTCGGGCTTGTTGCCCCAAACAGTTGTAATTGTATAATGAATTTATTATGTAACACTTGGTACTATATGTATGTTGTATGGATGGTATTGACCGAAGTTTTATTCGGTCCTTTGTATCTTTCGGGATTTCTTATATGCGCATGTGGGGGTTTCCACCCTCTATTTCTATTATGGGTTGTTGAAAATGTTTTTTTCTTTTTATTTCAAAACAAAGTTTTTGATAACCCGTTTTCTGGAATATAGAGTGGTTATTCCTTATACTTTGTATATAGTCGTGATGCTGAGGATGATATTATCCATGATTTCCTATTTTATCGGGGTATAGGGCTGGCCACCCTTTATTTCGGATAGCGGGTTGTCACAGAAGCATAACCATTAATTGGTAAATGCATTTGAAAATTCTCTATCAATTAATCTCCCACACTACAAAAAAATTAAGAAACAAAAGACATTAATTTAAACACATAAATCACCAAAGTCATACACATCACTAATGTGTTATTCGAAAGATCATGCACAGTGTACAAACACTGTGTAATAACTCATGAACCAATAAGATTCATATAAACATCAATTAACATAGAGATAACCTTTGTGAAGTTGAGTCATTCAAAGCCTACATAGTGTACGCCTCAATTAGAATTAGAATGAAGGATACACAGCGTATGCCTCATTCAAAGGCTCTATGAACCATTGCTTAGAATAAAGGTAGATGTATGCTTCATTTCATATATGCCCTAAAAGAATACAAAATAAATACCAACTGAAACAGTTTCCTTTAAGTGAGTTAAATATAGAAATTAAAAATAAGAAACAAATTGTTAAGGTCATTGTTCGGAGTAGTTAAGGTCTATAAAAACTGTTAAAAAATGTTCAGAGCTGTTAAGGTCTATAAAGAGTGAGATACATCAACTGTTTAGAGCTATAAAGAGTGAGATACATCAACTATTATGTAATAACCCTTATTTTTTAGTAATTGTTTTTATATAAATTTGCCATGTGAGGTAATTATATAAAATAGTGGAAGTTGGAGTAAATACTTGCCATGTGAGGTAATCGTGACAGCTGAGGGTATTTTGGTATATCCGAGTAAAGTTGTTGCGGTGAGGGAATGGGGCCAGTCCACGACACCTATAGAGATTCGCAGTTTTCTGGGTTTGGCTGGCTATTATCGCCGATTTATTAGGTTTTTTCTTAAAATTGCTATCACTTTGATAAATTTGACTCGAAAGGGAGTGAAGTTTGTTTGGTATGATTCTTGTCAACTAGCTTTTGATGAGCTGAAATATAAGTTGACTTCTGCTCCAGTAATTGCGTTATCAAAAATTGGGGTGGAATATTTGGTCTTCACTGACGCATCTCTGCAAGGGTTGGGAGGTATGTTACAGCAAGATCATTGGGCTATTGCTTATGCTTCTCACAAGCTAAAGCCCCATGAAAAGAATTATCCAGTACATGATTTGGAACTTGCTGTAGTGGTATTCGCCTTGAAAATTTGGAGACATTACCTCCTAGGCGAGAAGTTTAGTCTTTTCACGGACCACAAATCGTTGTAATATTTATTCTCGAGAAAGGATTTGAATATGCGTCAACGTCGGTGGTTGGAGTTTGTGAAAGACTATCAATTTGATATTCATTGTCACCCGGGTAAAGCTAATGTAGTGGTGGATTCATTAAGTTGGAAACCCAAGGGGGAGTTATCAAGGGTATGAAAGGCTAAATGAAAAGAACTTAGCCAGGAGGATGATGTAGCAAGGGCGTTCATGTCGGTGCTGACTGTTATGCCTATGATAGTGGAAAGAGTTATGGAAGCTCAAGGAAGGGACAAAGATTGTCAGGACCGTATACGCCAGTTACTAACCGAGGGACCAGAATCCTACTCTATACATTCAGAGGGTGGGTTACATTTCCACAGGAGACTTATTGTCCTGGATGAGGGAGATTTGAGGCGTGCCGTAATGACTGAATCTCATGGGTCCAGATTTGCAGTACATCCTGGTGGGGGAAAAATGTACTAAGACATGTTCCATCAATATTGGTGGGCGGGTATGAAACAGGATATCTCTGAATTTGTTTCCCAATGTACTACTTGTCAATTAGTGAAAGTAGACCATCAGCGACCGACGGGATTGCTACAACCCTTAGAAATATAGAAGACGAAAAGTATCTCGATGGATTTCATCACAGGATTGCCAACATCACAAAGCGATCATGATTCCATTTGGGTTATTATCGATCGTCTAACCAAGTTGGAACATTTCCTACCGGTACGTACGAATTACAATACGGCTCGTTATGCCCGACTATTTATTGCGAAGATCGTGAGACTCCATGGGGTGCCCATTAATATAGTCTTTGATCGAGAGAAGATTTTTGTTTCCCATTTTTGGTGAAGTTTCCAAGAAGCGATGGGAACCGAATTGAAGTTGAGTACCTCCAACCACCCTCAAACGGATGGACAGACGAAAAGAGTCAACCAAATATTGGAGGACAAGCTCAGAATGTGTGTACTTAACTGCAAAGGAGGATGGGAATAATACCTTCCCTTGGTCGAATTTTCTTACAATAATTCATACCAATTCACTATAGGTATGGCACCCTATGAAGAATTATATGGCCGGTCATGTAAATCACCTACTTGTTAGTTGGAAGTAGGGGATAATAAATTTCTTGGACCTGAAATGATCCAAGATACTTCTTCCAAGATTGAGTTTATTCACAACCGCATCCGAATCGCTCAAAATCGTCAAAAGAGTTATGCCTATGCGAATAGAAGGCATATGTAATTGGAGGTTGGAAATCAAGTTTTGGTACGAGTGTCGCCAATGAAGGCTATAACGCAATTTGGGAAGAAAGGGAAGCTTACGCCCCGATATGTAGGCCCTCTTTCCATTATTGCAAGCGTAGGCCCCGTAGTTTATCAACTCGCCTTGCCAGAGCGCCTCCAACAGATTCATGATGTGTATCATGTTTCAATCTTGAAAAAGTATAAAATGTGTGAAGGAGCTCACTGGCACATTCCTTTATATGATATCAAATTGTTGCCCGATATTTCATACGAGGAACAACTGGTTACAATCTTAGATCACGGGGAGCGTAGGCTAAGGTCCAAAGTGGTGCCCTTGGTTCGTGTCCAATGGGGGCATCACAATGTCGAGGAGTCGACATGGGAGGATGAGGACGACATGCAAGAAAAGTATCCACATCTTGTTTTGCAAGGTACACCTGAATTTTGAGGGCAAAATTGCCTTATAGGGGGGGGGAGAGTATGTAATAACCCTTATTTTTGAGTAATTCTTTTTATATAAATTTGCCATGTGAGTTAATTATATAAAATAGTGGAAGTCGGAGTAAATATTATTTTAAGAAATTTAAGAGATAATATTTACTAAGTTTTGCACATTTACTTTTAAGTGAATGTAAATAGCATCATGTTATGTTTTATTGCGTCGTTGTTCTTTATGTGACAGTTATGGTTTAAAATGATGTTGGATCATGAAATAATTTATGTTATTCCGAATGAAAATTTGGAGGGCGCGGTTAGTCCTGAAATGATTGAGGTAGTCAAAATAAGTGCCATGTTAAATTTTTGGGTTCCGGGCACTTTTGACTGGTTATGACTTAATTATGTAGTTATGAGTCATTTTAATGGTATAGTAACATTTAAAGATGGAATTTAGTGTTAAATGAATGTTTAAGCCTTCCAAACCCTTTTATTTTTCAAATATATGTTCCTAAACCTAAAGAGTAAGAGAGAGAAAGAGAATTTGGGGAAAAAGGAGAGAAAGAAGGAGAATTGAAGAAGTTGAGCTTGATCTTGTAACTATCGAAAGAGAATTCGAGATTTCAGCCATCAGGCAAGTTTCTAACTTGTTAGTATATGATTTAATGTGGATAAATTATTGTGATAGTTGTGTATTTAGAGGAATTGAACAAATAGTAGGTTTTGATGAATTTTAGTGTTTAACCCTTAGATTTTATTGTTGTATGATTTAGTTGGATATATTGGTTTATTGTTGTGTAGAAATGTTGTGGTTATGTTATTGGCTGAAAAAAATGAAGTAAGTGGAAGAATATGGGATTAGGGTTTTGGATTTGGTATTTTAGAAGAAGGTATAGTCGTGGGTCTGGTGAGCGCGGTCGATCGCGGTCCAAAGCCCGATCGACCGGGCCTAAAGGGAAAAACACACTACTTTTCTCGATAGGCTTATTTTTAAGGTGCGGTCAACCGCGATCCAATGACCTGTCGATCGGGCCTTCAGAATTGAGCTTAATGCATTTCTTAGTAGACAAAACCTCATAGGCGCGGCCGACGGGGGGCAGGGGCCGGTCGACCGGTCCCCTGCTTTTCACCCGAAATCCTTAGTTTTCTATAGCTCCTTTCTTTTAAAGTAGGGACCTAAGAACCTTCTTGAATGAAGTAAAACTAGAGTATTAGAGTCTATTATTAAGGTATTCAAGAACCTAGGTTAGAAACGAGAGTTGGGGATTAGACCGGGAATTAATTTAGTTAGTTATTAGAGGAAGGTAAGGGTTCTTTTTACATAATGATCTAGTTTAGGTCTAGGGGAAATAGAGTGACATAATTGTGGACTTATAAAATTGGGTTGAAGTAATATCATACAGGATGGGTCTAAGGATTATCGTTAATTCATGGAGACTATTAAGGAGATAATTAAACATTGAGGTTTAGAATTATGACATTAAACGCTTATGGCTCCGGATAAAACTTAATGCACATTTTAATTTGGCATACCTCGTGAATGATGATTTGCATATACATACCTCTCTAAATGCTATCATAAGGGAAGTTACGCGCATGAGGTGAATTCCAATGGTTAGTGAATGCTGGGTGAATATAGTCCTCGACCATAGGACCGGTTGTTATATATTGTGTTGTTATTTTTCTAAGTGAGGTAATTTTAGGTATGGTTATGACTCACTATCGAAGGTATATGGCTTCTTCCCAACATCATGCAATTTAGGATGCCCAGGTTGTCTTGGTGATAGGACCTCGAAGTTGATAGCTATTTAGGGGCGCATCCAGTAGGGTGACTCCCGGAAGGATGGTCTTAGAATCGTTATATGTTATGATTATGACTATTCTTATGAAAGTGGTATTTTATAAATGGTGAAGCATTTTATGAAATAAACTGTTTTGGGAATAAGTTTCCTAATGAGGAATAGACTTGTAAAGTCATAATAAGCAAACCTGAAATGGAATCTTATAAAGTGAAATTTATTTATATTCTCATGCATAAATGAATATTCATCATTGTAATTGATATTGCGTTAGGTTGTGCATTTAGATTGAGAGGTGAGGATTATTATTATTATTTGTGAAGAGCGACATAAGCTTATTCATGATGACTTGATGTTCATAACTGTCATGCAATTTATTCACATGGTTATCATATAAACTCGGGCCCTAACCCATTTATATCTCTCATTTTTGCATGAATTCTCTTAACGCCCAGGTGATCCGCCGCAAGGACGCCTGTAATGACCCTCCCATCCAAGTGTCAAAGAGCTATAACATTTTGCAGATGTTATAGGATGTTTGATATAGACGCTTCTATCTTTTTGTACTTTAGATATGATCAGTCTACACATTCGATCGTGTCTCCCAAGTTTTGTACTTGTTTAAAATATTGTGATATTCATTTTAATACTCGATGTAACCTACTTGTAATGGTCTGTCAGTCGGCAGCTTATTCGATTATTATTTTGTGTATGCTCATTTTATAGTTACTTGTTTGTATTTATATCCACCTTCTTTGCAATTTGGATTGTCAAAAGGATTTTCTTTAAATTTATAAATAATTTGACATCCGTTTTCTAAAATAATTGGTGGTTATCTCGTATATTTCTTTTAACGACAGTGATTCTAAGAGTGGACCTTCTATGAATCCTGTATTATTTGGAATATCGGGATGTCCACCTCTTATTTTAATAAGTGGGGTGTCACAGATGGTATCAGAGCATCAGGTTCTAGAGTTCTTAGGATCTATGCGGACTTATCACATTGTACCGTAGCGTTCTTTGATATAGAGACCTATTGTTAGGAGTGTTTTATTTGTATATGTTTGCGATCTTTGGCAAAGATAAATTATTTTAATTGTATTCTGATTTAGTTGTTTCTCCGTCTCAGATGCCGCCCAAAAGAGGTCGCCCAGCGAGGAGAAATAGAGTTGTATAAGATAATGTAGAACCCTCGCCACAGCAAGGAACGATAAATACCGCGGAGGTGGCTAACATTGTCTCTTAGGCGGTCAATGCTGCGATCACTTCCATGGCTCAACAGTTTCCTTAAGCCCGACAACCGATAGTTCAGGAGGTGCAAGTCCATGCGGGACCTTCCCCGTGGGAATGAGTCAGAGAATATTTCTTGAAGGGTCATCCCCCAGAATTCCAGGTGTAACAACCCTCTCTTTTAGAAGGCTAATTTTATATTAATTTACCGCATAAGGTATTTATATAAAATGTTGGAACCAGAGTAAATATTAATTTAATGAGTTAAAAGTTAATATTTACTGGATTGATGTATATTTACTGTATGTGAAAGTAAATATCATCAGGTTGCATGTTTTATAGTGTCATGTATTTTAAATGACATTATGGTTTAAATAAAAATTGGAACTGGAAATAATTTATAAAATTTTCCGGATGCCAGTTTAGAGGGTGTAGTTAGTCTCAGAAGGTGCGAGACAGTCAAAATAAGTGCCATCTTGTATTTTTGGGTTTAGGGCACTTTTACCTGGTTTTAACTTAAACGCGTATTTGGGAGTCATTAATGTGGTATTAACCACTTAAGTTGGAGACTTTAGACTTAAGCCACGATTTTAAGTCTTGCCCCTTATTTCATTTCCTCATTCTTATGTCTTAAACATAGAGAGAGAGAGAGAGAGAGAGAGAGAGAGAGAGAGAGAGGAAGAGAAAAATGGAGAAAAGAGAGAGATTGGAGATTGAAGAATGGGGATTGCTTCTTCCACAAAGAAATCTGAGATATCAACCCTAAGGCAAGTTTTCTACTTGCTAATATGTGATTTAAGATGAATAATTTGTGTGATATTTATGTTTTGGCATTTGGGTATCAAAAATGGAGATTTTGGTATTTAAACCTAGATTTTGGTTTTGATGATGATATTATGGGTTTTAATGGTTATAATCCATGTAGGATAATCTTTGGGTAGATAAATATTGTTGGTTGTGTATAAAATGGAAGAGGTTTGAGGTTTGGGAAAATTAGGGTTCATAACCCTTCGTAGCCATTCTTGGCAATTTCTCCAGGCCGAATCGATTCGGCCCTCAGGGGGAATCGATTTGCTAAGGGCCAGTTTCCAAGTCTGCTTGAACCGAATTGATTCGGTCCTAAGCCGAATCGATTCGGCAGTTGCAGAATCCCAGGTCTTCATGTCCAAACCGATTCGCTTTTTGGGCGAATCGATTCGGTTTCTTGTTGTTTTTGAGTTAATTTTATAACTCAATTCCAATTCTTTTCTTTAAATCTAGGGCCTAGGAACCTTCTTGAATGAATTAAACTTAGAGTCCTAGAATGTAAGAAGAGTTAGTTGAATTCCCTACATTAGGAATGGGTTATGTGGGGACTTTTTCGGGGTTATGCCTATTAATGATAGGGCATACTTTTCTTCTAGTTAATTCCTATAAAACTAGGAGATGTAGTGTTATGTTTGGGAGACTTTAGAAGCTCAATTGAGCTATGTTAACCTTGATGGTTCTTAATAACACCATAAAAGTGTGTTGGGAGAATAAATTGAAAGTTTCTTCATTCCCTTGAGGTATGATAGTATTGGGGTTTTAAAATAACACCCTAAAATGTTTGGAGATAATGAAGAGTTTATTTACTCCTTTGAGGTTGTAGTTACGATATAAGTTATCGTATGGCTCCGGTTAATAAGTTGAATTATTTGAAATAATGTAAACAAGTATGGTTTCAAATAAAACGAAGCATACATGTATAAATGGAAATGAAATGGTTATGGTAATGATGATGGTAAATGATAATTTACTTAATCATGAATATGGTAAATGATAATTTACTTGATTTTTGAAAATGGTAAATAAAATGGTTGGAACACACCTCTCTAAATGACATCATAAGGGAAGTTCGCACGTGAGGTGAAGCCCTCTGACTAATGAATGCAGGTGAATATAGTCCTAGGCCATGTGAGTGTTTGATGTTATGTATATTTTTCTGCAATGGGTAGGAGATTCCAGGTGTGGTCTTGACTACCCCGCAGGCACATGGCCGCTTCCCGACGTCTTGCGTTATAGGTGCCCAGGTTGTCTTATGATAGGCCCTGGAAGATGATGGTCATTTAGGGGCGCGAACAGTGGGGAAACCTGGACGGGCCGTCTTAGAATCGTTATATGTATATAAATATAACTATTCATAATCAAGTGGAACTTGATGGATTATATGCCACAAAGAGCATACTGAAGTGCCACAAAGAGCACATATAAATGCCACAAAGAGCATTTGAAAATGATTATTTTCCTGATAAGGAAAGGATTTTTACAAAAAGTAAAATTGAGATAAAAATGCCATAAAGAGCATAAGATTGTGAATATATATATATATATATATATATATATATATATATATATATATATATATATATATTTCCTATTAAGGAAAGGATATATGAAATAATTGGTGCGCATGATGAAGTTTTAAATTAATGTTATTCATTTTATTTTCCTGCTTAGCTTATGTTTTAAATTGTGTAGGTAGCTTCTTATTTCTCTTTCTTCATGACTTATCATTCATAACTGTCATACTTTTTATTCATCTGGTAATCATATAGAATCGGGCCCTGACCCGTTCATATTTCTTGTTGTACTTGCATCTTGTATCCGCTCAGGTACTCCGCCGCAAGGATGTCTGATTTGAATTCCGATCCTGGTGTCTTTGGCGAGCCGTGATGCTTTGCGAGGCTTACGGGGTATTTGGCAATAGTTGTCATCCTTTCACTCTAGTCAGGATCAGGTCTTATTACTCAGGCGAGAGGCCTAAGCTTTTGTACTTGATTAATGTAATGTATTATATAATTAATGAATTTGTTTAATTTTATTGTATGAGTCTGTGGCCGACAGCATATTCAGTCCCTTATTGTACATTTATGCGTATGTACTAAAATTTCATCTGGATTTCCACTTTCTCTTATTGGGTTGTTATGTTGTTTTCTTTAATTAACTTTAAAAATTAAAATTTTTGGCAACCCGTTTTTCTGAAATAAGGAGTGGTTATCCCGTATACTTCTTCTTTTGTTGTGATGCTGAGAATGATTTCATCCATGATTCCGTTATTTAGGAGTATCGGGCTGGACACCCCCTATTTCGGATGGCGGGTTGTCACACCAGGGTGGTTCCGATGTAATAGTAACAAGCCAATAGAAGAAGGACATGCAACGTCATCTTTGCATGGTAGACTGTAGTGAGGAACAGAAGCAAATCCTTGATACTTTCAAACTGGTTGGAGCAGCTTTACACTGGTGGGAGTCAGTGACCACGCCAGAGCAAAGAGATACGATGACTATATCATATTTTTGGGTTTTGTTCGACCGAAAGTATTTTCCTCCCACAGTCCAAAGAGAGATGGGGAGGAAACTTCAAGACGTAGTTCAAGGAGAACGTTCTGTGGCAGAGTATGAGGAGGAATTTACTCTTCTGGCTAGTTTTATGCCGGATGAGGTAGTTCCGGAGGAATGGAGGATATCAAAGTTTATTGGAGGTTTGCATTGGAGAATACGACAACACTTGCTGGGAAATCCAGCTTTACAAACATTTCGTGATATAATGAATGCCGCATTGCTTCATTGCCAAGATCATTGTCTGTATGTACAAGGAAGTAAGAAGGTTTAGTGTCGGGTCAACCTAGTAAACAAGGAGGAAATGGTTATGGAGGAGCACTACCCTCGCCTCAACCGTCGGGAAGCAAGAAGAAGGAAAGGGACACACAGTAGGAGGATTTATCCAAGAGACAGTGTTTTGGGGGCTTTAATTTTAGTGGTAGTGGTTTTAGGCATGGTCAGGGTGCCCAGCAGCAGCAGCAGCAGGTGGGCCAGCAAGTCAGGCCGGTCGAGGTAATAATGGGGGTCGAGGCCATCTGGGCCAAGCATGGGGAAGTTTCGAAATAATAGGGGCTGATATCCAGAGAATATAGCGAGCCATTGTTTTCAATGTGGGGAAATGGGTCACTTTAAGAGAGTTTGTCCCCAGTGAATTGGGGGATAGTTGCCTCGGGGTCCCACAACATCAGCAGGAACATCTACTGCCCCCAGCGCCTATTCCAGCCGTGCCTTCACAGTAGGGACAATTACAGTAAGGGCGTGTTTACCATATTTAAGATTATTTACTTCCTCCAGCTCCGCCCGTGCCGCCAGCTATCAAGGGTAAGTTTCCCATTCATGGGAATATGGGTCGTGTTTTGTTTGATACGGGCGCAACACACTCGTTTATTTTTAGAAGTTTTACTCAATCAACGGAGTTAATTAAGTCTTTGGAAAGTACCTTTACTAGTGTCGAATCCTCTATGGGTGATGGTTCACTCATTTTCTTTGTTTGTAAAAGAGTAGAAATAAACCTTGGTAATTTGTGTTTTGAGGCCGATTTACTCGTCCTGGATATGGTCGGGTATGATGTTATCTTGGGTATGGATTGGCTAGTGAAATATCATGTGATAGTAAATTTTTATGGGAAGAGTATAGTCTTTGCCATTCCGGAGCAAAAGATGTTTCTAGGGGCTATGCCTCTTTCTGAGGGAGGTTCTAGCACGTATTTATATTGCATTGAGGAGGAGAATTCTCGTGATATAGTCATTTCCCTAGATTCGATTCCCATTTTTAGAGACTTTGAGGATGTTTTTCGAGAGATACAGGGTTTACCTCCCAGTCGGGAGATTGAGTTTGTGATCGATTTAGCACCGAGAACACGGCCGATTGCTAGGGCTCCGTACTGTATGGATCCTGTTGAAATGAGGGAGTTAAGAGATCAAGTTCAGAATTTATTAGAGTAGGGGTTTATTAAACATATTACATCGCCGTTGGGTGCTCTTGTATTATTTGTGAAGAAGCGAGATGGTTCCCTCCGGTTGTGTGTGGATAACCGAGAGTTAAACAAGGTTACCATCAGGAACAAATACCCACTACCTCGGATCGATGATTTGTTTGATCAACTAAGGGGAGCGTTGTACTTATCTAAAATAGATTTGAGGATGGGCTATCATCAACTGCGAATTCAAGAGCAAGACGTGTCCAAAATTGCGTTCTTAAAACTATATGGGTCCTGTGGGTTTTTGGTTATGCCTTTTGGGCTAACCAATGCTCCTGCTGTGTTTATGGACCTTATGAATAGAGTATTTTGAGACTTCTTGGACCACTTTGTTATCGTGTTTATTAATGACATTCTAATTTATTCTCAGACTGAACCCTATCATGCTAAGCATTTACGTTTGGTCCTGCAAACACTACGGGATCATCAGTTATATGCCAAGTTCGAGAAGTGTGGTTTTTAGCTACAGGAAGGCAGTTTTTGGGTCACATCGTGATAGATGATGGTATTTAGATAGATTCGAGTAAAGTTGTTATGGTGAGGGAATGGGGTCAGCCCACGGGGCTATAGAGATTCGTAATTTTTTGGGTTTGGCTGGCTATTATCGCCGATTTATTAGGTGTTTTTCTAAATTTGCTAGCCCTTTGATAAATTTGACTCGAAAGGAGTGAAGTTTGTTTGGTATGATTCTTGTCAACTAGATTTTGATGAGATGAAAGATAAGTTGACTTCTGCTCCAGTACTTGCGTTACCGAGGCCGGGGGTGGAATATTTGGTCTTCACTGACGCATTTCTGCAAGGGTTGGGAGGTATGTTACAGTAAGAGCATCGAGCTATTGCTTATGCTTCTCTCAAGCTAAATCCCCATGAAAAGAACTATCCAGTATATGATCTGGAAATTTCTACAGTGATATTAGCCTTGAAAATTTGGAGACATTACCTCCTGGGGGAGAAGTTTAGTCTTTTCAGGAACCAAAAATCGTTGCAATATTTATTCTCGAGAAAGGATTTGAATATGCGTCAACATCGGTGGTTGGAGTTTGTGAAAGACTACCAATTTGATATTCATTGTCACCCGGGTAAAGCTAATGTAGTGGGGGATGCACTAAGTCGGAAACCCAAGGGGGAGTTAGCAAGGGTATGGAAGGCTGAATGGAAATAACTTAGCCAGGAGGATGATGTAGCAAGGGCGTTCATGTCGGTGCTGATTGTTATGCCTATGATAGTGGAAAGAGTTATGGAAGCTCAAGGAAGGGACAAAGATTGTCAGGACCGTATACGCTAGTTACTAACCGAGGGACCAGAATCCTACTCTATACGTTCACAGGGTGGGTTACGTTTCCACGGGAGACTTATTGTCCTGGATGAGGGAGATTTGAGGCGTATCGTAAATGTACCAAGACATGTGTCGTCAATATTGGTGGGTGGGTATGAAACATGATATCTCTGAATTTGTCTCCCAATGTACTACTTGTCAATTAGTGAAAGTATACCATCAGCGATCGACGGGATTGCTATAACCCTTAGAAATACTGGTATAGAAGTCGAAAATAATCTCGATGCATTTCATCACGAGATTGCCAATGTCACAAAGCAGTCATGATTCCATTTAGGTTATCATCGACCGTCTAACCAAGTCGGCACATTTCCTACCGATACGTACAGATTACAATACACCTCGTTATGCTTGGCTATTTATTGCAAAGATTATGAGACTCCGTGGGGTGCCCATTAATATAGTCTTAGATCGAGACAAGATTTTTTTCCCACTTTTGGCGAAGTTTCCAAGAAGCGATGGGAACTGAATTGAAGTTGAGTACCTCCTACCACCCTCAAAGGGATGGACAGACGGAAAAAGCCAACCAAATGTTGGAGGACATGCTCAGAATGTGTGTACTTGACTGCAAAGGAGGATAGGAACAATACCTTCCCTTGGTCGAACTTGCTTACAATAATTCGTACCAATTCACTATAGGTATGGCACACTATGAAGCATTATATGGATGGTCGTGTAGATCACCTACTTGTTGGTTGGAAGTAGGGGATAATAAATTTCTTGGACCTGAAATGATAAAAGATACTTCTTCCAAGATTGAGCTTATACACAAACACATTCGAATCACTCAAGATCATCGAAAGAGTTATGTCAGTGCGAATAGAAGGCATATGGAATTGGAGGTTGGAGATCAATTTTTGGTACGAGTGTCGCCAATGAAGGCTATAACGCGATTTGAGAAGAAAGGGAAGCGTATGCCCCGATATGTAGGCCCTCTTTCCATTATTGCAAGAGTAGGCCCCGTAGCTTATCAACTCGCCTTGCCAGAGCGCCTCCAACAGATTCATGATGTGTATCATGTTCAACCTTGAAAAAGTATAAAAGGTGTGAAGGAGCTCACTGGAACATTCCTTTAGATGATATCGAATTGCAGCCCGATATTTCATACGAGGAACAACCAGTTGCAATCTTAGATCACGGGGAGCATAGGCTAAGGTCCAAAGTGGTTCCCTTGGTTCGTGTCCAATGGGGGCATCACAATGTCGAGCAGTCGACATGGGAGGATGAGGACGACATACGAGAAAAGTATCCACATCTTGTTTTGCAATGTACACCTGAATTTTGAGGGAAAAATTGCCTTATAAGGGGGGGGAGTATGTAATAACCCTTATTTTTGAGTAATTTTTTTATATAAATTTGCCATGTGAGGTAATTATATAAAATAGTGGAAGTCGGAGTAAATATTATTTTAAGCGATTTAAGAGATAATATTTACTAAGTTTTGCACATTTACTTTTAAGTGAATGTAAATAGCATCATGTTATATTTTATTGCGTCGTTGTGCTTTATGCGACATTTATGGTTTAAAATGATGTTGGATCATGAAATAATTTATGTTATTCCAAATGAAAATTTGGAGGGTGCGGTTAGTCCTGAAATGATTGACGTAGTCAAAATAAGTGCCATGTTAAATTTTTGGGTTCCGGGCACTTTTGACTGGTTATGACTTAATTATGTAGTTATGAGTCATTTTAATGGTATAGTAACATTTAAAGATGGAATTTAGTGTTAAATGAATGTTTAAGCCTTCCAACCCCTTTTATTTTTCAAATATATGTTCCTAAACCTAAAGAGTAAGAGAGAGAAAGAGAATTTGGGGAAAAAGGAGAGAAAGAAGGAGAATTAAAGAAGTTGAGCTTGATCTTGTAACTATCGGAAGAGAATTCGATATTTCAGCCTTAAGGCAAGTTTCTAACTTTTTAGTATATGATTTAATGTGGATAAATTATTGTGATAGTTGTGTATTTGGAGGAATTGAACAAATAGTAGGTTTTGATGAATTTTAGTGTTTAACCCTTAGATTTTGTTGTTGTATGATTTAGTTGGATATATTGGTTTATTGTTGTGTATAAATGTTGTGGTTATGTTGTTGGCTGATAAGAATGAAGGAAGTGGAAGAATATGGGATTAGGGTTTTGGATTTGGTATTTTAGAAGAAGGTATATCCGTGGGCCTGGTGAGCATGGTCGATCGCGATCCAAAGCCCAATCGACCGGGCCTAAAGGGAAAAGCACATTGCTTTTCTCAATAGGCTTATTTTTAAGGCGCAGTCAATCGCGGTCCAGTGACCGGTCGATCGGGACTTCAGAAATGAGCTTACTGTATTTCTTAGTAGACAAAACCTCATAGGTACGGTCGACCGGGGGTCAGGGGTCGATACCCTATTTTTAACCCGAGATCCTTAGTTTTCTCTAGCTCCTTTATTTTAAAGTAGGGACCTAGGAACCTTCTTGAAAGAAGTAAAAATAGAGTATTAGAGTCTATTATTAAGGTATTAAAGAACCTAGGTTAGAAAAGAGAGTTGGGGATTAGACCGAGAATTAATTTAGTTAGTTATTAGAGGAAGGTAAGGATTCTTTTTACATAATGAGCTAGTCTAGGTCTAGGGGAAATAGAGTGACATAATTGTGGACTTATAAAATTGGGTTGAAGTAATATCATACAGGATGGGTCTAAGGATTATCATTTATTCATGGAGACTATTAAGGAGATAATTAAATGCCGAGGTTTAGAATTGTGACATTAAACGCTTATGGCTCCGAATAAAACATAATGCACATTTTAAATTGGCATACCTGGTAAATGATGATTTGCATATACATACCTATCTAAATGCTATCATCAGTGAAGTTACACGCATGAGGTTAAGTCCCCTGGCTGGTGAATGCAGGGTGAATATAGTCCTCGGCCATAGGACCGGTTGTTATATATTGTGTTGTTATTTTTCTGAGTGAGGTAATTTCGGGATTGGTTATGATTCACTGTCAAAGGTATATGGACGCTTCCCAAAGTCACACGATTTAGGATGCCCAGGTTATCTTGGTGATAGGCCTTGGAAGATGATAGCTATTTAGGGGCGCATCTAGTGGGGTGACTCCCGGAAGGATGATCTTAGAATCATTATATGTTGTGATTATAAGTATTCTTATAAAAGTGGTATTTTATAAATGGTGAAGCATTTTATGAAATAAAGTGTTTTGGGAATAAGTTTCCTAATGAGGAATAAACTTGTAAAGTCATAATAAGAAAACCTGAAATGGAATCTTGTTAAGGAAATTTTTTTATATTCTCAGGCATAAATGAATATTCATCATTGAAATTGATATTGCGCTAGGTTGGGCATTTAGATTGAGAGGCGGGGATTATTATTATTAGTTGTGAAGAGCGAGATAAGCTTATTCATGATGACTTGATATTCATAATTGTTGTGGGTACCCAAAATAAAGAACTATGGGCCTGGACGAGTAGCCCAGTCCTGGCGGCCCAAAGCCCAGGCCCCTCATCTTTTATAATTGATCCAGTCTCCCCCCACGATCCCATGAAGGGAAGTTATGGGGGGAATGGAAAACGTGGAGGAACCCATCACCCCCACTCATCTACATGCACATGTATATATTAAACCCTAGGTCCGGGGCATAAAGGACAAGTTGTATTCTCTGTAATCACTCTCCGGAGTATATAGAAATAATATCGACTGCACCACCGTGGACGTAGGCACATCTTGGCTGAACCACGTACATCCTTTGTTGTGTGATTTGCATCTTGTATTCCTTGTTCTCTTCTTGATAATCTTTCTCTCATATTTATTTGTGTTGCATAATAATTGCTTCTACAATTAGCGTCGTCTGTGGGAAGCGTTCATCTTTCCCTGAGAAGAGCCCACATAAAGAAAGGAGTTTAAGATGTCTGGTCACAGCAGCAATGCCCCCCAAGCAGGAGATATTCAAGATCCACCTGCTCCTCGCAGGATTAGGTCTGAAGTCCGACGTTCAGATCAGAGAGCTCGCCTGGAAAGACCATCCTCAGAAGAAAGTCAGGGACCAGCGAGGTCCACGCAGATATCCAGGTTGATTGATGCGTACAAGGAAAGGCTCCACGAGCAGAGAGAGTCTTCTCGCAGGTACGAGGCTGAGAATGCTCGCTTGAAAAGAAGACTGGAAAGTCTAGAAAGGGATTTTCGTCCTGATAACCAAAGACGACCATATTGCACTCCTAGCCCTCAGGCGAGTAAGTCTCGTAGCCGAGGAAGGAGCCCTAGGCGAGAATCTCAAAGGGACGAAGGAGGCGAGTCAGACGACGACCTCCACGAACAGCTGCGAAGAGCTCGTCGCCACCAGAGCCCTGCTCGCAGCGACGAGCTCATACGAAACATGGTCCGAAGGGAGATGGACCAGCATCCCGCTCACCATGGGACAAGATCAACTAGAGAACTCGCGAGGCGAGATCTCAAAACCCAGATGAAGTCACCTTTCACGAAAGAAATCGAAGAGGAGGAAGCTCCCAAGAAATTTTCCATTCCAAGGTTCAAGGTTTACGACGGAAAGACTGATCCCATCGATCACGTCAGGCAATACCGATAGGCAATGACCCTCTGGAGTCATCGGGATGCCCTGATGTGCCGTATTTTCCCCTCGAGCCTTCATGATGTAGCACAGAAGTGGTTCGAAAGGATCCCCCATCGGTCGATCACGAATTTCAAATCCCTAGTCGAACTCTTTACGGCTCGATTCATTACCAGTAGCTCCCATCCCAAAAGGATGGATGCTCTACTGACATTGAAGAAAACGCCTCAAGAAACCCTCCGAGAATACGCAAAGAGGTACTGGGAGTTATTCAATGAGATCGAGGACTGCGCGGAGGAGGTGGCAGTAGCCTCCTTCAAAATTGGGCTCCCTAATTCTTCCCTCCTCTACCAATCCCTGACGAAGAAGGAAGCTATGACCATTGACGACCTTATGTCCCGAATCGAGAAATACGCAAAGGTGGAAGATGTCACCCGCTCTAATACAGGAGAAAACGGTCGAGCTAAGCTCACTACCAAGGTAGGTGAGAAAACTAAAAACCAGAGGAAAGGAGGAAAGAACGGGGGCAAAAATGGCTCCAAAAACGGAGGGAACCAGGACGCATCGAAAGCATTCCAGGCGGTCAACACCGTCTTCAAAGAACCAATTTACAAGGTTCTCGTGAAGATCAAGGATGATCCATTCATCAAGTGGCCCAGGAATATGGGGGGAGATCCCTCGAAGAGGAACAATGCGTTGAGATTCGCTTTTCACAAAGAGGGGGGGCACAAGACCGAGCACTGCAAAGATCTTAAGTCTCACCTCGAAGAATTGGCCCAGTCCGGGCATTTGAACGACTTTGTGGAGAAAAGGGCAGAGAAAGTGATTGCCAACAGAGAGATGAGACCCGACAATGTGCTAGAGGATGATACTGGACACGAGTTCACCGTAATTCACGCAGTATCTGACGTTAAGTAGATACAAGGGAACTCAGCTCGAATGGAGCTGAAAAAACTTACAGCGATAATGCAGGCCTTTCAAATCGATCCAGCAAAATCACAGTTAGGAAAATGTCGACGAGCAGAGGATGTCAACTATAACAAGCATATTGTTTTCACGGATGAAGATTTGATGGGAGTAAGGACCCCACATCATGATGCCCTGGTCATTACACTCAGGATAGCCAACTTTGACATCGACAAGCTGCTCGTCGATCAAGGAAGCTCATCCGAAGTAATGTACCTCGACCTGTTCAGGAAATTGAAATTGAGCGTCGCCGACCTAAAGGAAGCTACTGTATCTTTGGTCGGCTTCGATGGGAAAATGACCATGCCCCTAGGCAAATAGTGCTACCAGTTCGTGCTGGGAATGTCTCTAAGATGATTGAGTTTTTGGTAGTTGACATCGAATCACCGTACCAAGCCATCCTCGGCAGAGGATGGCTTAATGCAATGAAGGCAGTCTCCTCGACCTACCATCAGAAGCTCAAGTATGTAACCGAGCGAGGAGTAATGGATATCCATGGCGACCAGGCGATGGCGAGGAAGTGCTTCATAGCAGCCATCCGACCAAAGCCAGAGAAGAAGGTCGGTCAACCCAGCGAGGAAGTTGAAAAGGGTGTGATACCTTCTAAATAGCAACTAAAGTATGGAAGACCAGGAGTAGAGGAGACCAGGATCCTCCCCTCCGAGCATGTCATCGAGGACCTGGTATAAGTTATAGCCGAAGTTGGTGACAGTAGTAGAGTCTTCTTGATTGGAGCATCTCTCACCGATCGAGAACAGAAGGAGTTGACGACCTTGCTGAGACACAACGTAGATCTTTTCGCATGGGAACCATACGAGCTGCCTGGCATTGATCCTGATATGGTCTGCCATCAGCTGCATGTCGACCCCACGTTCAAGCCAGTAACGCAGAAGGCACGGAGAACTGCACCTGAGAAGGCTAAAGCGGTCAAAAAAGAGGTCAAAAAACTGCTGGATGCAGGATCCATACGGGAAGTACAATTCCCCAAGTGGTTGTCCAACCCAGTAGTAGTCCCGAAGAACAGTAGGAAGTGGAGAGGTTTGCATCGACTTCACTGACCTCAACAAAGCATGCCCAAAGGATAGTTTCCCCCTCCCAAAGATAGACCAACTAGTAGATGCCACCGCAGCTCACGAGCGAATGAGTTTCCTAGATGCATACTCAGGATATCACCATATCCCCTTGTATGCCCCAGACCAGGACAAAACGGCGTTCATCACGACGGTTGGGTTATATTGCTACAAAGTCATGCCATTTGGGCTCAAGAATGCAGGAGCAACCTACCAGCGGCTGGTCACAAAAATGTTCAAGGATCAAATGGGAGACACAATGGAGGTATACATCGACGACATGCTCGTTAAGAGAAAGAAGAAGGAAAATCACCTCTCAGACCTGTCAAAGACTTTCAAAATCCTTAGGAAGTACCGAATGAAGCTTAATGCGAGCAAATGTTCCCTCGGTGTCCAGTCAGGAAAATTTCTTGGATACTTAGTCAGCAAGAGAGGCATAGAAGCTAATCCGGACCACATCGATGCAATCAACAGGGTATAACCACCTCGAATAGTCCGGGATGTGCAGAAGCTCACTGGAATGCTCGCTGCCTTAAATCGCTTCATTTCCAAATCCTCCGAGAAGTGCAAGCCTTTTTTCTAGCTTCTAAAAGGAAATAAACCAATAGAATGGAGCCCAGACTGCTCGCGAGCATTGGATGAGCTTAAGTCTTACTTAAGCTCCCCACCGCTACTTATCATACCACAACCAATGGATTCTTTATACCTATACCTCTCGATATCCAGTCACACTGCCAGCTCGGCGTTAATATACGAGATCGAAGGAATCCAACACCCCTTTTACTACACGAGCAAGACTTTATTAGACGCCGAGCAAAGGTACCTGCCATTAGAGAAGCTCGCCTTTGCACTAGTGATAGCCTCAAGGAAACTGAAGCATTACTTTGAAGATCATACTATCATCATCCTTACATCGCACGCCTTTAAGGCGATCCTAAGGAAAGCGGATTTGTCGGGCAGATTGTCTAAGTGGTCAGTCGAGCTCGGCCGATTCGACATCCAATTTAAACCAAGGACCGCTATCAAGGGTCAGATCCTTGCTGATTTCATAGCCGGATTCACTGGCGAAGAACTCCCTGACCAACCTCAACCAACAACGCAAAAAGAGAACCCATCAACAGTGGAAACCTGGAAACTATTCGTTGATGGAGCCTCCAACTCAAAGGGGGCAGGCGTAGGCATCGTCCTCATCACCCCAGAAAACACCATCCTTGAGCAAAGAATTAGGCTTGGATTTGCAGCCTCCAACAATGAAGCAGAGTACGAAGCCCTAATAGTCGATCTCCAAAAGGCGCAAATTCTGGGAGCAAAACGTTTACAGGTGTTCAGCGATTCTCAACTAGTCTCCAATCAGATAAGTGGATATTACAACGCGAAGGATGAAAGGATGGCAGCCTACCTCTCCCTGGTGAGGAAACTAATGACGAGCTTTGAGGAGATCAACATTCAGCAGTTTCCCAGAGGACAAAACAGTCATGCCGACGCCTTAGCAGCCCTAAGCTCGGTAGTCGATTCTAGTCTTAAAAGGGCCATTCCCATCGATTTCCTCACTTGTCCAAGCATTAACCATAACAGAAAGCTGCCAAACGTGGAACAAATACTCTAGGTGGGATCAGCCCCCAGCTGGATCGACCCCTTAAGAGACTATTTAAAGGAGGGCACGCTCCCCGAGGACAAGAAAATTGCCCACCAAATAAGAGTCAAAGCTGCTCGCTTTCACTTATCCACAGGAGGCAACTTGTATAAAAAGTCCTTCTTCGGTCCCTACCTTAGATGTGTCCACCTAGGCGATGTCGAGCAAGTGCTGCACGAGCTTCACGAAGGAATCTGTGGAAGTCATGTCGGAGGAAGGTCTCTAGCCTTTCGAGCAATGAAGGAAGGCTATTGGTGGCCATATATGGAAAACGACTCCGCAGTATATGTCCACAAATTCCCGAAATGCCAGCTTCACGCTCCAATGGTCCACTAACCATCCAGCGACCTAAAATCCCTGACCAGCCCATGGCCCTTCGCTCAATGGGGGATGGACATCGTGGGACCACTACCCACTGCTGCTGGCAATCGCAAATACCTATTGGTTGCAACTGACTACTTCACCAAATGGATCGAGGCAGAACCATTGGCAAACATCCGAGACGCTGACATGATAAGATTCATATGGAGGAATATAATCACTCGATTCGGAATCCCCAGAACCATCATCACTGATAATGGGACATAATTCGAGAGTGGCCCCTTTCTGGACTTCTGTAACGAGCACGGGATCAGGCACAACTTTAGTTTGGTGGCCTACCCTCAGAGCAATGGCCAAGCAGAAGCTTCCAAAAAAACTGTGATCGATGGATTGAAGAAGCGACTAGAGAGAGCCAAGGGCGCATGGGCAACCGAGCTACCCCATGTCCTATGGGCATACCGAACAACTCCTCGGCGAGCAATAGGAGAAACCCCATTTTCGCTAACATATGGCATGGAAGCAGTCATTCCACTAGAAGCGAGCTTGCCAACAATGAGATCCGACCTTGTCGACTAAGGCCAGAATGATGGGGCGTTGCTCGCCGAACTCGACCTAGCCGACGAGCGTAGAGAACTGGCCCTGGTAAAGCTTGCGAGCTATCAGCAACAGCTCGCAAAGCACTACCACAAAAGGGTTAACCCGAGAAGATTCCAAGTTGGGGACTATGTTCTAAGAAAAGTCCTGGGCAATGCGGTGAAGTCATCAGATGGCAAGCTAGGCCCAAACTTGGAAGGACCATTTATAATAACTAAAGACGACCTGCGAGGTGCCTATCATTTGGAAACGATGGAGGGCAGAGAGATACCACGAGCATGGAACGCAGCTAATCTCAAGAAATTCTATTTTTAGATTCTCAAGGAATTCTATTGTTGAATCTTTTTCTTGTATTTGTTATGTGAAAGGACAGTTCATTTCCCTTATTACTAATGAAATTAGTAACAGTTGCATTTCATCACACATCTTTTCCAAATCACAGGCACGATGGTCGATATAGCAGGGGAATACCCCTCCTCAGGTCATCGTCATGAAACACGAGAGACCTCTTAACATTACCCCTGGCAATATATAAAGCCCTACAGAGGATTCTTAGGCAATGCGACCAGATTTTATACTGGCCATCAAACCTACTTTGGTTGATCAAAATCCTGATCGGATGAAGACATCCAATACCAGGTGTGTCCTCGCCAATTGCCCTACTTAGGCCTAAGGGAGTGTGACGACACAACCTAAAAGGTAAAGTGGGGCATAATGGTATTTTGGTATTATACTGGACTGGGGGGACACTTGCATGGCAAAATAAAAAGGATTATCAAGCAGCAAGAATATAAAAAGATTGGATGAACACGTTTAGTCGGCAAAATCGCCCAAAACATAAATTTTTCATTGATCTCTTATATTTACAACAGTGATAATACATGTTTAGTCGGCGAAGCTCGCCCAAAGCATTTACATTATCGAAAAGGATAAAAGAATAACAACTTGTTATATTTACAAAAAAGACAATACACGTTTAGTCGACGAAGCTTGCCCAAAGCATTTATATTATCAAAAGAAAAAACTTGCAAAACATTCAAGAAGGAGGAAGCCTCCGAGAAAGATAGTCTGCCACCCTAGCTCTTCGCCCATCATCAGGAGCAGGGACCAACTCTTCCACAGCCTCATCTGCGTCCAACTCTAACAGTTTCTGAGGAATAGCATCAATAGGGATCCATCTATCATCCCTCCTGAATGGATTGGGCATCAGAGTGGAGGAGGACATCTCGTGACGATACCATAACACTGAGTTCCTCGGGACCTGGAGTTCTTTCAAGGCACTCAACCACCCTCTGATGAAAGAAAGTTCTTCGAACTCGGATAATCTTGTGGGAGCATCTAGCCAGCCTTGGTCATAACCGTCAGCCCATGCTTGTCGAGGACCCTTCTTGAATAAATGTCGCAATCGAGTAACGTCCCTTTGAAGCCCAGCAGCAGTTACATATGCCCGACGGACATCATCACGAAGCTCTTCCATCTCCTTATCCCGCTGTTCTTCTACTTCCCTGTTCCTTCCCCTGGTGCTCCTACCAGCTCGCGGGAGGGGAGGACGAGTGGAACCTCGCGGCATAGGAGTATGTCCAGCTCGCGAAGACGAGGAGCCTTGCAGAATCGCTGAAACAGTGCTCGGCGCATGCTCTCTAAGTTGCAGGACTTCCCTCCTCAGGTTTTCATTCTCCTACTGGAGGAATTCCCCAACTTGCTTTATCTCGGCGGCCTCTAGCAACCTTGCTCTCAGTATATTGACTACCTCTTGTACAGAGGCACCAATTCCTTCCATCTCCTGGAGCCTGTCCTTCAGCTTAGCCACTAGCTCAGACTGATCCTTATATTTTTGGTTCCTTGACTTAAGAGACTTGCAAAGCCTAACAAAGGTCTGACGAACCTAAGGACTGGAATTAGGACCAAGAGACTTGCCCAATTGAGATGTGGCAGGAATATAGTCTTCTACATCAGTCAACTATAAGACATAAAAGGGCATGGGAAAGAGAAATCAATCAATGCATCGGAAAAAGAAGCCTTTTTAATTCATTAATAAAGGTCAAGTACATCGAGCTGGAAATGAAAAAATTACAAGCAAAAGTACAAAAATAGCCCTAAAGGAGGATTAACTAGCAACCTCAGGCTTCCCAGAGGTGGCTGGCTGCTTCCCCTTGTCAGCAGCAGCAGAAGCATCCCCCTCTACAGAGATGCCCTCATTCGCCTGGGCAAGACCAGCATCGACAGGAGTTGTCTGAGAAGTAAGATCAACACCCTCGATGGCCGGGGCAGGGGCTTCTTCTTCCACGGTTGGCCTTGGACCCGGGTCATGCTCATCGAACAAAGGTGATTCAGCATCAACACCAGCAGCTAGGAGGGCCTTGTTCCAGCCCTTCTTGAAGTTCAAACGGCTGATATAGCCTATTTGAACTTTGGCGTCTTCATAAGCAGCAGCCCATCCGGAGTTGTATGAGTCCTCCTTGATGGCGGCTACCTGGGACTCCTTCTCCTTGAGCTACTCGGTCAGAGCCTTGTTCTCCTCCATAACACCCAGCTTGCTCGAGCAGACTAGGTCATAGGCCTGCCTCAACTCGCCCAGCTCCTTGACCGCAGCGTCCCTCTCTCGGTTAGAATTTTTAAGGGCCAAATCAGAAGAGGCACGAGCGGCGTCAGCAGCCTTCAGATCAGCCTCTAGTCGAGAACCCCCGACTTCTAGAGCGGACTTCTGCTTCTCCAGCTCGTCATTCATTCTCACCAACTCGTCGTGAGAACGGTAAAGCACAGCGAAGTCCGTCACAAACTGCCAAAAACAAAAGAAGAAATTAAGAAGGAGAAATAATTAAAACCTGTTAAGGAATTAAAAAAGGGAGAGAACCTTACCAAGGCTAGTCTCTGGCTAGCTTGAAGGTCTAATTGATCAGACCCCAGCGCCCTCTGGCGATCTGCAGGAAGAACTGCCCTCTCAAGAAATGCAGGAGCCAGCTGAGGGGAAGTGGCAACCGAGGCCCCCTCGGGCAAAGCTGACACTGGGACCAAGGCTTGCCCAGCCTTCGTCCTCGACTCCATCTTCCTCCCCTCTTCCTCTCTCTGCCTCTCCATCCTCTTCCTCTCCTCCACCTTTTTCTTTTCCTCCACCTTCTTTTTCTCCTCCTCCTTCTTTCTCTCCCTCTCTCTCACCTGCTCTTCCTCTCTCTTCTTCCTCTCTTGCTCCTGAGTGGATCGAGAGCTAGTAGCCACGGCCCCAGAAGAAGACTTTTGTTTTTTTGACCTCTGTGCAAGAAGCACATGGTCCTCGTCATCATCGTCTCTAATCAGATTCTTCCTTGGAGGCATCTCTTTGCCTGAACTACTGGAAGTGCTCGACGATCCTCAAGCTTCAGAATCTTCTTCAGAAGAACTACTACTGTTAGAGCTCCCTCCACCTAAATTGCTCGCAGCCCCCACAGGCTCACTCTCAGAACTTCTCTCCTCTTCGTCCAACTGGATAGGCTCAGCAGTAGTCTCTCCGAAAGAATCAAACTCTGGAACACTATCCACAGGCTGTGCTATGAAGCTGGAGCCTGCGTTCTTGTACTCGAGCAAAAAGGCAGCAGACCTGGGGTGCTCGCCGTCACCCAGAGGCTCCCTGATATTCCAAGCTTTCACCAACTCCAAAATACGGACCTCGCTGAGAGAAGGCTCCAAATTCTTTGTCCTCGGTGTGGAAGAAAAAGCAAAGAAAGGTCAAAAAAGTCACAAGTCAGCAAAGGTTGAAATAACAGTATAATGTCTACCTATATATTCTTCCCCGTAAAAAGGGACAGTGAACCTCTCAGACCTCGACCCATCAAACTGGGGAGGGAACTTCCAATTCCTAACAAGGAAACCCTCTTGCCAGTAGTCCTTATAGGAATCGGGTAGGTTTACTACCAATACCCTATCAGGACTCCTAGCTTTGAGGTATAAGACACCTGAGCTAGTTCGAGAGAAGGAATAACAGAAACAGATCTCGACAAGTCCTAACCTAGTACCATACAACTGGTTTATTCTATGGACGCCATTTACTATCTTCCACACATTGGGCGAGCACTGTGTGGGAACAATACTGAAATTGCCAAAAAAATGCAGAAATAGATCATTAGGGGGAAAAGTGAGTCCCCCCTGGGAGAGCAACAAGACATGGATCCAGTGGGCATCCTCTATATCCCTAACGTTCCTAGGAGGGGAGGCACAACATTCAATATCTACCCACTCAGGAATATTATAGAACTTCCTGAACTCAGAGATTGACCTATTTCTAATCTTTGCCATTGAAAAACTCAAAGAAACTCTACAAACCAAAGAGAAAGTGCAGAGAAAGGGCACGAGAAACTTACAAAACAGAATATCGGTTCGAGTGACGAAGAAGCACGAGCTCAAGATGACTAAGAAGCAATGGGAATGGGGATTCAGAGAAGAAGGTACGAGGCACTAGAGTTCTCAGAAGAAGGAAAAGCACTAGAAAGGCTGAAACGATGGATGAATAGTGGCTATCCCAACAAGCCTTCAACTCTAATCATAGCGCACGGATAGCGAAGCGGGTGCCGCCAAAGCAACTACACAGTTTTCGAAGAATCACAAATCAACCATGATGGCTGCTCATTTAAATCCATTGGACCCATAAACATGGTCCAACAAATTTAGGGGCAAATTTTGGGTACTCAAAATAAAGAACTATGGGCCTGGACGAGTAGCCCAGTCCTGGCGGCCCAAAGCCCAGGCCCCTCATCTTTTATAATTAATCCAGTCTCCCCCCACGATCCCATGAAGGGAAGTTATGGGGGAAATGGAAAACGTGGAGGAATCCATCACCCCCACTCATCTACATGCACATGTATATATTAAACCCTAGGTCTGGGGCAAAAGGATAAGTTGTATTCTCTGTAATCACTCTCCGGAGTATATATAAATAATATCGACTGCACCACCGTGGACGTAGGCACATCTTGGCTGAACCACGTACATCCTTTGTTGTGTGATTGGCATCTTGTATTCCTTGTTCTCTTCTTGATAATATTTCTCTCATATTTATTTGTGTTGCATAATAATTGCTTCTACAACTGTCATGCATTTTATTTAAATGGTTATCAGTTAAACTCGGTCCCTGAATCGTTTATATCTCTTGTTTTTGCATGAATTCTCTTCACGCCTAGGTGCTCCGCCGCAAGGACGACCGTAATGACCCTCCCATCCAAGTGTCATAGAGATATAACATTTTTTGGATGTTGTACGATGTTTGATATAGACGCTTCTATCTTTTTGTACTCTAGCTATGATCAGTCTACACATTCGAGCGTGTTGCCCAAGTTTTGTACTTATTTAAAATATTGTGATATTCATTTTAATACTTGGTGTAACCTGCTTGTAATGGTCTGTAAGCCGACAAATTATTCCGTTATTTTTTTATGTATGCTCGATGTATAGTTACTTATTTGTATTTATATCCACCTTCTTTGCAAATTGGATTGTCAAAAGGATTTTCTTTAAATTTATAAATAATTTGACATCCGTTTTCTAAAATAATTGGTGGTTATCTCTCATATTTATTTTAACGACAGTGATGTTAAGAATGGACCATCTATGAATCCTGTATTATTTGGAATATCGGGATGACCACCTCTTATTTTAAGAAGCGGGGTGTCACATGTTAAAGTCTATAAAAAGTGGGTTCCATGAACTGTTCAGAGCTGTTAGGGTCTATAAGTTGTTCAGAGCTGTTTCAACTTCTTATTTGATTATTATAATACACAAATATTAGCATATGATTATTTATTAAATAGGGCACCCAACCAAAAAAGTGTTCACAAATAAATAGTGTACTCGGCCTCATAGTCTAAGTCAACCTCAAGCATTTTTTCCCAACCTCAAGCATTTTCCAAATACGAAGATTTTGCTAGACATTTTAAAAAACAAATAATGGGATGCAAAAGTGCTTAATAAATATACCTAAAGCAAGGTTTTTTTTTATTTGAACATGTACATCTATTTGCACCTACAAAATAAAAGACATATCAAATAATCAAAATAAAATATGCTTTAGGGATAATTACATATTTTTAACATGGTTTAAGAAAGCAACTGCAGTTAAGAAAAATGGTTTCCAAGTTCAAAATGGTTTCCAAGTTCTAACCAAACAAAAGACTTCATTTTAGTATTAAGATGATGTCAAGTTATATTCAATGAACTTAATCAAGTTTCTTTTTTCTACTTATCACGTGAGGTGAGATCAAACATTATACATCCTCTAGAATAAACTAAAAGTATTTTCATTTACAAACTACATTCAATGAACTGAACAGTATTTTGAAATGATAAAATAGAGTCTAGGTTACCCAAAATTACTAAAAACAAAATAACTAAAAATTATAATATGAATTGGTAACAATATTATGTAATGTGGAGTATATACAAATGGTTTAAAGCTGTAAGGACATATTTTTATAACTTCGTTATCAATTTATTATGTCATATACCGCTACACCGTCGAAGATCACACAAGAGCAATCTACATCAAGACGGATCCGAATTAATCAAGTTCTTCATCAAAAAGACTCCGCAAAGTTTACTTTGGTAAGGTTATGTTTTTAATACCTTAACTTTCGACTTAGAGCTTTTGGGATATTTTTATAAAATATTTTCTAAGTGTTGGAGCGGACTTTTTCATTAAAATTTGAGAATGAGTATTTTTCTGAGTCCTGAAGCGTACCTCAATTTTGACGCCCAGGTTGTTCAAGCGAGATAGCTATCTGGTTCGAGCGACATATGGATGTCGTTGTACTTCGTTCGCGCGAGATAGACTTCTCGTTCGAATGAGCTCTAATACCGAGGTGGAGCGTTTTTGTATAAATACTCATTAAATGGTTTCGTTTTCATTTAGAAGTCCCGGCATTTTGAAAGACAGAAAATTGTGAAACTATAGAATTCTTTTTGACTTCTTCTTTTAGGGTTTAATCCCTTTTTGTTTACAATTCACAAAAAATCCCATATGCTTTGGTGAATTATTTTGGTGTTTAAGAACACACTTTGTTGTTGTTCATTCTTTGTGGGGAGAACTCTACATCCGGAGAGCTACGTGCTATTGTGGAGGGAGTCTCTATGGAGTTTTTGGGTTGCGGTCCTTGTGGCATAGCTACGCGTGAACCACTGCAAATTTCTACTTGTTGCTTTGAAGGTTTGATGAAGACACCGTGCGTTACACTTGTTGGTGATTATCAGGTTGTATGTAAGTCAATGGTCTTGTGAATTCTTCAAAAGTTCTAGAAATAAAAGGTTTTACCCTTCGGGGATTTTTCCTTAAATTTGTGGCGCATGCTTTACTTATTTATGGTTTGACACACGAACACATTTAGATGCATGTTTAGGGGCTGAATTAATTTGGTTTAAAAATAGACTCTAATTAACTAAGTTTACTTGGAAACTTGCGAATTAATTTAAATCGGTATCACACACCGCATTTACACAGTTTACAAATTGGTATCAGAGCGAGTTACGCTAATTTATCACGTGATCCTGATTTTTCAAGGATTTTTTTTTATACAATTTGACTTCCCACACCGTCAAATTGATTGTAGAGCGGGTTGTGCTAATTTATTGCGTATTCCTATTTTTCGCAAAATCATGTGATATTGATTTTTTTTGAAAAATCTGTTTTGTGAAAATCACAATTTTTCTAATGGAACGCCCATTTAATGAGGAGCCTATTTTTGAAAATGTTCACGACATTGCTGAAAATTTAAAACTTTTGAATTTGAATCTTTGCAAAAGAATTAAAAGTTTGGAAAAAGAACATTCTCGTTTTAAATCCGCAGTGGATCTTTTGCAAACGGTTCAAAATTAAAGAGATTTTTATCGCGAAAAATTTGTTTCCATGGACCATGACTTTGTTTCTTTAAAATTGTCCAAAAAGGACAGTGATGATAGGGTCCTATTTTTAGAAAAAGAATTAGAGGACCTTAAAAATTCGATGGTTTGTGTTTGTGCCAAAGATGACAAAAACATTTTAATCAATGAGTTTGTGGCACGTGAAGAGACTCTTAGGGAAAGGTTTGCTTTAATTGAGGGGGAGCGTGATAAACTGTTAAGTTTAATTGAAAATTTGAAAAAGAAATCCCTGTCTTTGGAAGAGTCTAATTCTTTACTTGAGTAAAAAATTTTGAAGTTAAAAAATGATTTGACAGACTCGAGTAGGCTTGATAGTGATGGTAATGGCTCATCTTGTTCTCATGCTTCTAGTGCTAAAGACAAAACCATTATTTGTTTTAGAGGGTCAACCGTTCCCAAGGACATTAGAAAAGGTCAACCCGTAGGTGTCGTTCCACCTATTTACACATGTTCATATTGTGATAGGAAAGGTCACCTTCGGCGTTTTTGTTTTGATCTTGGAAAAAGTCCTAGGAAGTTTATGTCTAGTGTTCCCTTGGTTCCTAAATCCCCCACACGACGTTTCACATCTATTTGGGTTAGGAAATCACTTTTAGAGGCACTAGATTTTAGACAAGTTGATTCCCGTTTCCTTGCACATGATTCTTCCCTTGCCATATCATATAGATGATTGTGTTTGCATGTTTGTCATACACTAATTATGGTTTCAAGATATATATTTGCTAGTGTAATGACATGTACTTTTTGTATAAATTTTTTCTTTTGACAAATACCAAAAGATTTTATTTTGATAAAAAATTTGAAAAAAAATTTAAAAAGATTTTTGTATTTTGTTTGCACCGTTTATGGATGGACACTTAGGATGACCGAGTCACAACATCATTTGATTTTTTTCATGTGACGATTTGATAGTGTTTTGAGACAACAGGTCAATTCATCCATGTGCTTTATAATGTTTGGAGTCATTAAGATGTAATTAAGTGTTACTTCCTACATGTTTGACTCATGATTTCCTTTATTGCACACGTGCACGGATTTTTTTGATTATTGTGCTTGTCTTATCACATGTTGGTTGGGTGTTTTCACTTGAATTCTGTCCTTAGAACGAACCAAGCACGATAAAACTTGATAAGAAAGTTGTGCATATAAGAGCCATTTGTGAGTTTGTGTGCTTTGTTTGAAAACGGTGAAGGGCTACGAAAGATTATCATTTATCCTTTGTGATTAAGCCGTCGTTTAAAATTGGACTTAAAAAATTGAGGAATTTTATTATCCGGGGTCCAAAGAGGTTTAAAAGAGCTCGAAAAGTTTAAAGGTAATAAAAAGAAATTCATGCCAATTATGGGCCAATTAGGTTTTTGCACCAATTCTCCAAAGTTTGAGAATTTAGTTCAACACCTCTAAAAGAAAATATATATGAGGGAGTTTGGATGGATAATTAAAATGGGTTTGCATGTCCTTGAAAGTCTTGAAAAAGCGCTACATAGTTTTAGACGTCATTGGTGTGGAAATCACTTTGACTTTGATTTGTTGATTTGCATAAAACGATGTCATCTAAATTCAACAATTTCTACACCTAAGGATACTTTTGATGTTCATTCGTTAGGAGTACACGTATGCATCGTGCACATATGATTGATTGAGTTTATTTATCTATCAAATGTGTTCACACCCATACATTCCATTTTCATGACTTGGTTTTTTGAGTTTAAATCCATGGTGTCATTTTTGGTATCTTATTTTTGTATGAAAAATTTGAAAAATAAAAAAATTGTTTGTGAATGTTTTTGAGACATAGCTTTGCACGCACGTAGTTTGATCCATGTTTGCTATGCATTTTATTTTGACACTCCATATTTTTTTATTATTTCTTTTTATTTGTCTATTTGGGGACATCATGAAAAGGGGGAGAAAGAATTATCATGTTATGGGGGAGTTTTTGCATTATGGGTGAGATTTGATTTATTAATGCTTTATTCTTATATCATTTCAAACTCGATGCGTCACGAAGGTGTTTTACTTTATCTCATGTGTGTAGGTACAAAGATTGAAGATCATTAT
This sequence comes from Sambucus nigra, assembly GCA_949130495.1. NCBI lineage: Eukaryota > Viridiplantae > Streptophyta > Magnoliopsida > Dipsacales > Adoxaceae > Sambucus > Sambucus nigra. The sequence continues at coordinate 25,502,363 of OX422210.1, read as the reverse complement.
GTTGCACACCATGATGAGAAAATCTTTGAGATTTGACGAAGATGTTTGAAGAACAGTTTGAGATCTTGCAAATTTATTCATGGGAGGGTAGATTTGTATAGGCATTTTTGTTTTTAATAATTCAGATTTTTTTATCTATGTACTGGTATAGACATAGGGGGAGATTTATAAGGACATATTTTTATAAGTCCGTTATCAATTTATTATGTCATATACCGCTACAACGTCAAAGAGCATACAAGAGCAATCTACATCAAGACGGATCCGAATTAATCAAGTTCTTCATCAAAAAGACTCCGCAAAGTTTACTTTGGTAAGGTTATGTTTTTAATACCTTAACTTTCCACTTAGAGCTTTTGGGATATTTTTACAAAATATTTTCTAAGTATTGGAGCTGACTTTTTCGTCAAAATTTAAGAATGAGTATTTTTTCTAAGTCCTGAAGCGTACCTCGATTTTGACGCTCAGGTCATTCAAGCAAGATAGCTATCTCGTTCGAGCGACATATGGATGTTGCGCGATGTCGTTTGAACGACATCTATACTGCGTTCGCGCGAGATAGCCTTCTTGTTCGAACGAGCTCTAATACCGAGGTAACACATTTTTGTATAAATACTCATTAAATGGTTTCATTTTTATTAAGAAGTCCTAGCATTTTGAAAGACAGAAAACTGCAAAAGTGCAGAATTCTTTTTGACTTCTTCTTTTAGGGTTTAATCCCTTTTTGTTTATAATTCACAAAAAACCCCATATGCTTTGGTGAATTATTTTGGTGTTTAAGAACACACTTTGTTGTTGTTCATTATTTGTGGGGATAACTCTACAACAAGAGAGCTACGTGTTATTGTGGAGGGAGTCTCTACAGAGTTTTTGGGCTGCGGTCCTTGTGGTATAGCTGCGTGTGAACCACTGCAGATTTATAAACGTTGCTTTAAAGGTTTGACGAAGACACCGTGCGTTACACTTATGAGCGATTATCAGGTTGTATGTAAGTCAATGGTCTTGTGAATTCTTCAAAGTTAAAGAAATAAAAGGTTTTGACCTTCGGGGATTTTTTCTTAAATTTGTGGCGCATGCTTTACTTATTTATGGTTTGAAACACGAACACATTTAGATGCATGTTTAGGGGTTGGATTAATTTGGTTTAAAAATAGACTCTAATTAAATAAGGTTAGCTGGAAACTTGCGAATTAATTTAAATCGGTATCACACATCGCATTTACTTGTTTTACAAAAGCTCCCAACATAGTAGGAGATTAATGCATTCTATGTTTTCACTCAAAATGAAAAAAGACAAAAATTAATTTACATAGTAATAAAAACTTACTACCACGTTGTACTTAGTTGGAGATACCACTTATGAATGATAATATAGGTGACTTTTTAAAAGTACACCCCTTTTGGTTTGCATTACCAGTAGTTATCTTCGTTACCTTAGTGCAGGTTGAAGATATAAAATTATCTACACTCGATCAATTGCAAGTACCTGCAAATTAGAACAAACTAAACTAATTAAAGCTTCCACTAAACTCCATTCTTGGAATTGACCCATTGTGCAGATATGCGTGACTTGGTATTGACCGATTGTGTTACTTCTTGCAAACAATAAGCCTACTTTTTTTTCACCCATTGAGAATAAGAAAATAAAAAATAAGCACTCAAGAACTTATTCTGCAAATTAATAAAAAAAAATGGAACCTTCTTCAGTGAATAGTATGATTGACAAAATCTAGTCCCGTTCTAATGGTACTAACTTATTTTGTCCCCATGTAACCATCATGCATACGACTATTACTTATTATGTCCTCTCCTTAAGGCATTAATTCAGTAGTATAATATGAGTTTATGTCATATGTTTCAAGTTTGTAACAACCAACATAAAGATCCGGCAAATTAAAAACAATACGAAAATTTTCAATAGAATGATATGCCACACAAACAGGTCTCGGGCCAATTAAAACCTAATAAAACCTTAAAACACTAATTGGATATAACAACTTAGCCAACTTAGTCTAATATTATCCAATTTAGTCTACTATGTGGCGTCGTACTAATATAAATTGATTCCACAAATCAAAACGACATCTCAAGCATTAAAGAACTAATGCATTGGGCAAGACTGAAAATATGTTTTAATCTTGCCATTAATATGAAAATTACAATGCAAAAAATTGTATAAATCATGTTTAAAAAGGAGCATATTGCATCATAGGAGGTGAGCAGCCTTAACAAAGCGTCACCAAATTCTTCATTCAACCTAAATAGTCCTATAAAAGATTGAAAAACATACCAGACTGGAAAAAAAGAAAATAAAGTAATAACATAGGGGTAGGAGAAATTAGTATACTCACTTGTACATTGAATACCAATTTTCAAAATTCCTTTGAGTTGCAACACTTCGTTTTGCAACACTTCCTCTCTCTCTCTCTCTCTCTCTCTCTCTCTCTCTTTATATATATATATATATGAGAAGTGGTTCTCTAGTGAACTTAAAAACCGAACTTTTTAATGAACCTTAATAAAAATATACCAAACAACCCATTAATTTTAATTCCTACGTTGTAATTGGTCCGCATCGGCGGTAACAAACATGTGTGTCGATTGATCCCCACCCCCCACCACCATCACCATGGCAGCCCTTATGGCAGCAGGGCTGCCATGGGGGTAAGGGTGGGGGAGTTGGTGATCGATCGACACGCGTATTTATTACCGTTGGCACGGACCAATTACAACGTAGGAATTAAAATTAATGGGCTATTAGATATTTTTGTTAAGTTTCATTAAAAGGTTCGGTTTTTAAGTTCACTAGAGAACCTCTCCCTATATATATATATATTCTCTTAAACGGACTTCCTTAAAGAACTGATTAACGGACTTTTGTCTTTATCCGGTTGTGGTCTCCTCGTGGTCCCTAAGACATTTTGTTATTTTCTTTAGATGGTCCCCCTCTTGTCTTATATTAAAACCTTACCTTAAGACTATATATTCAAAAGATTTAAAGTTTAGACCCAAATTGGTATCAAGCTCTTAAAGACTTTAGAAACTCACCAAATTCCAACCAAAACCCAAATTCTGGTATCAGAGCCATAAGACGTTCCTTTTTTACTTAGTAAAAAGACTTTAATGGCCTAGGAATTTATCCCTCGCATTTACAAAGATATTTTTGGATCCAACCCAGACTACCAACCTATACCCATAACTAATTTAGACGTAGAAGGTTGTTTAACCGCTCACATAGACGGTTGTTCACATACTGAACACGTCCCAACCAAACAAGCAGATACTAGACAAGTTACTGCCAGTGCTATAAATAGTATAATAGACAAAAATAAGTGTATACTTCTTATATTAAGATAATTAATAAAAGACAATCAAACCCTAGAATCAAAAATAAAAAATATCTATAAAAGACTACTATAAATAGATAGTCAAATCCCAATAGACTTAGTACAAGTGCTATATGAAATATATATTAAGACTAATCATATAGAAGTCCTTAACAAAGACAGTTTACATATTAAAACTTTAACAAAAAATTAAGACAATGAGTTAATTAAACTTACTAAAGAACAAGCTAAGCTTATCCCTAGATGAGATAGTTATCTTCCTAATGGAAATAGTTAGATCAGATTGGAATGAGGTTATGGGAAACCTCTCCATTCAGACCCTAGCAGACTTTTACCAAAGAGTTTTAGAAAAGATAATTGATGAACGATTTTATTATCAGATTAATGAAAATGAGATTGCCAACGCTACTAAGGCAACTAAACTCATTTTAGAAAGATTAAATTTAATTTCTACATCCATAGAAGCTACCCAAGACTATAATAGTAGCTTTGTTAAAGACTTACATTTAGATTTAAAGGTTAAGACAAAAGGATTAACTACCTTCTACACAAACTTTGTTAAATTCCAACAAAATTTAGCAAATTATCTTAATAATATGGAAAGCCATAACCTATCCAAAATGGATAGTATTATTAATGAACTTATACTAGACATGGCCCAAGTAGAAGAAAAATATGAAGAAATTATAAAGGGAATTAAGTTTATATATAATAAACCTTCCCAAGCAGAATTTGACTCTCCGTTTATTGTAACTCGTTTAGATAAAATAAAAAAAAACTGTAGAAACCATAGAAGCTAAGATCGCTAATTCTCTTGTTAATAATCTTGTTAAAAATAATGAAGATATTAACCATAATTCAAGAAAAGAGAATAAGACATTTAATAAAGAAATCCTTAGGAAGATAAAAAGACAAAAGGACTATTCAGACTCTTTAAAAAGGATTGAAAAAAGACTTGAACAAAAACAGGTAACCACCTGTAAATTTAAAGAATCTCCTTATGTAGGAACTAAGGAAGGAAACACCATAACAAGAAGAGTCATAAATAATGGATTTGATAAGACTAGAAAGATAGTTAGCCATATCCCAAATATTGGACATAATAATTATATGCTCTAAAGACTTAAGGATTCATCCTCCAATGTTAGAACATGGTGGAAGGAGAGAAACTTCACCAATCCTCTCCAATGGAAAGAATGGGGTGAAGTTGACTGGAAGATTATTGAAGATTCCATTCATAATGGACAACTTCCAGCCGTTAGATGCATAGACTTGTTTAAAGAAGGTTACACTCATAAGACTCCTAATTATAACATGATTTACCATTGAAGGAATCATGTGTTAGACAAATCCTATACTGAGCTCCAAGTGTTTGACTCAGAATGGCTTAGATCTAGAGGAACTGATAGGAAGTTCCAATTGCTAACCTTTGGACTCTTTCTAGAAAGAATCCACGGATTACATAGACCTCAAAATAATATCAACATATTGTGTTGTTTAGTAGATAAAAGAGGGAAATATTTTAAGAAGAACCTTATTAGGATAGCCCAATTAGAAATGTCAGACAACATAGGATACTTTAATGTCATTCCGGCATTTACAGTAACCATAAACATAGCCAAACATTTTAAGTTAATCTTATATACTAGTGGTTATGAATACTATATTATCCCAGACGCTAATATAAATATAGAATTCCAAAGCTATGTGAAGTTCTTCCAATTTTCTTATGAAAGAATGCAATCAGGAATTTCTAGTGGTAGACTTAATGAAGAATTTTAGTTAGAACCAATGTTTTAGACTACAATCATACTTATAGTATTAGGAATACGGGACCTATGAAAGAAAAGGCTAATACCCTTTGGCAATTGCCAGAATTTCAAGAAACTAAGACTATACAGAATAATCCTTTGCTTCTTAATCAAGACGATGTCACTGGAAATGTTACCATCCAGTTTGGACCTCCTAAGATTAACAATAAGAATATCCAGACTGAAGAAGTTAGATTTAAGAATATGGGAGAATCCATAATCAATGATCTTTCAGAAAGATAATGTGGTAGTAAGACTAGTTCTAGTTTACTAAGACAAGTCCCAGTAATTAGACCTTGAAGATCATTTGAAAACAAAGATTTAGTTAGAGAAAAATCTAGGATCCAAAACTTTGGACATGAACCCTCAGAATTGGACATGAAGACTTTTAAAAAACAACTTAATAGAATTCATTCTTTTACTATCCAAGAAAGAGATAGATTTAATATGATAGCTCAAGACCGTATATTAAAATTAAAAGAATCTAAGAATACTAAAGAACTTCTTAGAAATCTTATACAAATAGAAGAAGGATAAGAAAGACTAATGCCATCTACAAAAGTAGAACCTAATAAGAAAGAGATAGGAAGTAGTAGTAGGCTAGAAGATGCCCCTAGACTTTTTAGTAAGCCAATAGGAATAAATATTCCTATATACTCAAGTGTGGTAGTAAAGACCAAACCTGATTATATAAAAGACTTTCTAACTAGTGACAAGAGTTTTACTCCCGTTAAGACTATGACAAGTCAAGCCATAAACCTAGTAGGGATATACCTTAACTTAGACAATGCCCAAGATAGGAAGAAGGCCTTAGGTGAATGGCATAATAAGATGAAAATGTGTTTTGCATCTAATGAACAATGGGATGCAAGTTCATGTAAATAATACACTGAGCAATCCATTAGGGGTATTGCAAAAGATTATTTAGATAGTTTAATAAAAGCTACAGATGAAGAGTCCTTCGCTAAGATTGAGAAGATGAAAAAGAACCTAGAAGAAAGAACCATTGAAGAATAGTTCAATTGTTTACATCAGAATTCATTGGAGCTGGACATTTAGATCAAATCAATGAAGAAGACCTAACAAAAACTAAGTTAGCCCTCCTTAGCATTTGCAAACTAGATAAGTTAAATTAATATAGCAATAATTATGACCAACTATATTATCAAATTAAAGAATTTGGAGAGACCTTAAAAGATGAATACTTTAGGAAGATACCAGCCATAGGACAAATCCTAATTAATGAATATAGGAATTGGCCAGGAGTAGCTGGAGTTAAGAACAACTCCCTTGGTGAAAGAATCAATTTCGCCAAAGACTATATCATATCTAAGAGACGTGATATAACTCAAGGAAAGTTGATAGAAAAGACTTTCAAAAAGATCCCTCCAATCAAAGACGAATGAGACATCGCTCCAATCCAATGGGTATGTGGAAGTGAATCTAAGAAATTCAAAAGGAAATTAAAATGGAAACATAGGAAGTTTAAGACTGGCCTTTAGGATTTCCAAAGAAGTATAGATTTTAGACCATCTACTACCTTTAGAGAAAAGAACACTAATACTAACAAAAATAGATTTAACCAAAGAAGATATTTTAAGAAGAACACTAGTAAATATAAGAAGGTTCCTAATTATGGGGGAAAAAAGGAAGTAGCTCAATCTAAGACTGCCATAAAAAATGTTGGACTTGCGACAAAGAAAGACACTTTGCTAAAGAATTCCCTAATAAGAAAGATAAAGAAGGTATTAAGATTATTAATACAATATTAGACTATGCAGATCAAGAAGAGTTAGATATCCTATATGCTATATAAATATCAGACAAAGAAGATGATGACAATACTAGTTTCTATAGTGAATATACAGATAGTGACTCGAAAGACTATAATAGTGATATTGATGAGTATGAAGACTCTCAGGATACTCTAGACTTGTATATGATGCAAACTAATCAACACGATTTAGATAATGAATATATAGACTTTGAAGAAGCTTGGTATAAGTGTATATTAAGCCCCTTTTAAAGAAAAGATGGGCAGTTAGTAATCCTGAGTTACTAACGTATATACCTAGATGTTACTTTGATGAAAGACATTATTGCACATTTGAAATGAAATGTAGCAATAAAGACTTTATATGTGTAGAATGCTTTGAGACCATACAAATATAATTATTTATGGTTTGTGTCATTTGTCAATTACACTACCATAAAAACTATTGGAGAACTAGATTTAAAGCAATTGATACTAGCCAGTATGACGCTCAAATAGACTTAGATATTAAAACATATTATCAAGAAATTGATATAAATATAGCCAAAATATTACAAGAAAATGAAGACTTAAAAGGAAAAGGAATTTCCTATGATTTAGAAGGATACCGCTCTGATAATAGTTCAGAAGACCTAACATCCCTAAATTTTATAGATAAACACCAGAAACGAAAATCTATTTTAGAAAAGAATAATTTAGGAATTTCTACTAAACCACATGCTTGTTTTGTAGAAATGTTTATACAACATAAAGATTATCCTAAAAGACTTTCAGCTTTTATAGATACAGGATGCTCTCAGAGTATTTGTAAGGCTAATGCCTTTCCTGAAGATTATTTTCTAGACAGTAAGCAAGAGATTTATGGTAAGGTAGCTAATGGAGATCCATTTACCTTATATTTCCAGATTATTCCTACTTATTTTAAATTAGGAAATCAGACCAACAAAACCGTTAATCATCGATTTTGGATAATGGATCCCCGTCCTAGTTTCACAGGAAATATTATTTTAGGACAAGACTTCATTAGTAAATATCATCCTTATACTCAATATAATAATAAGATATTAATTAGTGATAAAGAAGAATTTAATATTAAAGTCCCTTTAATAGATCACAAGACTGTCTTTGACCTTATGTAGGTCAAACCCAATTATAGACTAATAAAACATTAGAGTTCTTTAGCTGAGCATGGTAGACCTGGACCTACAACCCAATAAGAAGCCTTAGAAATTACTAAAGCCTTACAAAAGGAATGTAAGTGTCCAGACCAAAAGTGTTATAAGCAAATAGCGCTTATACACCAAGACATTTTAGATCAAGCCCAACACACCTTATTACAGGTTCAAGCTGTATCCAAATAGAAGGAAATGTATACAGAAGTAGAAAAAGAAAACATAAGGCAATTAACAGATCCTACTTTAGGAGAAAATTCCATCTCTAAGTGGGATAAAGACCAAAGTTATTGTGAAATTATCCCTATTAATCCAGACGCCACTATTAATGGTGGAACCTATAAGAAAGGATATTCACAAGAAGACATGGAAGAATTCAAGAAAGACATAGATGAAACGCTTAAGTTGGGCATTATTAGGGAAAGTAAAAGTAGACATAATAACCTTTCCTTCTATGTTCAAAATGAATCTGAAAGTAAAAGAGGAAAAATACGTATGGTTATAGATTATTAACAATTAAATAAGAACTGTGAATTTGATTCTTATAAGATACCAGACAAGAATAATTTAATCAACCTGACTGAAGATTGAATTATATTCAGTAAGGTTGATTGAAAATCAGGCTTCTGGAAAATTAAGATGCATCCAGACAGTATTACTTGGACAACCTTTACTCTGCCCTAAGGAAAATACGAATGGCTAGTAATACCATTTGGATACTTGAATGCTCCTCAAGTATTCCAAAGAAGAATGGATAATACATTTAGACCTTATTCAGAATTTTGTCTTGTTTACATAGATGACATTCTGATGACATTCTTGTAGCCAGTAAGACTGAGATAGAGCATGTAGACCATCTTAAAAAGATTATTTTAGAATTAGATTAACATGGTATTGTTATTTTGGAAAGGAAAATACAATTATTTCAGACTGAAATAGATTTTATGGAAATGCATATAAATATCCTTAGCAGAACACATAACTAAGAAGATTTTTGAATTTCTAGACCATCTTAAAGATAGAAAATAATTACAATCATTTTTAGGATTGCTTAATTGTGCTGCAGATTTTATTAAAGACCTTGCTTCAAAGAGACAAAGTTTAATTGTCAAATTAAAAGGAACATACAAAACTAATCCTTTTTATTGGACTAAAGATGATTTTGAAATTATAAGACAAATTAAAGATGCAGTCAAAAATATTACTTTGCTTGAACTGCCCAACGCTGAAGACCAATTTATAGTAGAAACAGACGCATCTGATAAATAATGGGGAGCAGTATACTTTTGCCATTGATCATCAGACTAAAAAGAAGAAACTTTGTAGATATAAATCTGGAACCTTTACTGATCCAGAAACAAGATACACTACCCATGAAAAAGAAGTGTTAGCAATAGTAAGGGCAATAGAAAAATATATGCTTTTTCTTAGACCTAAACATTTTATTATTTATAGTGACTCTTCTTATGAAGTAAAATTTAGAGACTTAGACTTGTCCAAATGAAGGACTAATAGACTCATTAGATGGCAACAATTGCATAATGGTTATGATTTATCTGTTATACATATTAAGGGAAGTAAAAATACCATTCAAGACATTATATCAAGAGAACCAATGTTTGTTAACACTAATATGATATCATGTTTTATGTTGCAAATAGAAGACTTAAACATCATGAGTTCCTCTGGAACGAATAGACTGAACAAAGAAGACATTGCAGACTATCTTAGACGCATAAGACCAAATGCCGGTGTAACGCAAAGACAGACTCATATTCAAGACTCTTAAGAAAGACCAATCCTAGAGGACTTTGATGATATCTTAGTTCCTCCTGGAAAATCTAGACATGAGATTGTTTCTCAAAATAGACTCATTGGGAAGATGTATTTCCCCCAATATAGACCTGATCAAAGATATCCAGACTTGATAAAATTTAGACGAGAATTTTCAGATAATGAAAGTACTCTTATAGATGTTATATGGTGGAACATGAAGAATATAATGTGGATAGCGTTCAAACAAAATTTGGTAGCCATTTAAATGTTTACGGAAAAACAGAAGTCTTAGAAGACAGATGGTATACTGCATAGCATAAAGAAGACCTCGTTATCCAGGCTTATGAGCCATTTAATGGAAGACTTAAGAAAGAATCTAAAGAAATGGTGGAAATCGCCTTGCCAGCCAGCCTTAAAGTGGTAGGCCTCATTTATGATTTTTTTCAATAATAATGCTCTACCAAACGAAGATAAGACAGAAGAAGACGAAGATAGAACAGAGAAGTCCCCCGCCTTACTCAACGAATTAATAAAGATCGAAGACTCCATTATTTAAACTGATGATTCCCATGCAGTGTAAAGACGAAGAAAAACTCAGACCTGCCCCATATGGGCCCCAGACAGCTTCTTTCCATAAAAAAGAAAGAGATAGCCACAAAGACGTTAGGTTCGCAATTATACAAGACGCCATGAACTATATTGTCCATATCCCTTGCTTTTGAGTGAACAAAATCAAAAAAAAAAAATTAGTGTCGGTTTTTATCGCAATTGGTAAGTGCCGTTGTCGCGAACCCATATTCAAGAGATGTGAGTCCACGCCAGTGACACTAACCAATTGCGATAAAAAGCGGCATTAAAAAATTATTTTGTATTTAAACCCTGCATTTTTCGTTATTATTATTTTTAATTTTTTTATCATCAAATATTTTTTCATCGTTTACTGTTTTGAGTCCAGTAATTCCCACTATTTAGAGTTTTGGTCCATTTGTGATTTAAAAAATTTTATATAAAAAAAAAATTGACAACACCATTTTTAAAAAGGCAGTATTTTTTGAATAAAAAATATTTTTTTAACTTTGATGATAAATAACCAGTTTTATAAAATAAATATATAGCTTGTTTTAAAAAAATTGTCCTTTTAAGCACCCTCAAAACTCCAATGAAATTATTCTTTGAGTAAACTACACTCTAAGCTCTTATCCTTTGAGAGTTGTAAAGTTTTGCCTTTTATCCTTTTTTTTAATTTCAGTCCTTGTCATTCCATTGTGTTTCTTTCTTTGAATGGAAATCACTTAATGAAGGCTCTTACTGTCTTTTTTAAAGCCCAACTAAAAAAGTATTTTTGTATTTAAACTCTTCATTTTTCATAGATATTATTTTTTCGTTTTTTATCATCAAATATTTTTTCATCGTTTACGGTTTTGAATCCATTAATTCTCACTATTTAGAGTTTTGATCCATTTGTGATTTTAAAAAATAGATTTTATATATCAAAAAAATTAACAAACCCGTTTTCAAAAAGACACTATTTTTTAAATTAAAATAGTTTTTTTTTAACTTTGATGATAAAAAACATGCTTTATAAAATTAATGTATAGTTTTTAGAAAAAAAAATTGTCCTCTTAAAAAAACACAATAATTTTTTTTTATAAAAGTAGATTTTTTTTTAGTCACAAATGAGGAATGGAGATGGGTAAAGAGTAAATAAGATTAAAAGTTTTTTTTATCCACTAATACTTGGACACCTCACTGTGTCGTTTGATCCTGTGTCGACCACTGTGTCGACAAAGCTTTACTCAAGCGTTAATGAGTCTTGCCCTGTCTTGTCAGATAACCCCACACTTGACTTGGTTGATAGTTCTAGTCAGTTTTACCACATCTATGTTTTACTTAAAATGGCTAATTAACACTTTACACTAGGGGTGTTCAAAAAACCGACTGAACCGATGGACCGAACCAAACCGAGCCGAACCGACCCAATTTTTTCAGTCTTTTTTCATAATCGGTTCGGTATCGGTTTATTTTTTTGGCGGACCGACCTAATCGATCCGGTCCACTGTTTACAGTTTTAAAAACCCTGTTCGGACCGACCCGGACCGACTCTATATAAAATAATTTATTTTTACATATATATATGTAATATATAAGATAAATAAATAATAAAAGTATATACTTTAATATTTGATTAGTTTAAATTATAGTTTAATCCAATAGTAGGTTTGTTTTAATTACAAATTTTAATATTTTTTAGTTTTTAATGTTTGGAAAAAATAGTCTCGGGTATATTTGTATATTATAAATGATGTAATTCATTAATGTGAGGACCGACGGGTTAGACCGGACTGACCCTATAAAAAACCGAACCGACATTATCGGTCCGGTCTTGGTCCATTTTTTTAGAGGACCGACCAAGTCGGTCCGGTCCAAAAAAAACGTTAAAATCGAACCGGACCGGACAGCGAACACCCCTACTTTACACCCTCAAAACTACAATCAAATTATTCTTTTGAGTAAACTACACTCAAGTACTTATCCTATGTGAGTTAAAACGTTTTGGCCTTTATTTTATTTTTTTTACATTTTAGTTCCAATCCTTCTACTGTGTTTCTTTGATTGAATGAAAATCAATTAATGAAGGGTCTTTTTGTCTTTTTTAAAGCCCAACTATTTCCCTCTCACTTTTTTGGTGTCAAAACTCACTCCATGAGCTATATTTGTCCTTATCCCATGCTTTTGAATGTACAAAATCAAAAATAATAATTTTTTAATGCCATTTTGTATCGCAAGTTGTTAGTCCCACTAAAGCAGACCAACATTGAAGAGATGTGGATCCGCGACAGCGACACTAATCAATTGCGATAAAAAGCGGGATTAAAAAAATATTTTTGAATTTAAACCCTTCATTTTTCGTAATTATTACTTTTTAATTTTTTATCGTCAAATATTTTTTCATCCTTTACTGTTTTGAGTCTGGTAGTTGTTACTATTTAGAATTTTGGTCCATTTGTGATTTTAAAAAATTGATTTTTTATAACAAAAATTAAAAAATCGTTTTTAGAAAGATAGTATTATTATAATAAAAACTTTTTTTTAACTTTGACAATAAAAAACCTATTTTTTAAAATAAATGTATAGTTTTTTTAAACAAAATTGTCCTTTTAAAAAACTCTATAATTTTTTTTTTAGAAAAATAGCTTTTTTTAATCACAAATGAGGAATGAATATGGGTGAAGAGTAAATACGATTAAAAGTTTTTTTTATCCAATAAGACTTGGACACCTTAGTGTGTCGTTTGATCCTGTGTCGACGTAGCTTTTACTCATGAGATAATGAGTATTGTCATGTCGTGTCATATAACCCCATACTTGACTTGCTAGATAGTTCTAGTGAGTTCTATGAAATCTATGTTTTACTTGAAAAGAGAAGATTAACACTTTACACCCTCAAAATTCCAATCAAATTATTCTTTGAGTAAACTACACTCAAAGATCTTATCCTTTGGGAGTTATAATGTTTTGGCCTTTATTCCTTTTTTTTTTACATTTTAGTTCTTATCCTCCCATTGTGTTTCTCTGTTTAAATGGAAATCAATTAACGAAGGGTCTTTTAGTCTTTTTTAAAGCCCAACTATTTCCCCCTCTCTTTTTTTGGCTCCAAAACTCACTCCATGAACTGTATTTGTCCTTATCAATTGCTTTTGAGTGTACTAAACTATTTTTTTCATTTTTAGTGTCGCTTTTTATCGCAACAGGTTAGTGCCGCTGGCGCGAAGCCTCATTCAAAATATGTGGATCTGGACAGCGGCACTAACCAATTGCGATAAAAAACGGCACTAAAGCTATATTTTTGCATTTAAACCCTGCATTTTTCGTTATTCTTATTTTTTAATTTTTTTATCACCAAAATGTGTTTCATCTTTTGCTGTTTTGAGTCCAGTAGTGCTCACTATTATAAGTTTTCGTCCATTTGTGATTAAAAAATTTTGATTTTATATATAAAAAAATGACAAAATCGTTTTTAAAAAGCCGATATTTTTTTTAATAAAAAAAGTATTTTTCAACTTTAATCATAAATAACCTCTTTTATAAGATAAATTTGCAATGTTAAATAAAATCGTTTTAAAAAAACTGTATCATTATTTTTTTGAATAATTATTTTTTTTAATGACAAATGAGGAATGGATATAGGTAAAGAGTAAATAAAATTAAAAGTTTTTTTATCCAATAATACTTTGACACCTCACTGTGTCGTTTGATCCTATGCCGACCTCTGTGTAGACGTACCTTTACTCATGAGCTAATGAGTCATGTCATGTCATGTCACATGACCACACACTTGATTTGATAGATAGTTCTAGTCAGTTTTACGAAATCTATGTTTTACTTAAAAAGACTAATTAACTCTTTACACCCTCAAAACTCCAATAAAATTATTCTTTGAGTAACTACACTCTAAGATCTTATCCTTTGGTTGTTATAACGTTTTGACCTTTATCCTTTTTTTTTACATTTTAGCTTTTATCCTACCATTGTGTATCTTTGTTTGAATGGAAATCACTTAATGAAGGGTCTTTTGGTCTTTTTTAAAGCCCAATTATTTCCCTCTCTTTGTTTTTGCGCCAAAACTCACTCCATGAGTTATATTTGTCTTTATCCACTACTTTGGAGTGTACAAAACTAAAAAAGAGGGATTTGATGAAGATTTTCTGTTACTGTAGGCATAAAGTTGTTGTTCGAACTTCATACCTTGTTCTAAATCTCGGGAGATGGTTTCTTATTTGTCCTCTTGCTCACGTATTCTAAAAATTTAATTTTTTTCCTTAGTTATTTTAAGTTACTCTCTAATATTTAAGATCTTTTTCAAATTGATTAATGTGCCGTTTTAATTTGGTAAGACTTGTTAATTTGGATATTTAAACAAAAAAGATTGGGTATAACGGAGAAGTTGTTGTGGGTTGCTTTGGCCATTTGTGTGTATGTATTCTAGGTTTTGCTCAATCCCAGCGAAAGAGAAGATGTAATTGTTGTATATTTTATAAATTGCCAGCTTATTTGGTCAAATTTTAGAGTCAATTTTAATTAAGACACATATGTTAAAAGTGACGTGTCTTAGTACCAATGTGTTCCTTGTATCAAGGAGATTAATTTGGTATACTCACTTGTTTAAAATAGTGAAGTAATGAATGAAAAATTTGGACTTAAAGTGACCCATTTGAGTTTAAGCTAGAGGGTGTAACATAGTTAAGTGGGTTTGTCCCACATTGGAAAAGTGGTAGAAAAACTTGGAGTTAATAAACATAAGTTATGGGACTAAGGCTTGGATGCCTTGGGCTATCCCAACTCTTTGAAGGGGAGATGGCCTACACTATGCATGTGTTGGGCTTGGCCCAAAAGCCAATGTACGCTGCTGTCGCCGTCCGGCCGGCCCGGCCCCTGTCCGGGTCGTGGGTCTTGGGTCTTTCTTGAACAACTAACAAATTTTAATTGACCTTTGGGCTTTAAAATTTATTTTCTGAACCAAAAAATATGAATTAATTACGGATTAATTATTTTCCGCATTAATTAATTACTTAAAAATACTGTCATTTTTAATTATTTAAAAAATGCTTTCGTTTTTAATTAATTAATTAAAACGTTAAGTTGCTTTATTAGAGAGATGCAACTGTACAAACAGTCATGTCTGTTCTGGGAAAAGCCATGAGTTGTTGCCCTTCACCACTTATAAAAGGGACCTTATGCAGTCCATTTAAGAGATTAGAAAAACTACCCGAATTCCCTACTACTGTCCTTGTTCCCTTCCTACTGTTTGAGAGAAATTCTCCATTGTTGGTTCATGGGACTGTTGCACTGAAGTGCTTCTTGAAACAGTCGTTGACCGTTTCATCCTGGGAGGCAGACGCCCATTGAACCTGCCGTCAGCACCGTAGCAGGGGCGTATTCTGTCTTAAGGAGAGATAGTTAAACTTTCGACTCGGTCAAAATTCTACAACTGATTGTTTCAGTCACAAACTGTAGGTTCTTATTATCTCCCTTTACTGTTCTATTTTTTTTTGGTAATTAATTTTAATTACTGTTTATATTTATTTAGTGATATATATATATATTCATTTTTCGTGATCCGGTAAACAACAATCTTAAGACAGATTATTATATATAAATTTTGTGTTTTCACTAAATAAAAAATTTTCTTAATTGAAATTAGATTGGAAACGTTTTACCTGTTTTATTTACATACTAAAACGTGTTTACATTCAATATCCTTTTTCTTACAATTTTAATTTTGAAACAATTTCTATACATTGTGACACCCCGCCTAATAAAATACCGGGTGATCAGTCCTATACCAAATTAAAACAGGAATCCCAGTTGGATCATCCTTAGCATCACTGTCGAAACCTTTTTAAAACTTACTAACCACCTAGTATTCCAAAAACTGGTGCCAATTTTAACTTTTTAATTAAACCAAAACTGTACATGCGGAAATAACATATTAACCATTCACACAACTGAATGAAAATAAACTGAATCATAATTACACAACATGCCGAATAAATCACCGGCCACCAAAGAAATAATCCAAATACAAATATACAACACCTGAAAACTGTACCGAGAAGTCTGGGCTACAAGCCCTAAATAAAACTGAGACTGATACAAGATTCCTACTCTAGGAATGAACGAATGATGCGTCTAATCCAAACTCCTGCTAGCATCCACATATTCCGCAGCTCCGTGTCCCTGGAATAGAATATCAATCCTGGCGTCCCTGTGGCTGGACACCTAAAAGGTTTTGAAAATAGTTTTATAGCAAGGGTTAGAACCCAAAACATTTTGAAAATATTTAGCAAGTGAATTAACTGCAGTAATTTAAAAATGCATGAATGCGCTTCATATTTAAGTTAGTGTCGCACTCCCTTGTGGACATTCTTACCCCTCCACTATTGTGCACACCTACCGATTACCTTAACCCCACCTAGTTGTACTACCCCGTCCAACTAGTCCTGGTATAACCTTCCCTTGCCATACTACTCTAACCCGAGTATAATGATCCTTGAATTATAAGTTATTTCACAATTAACTTAATTAATTCCTCTTAAATAGTAGCATATAACCGTCGCACAAGTTATATAAAGTAAATACATCACACACTGTATTATCCCCACAAATGATTAACTTAATTAATTTCTCATTAATTAACAGCATATAACTGTAACCCGAGTTATATAAAGTAAATACATCACACACTGTATTATCTCCTACATATAATATCTGCTACCATATTATACGTCCCTTTACTAACAACCACACATATATTATACGTGTATCCATCCTTCCGAGTATACCCTCACCGGATGATTCCCTCTAAAATGCTATCTCATTAGGTGTGCTCACAAAACCTAGTTCCCCAAGTTGGAATCGCTTACCAACTTGGCCCAAAATTATAAACGTAGTGGAGGCGGTCATATTCCTTCCCTGAAAGTGAGATAAGTCCCTCACCCATATATACCGGACGCTATGACCTGGGGATATACTCGCCCTACTCCTCAAGCTAGGGGATTCACCCACATCGCGCAACCTCCCTTGATAGCATTAGAGTATATAATTTTAATAATTATCTAATCACTGATATTTAGTATCACGCACAATAAATACACATATATATATATACTATCACGACACCGTATATATATATAATATAAACCCGGCTTTACCGTGTACTCAAAATCCCGTACACTGCCTGTAATTTCCTGAGTCTGTGGCCCGACTCAATGTAATTAATTTTCTCACTTAATAACTTTTCCTCTTCCCGAGTCTATGGTCCGACTCTAATATAATTAATTCACACCTTAATTAATATAATACTTTCCCCGAGTCTATGGTCCGACTCTCCTTAAATTAATTAACACACATATTAATTTAATTCTACTCGAGTCTACAAACCGACTCTAATTAAATTAATTAACACCCATATTAATTTAATCCTACCCGAGTATACAAACCGACTCTAATTAAATTAATTAACACACATATTAATTTAATTCTACCCGAGTCTACCAACCGACTCTAATTAAATTAATTAATACCCATATTAATTTAATCCTACCCGAGTCTACAAACCGACTCTAATTAAATTAATTAATACACTTATTAATTTAATAACTTGGTGTCACCCAACCATTATCCCCGGACTCTCTCACTTGGCCCTTACCTCCACATTTCCGAGTCAATGTTCCGACTCCAAACTAATTACTTCCTCTCTATAATTAATTTAACACCTTGATATCACTTAACCAATATACCCGGACTCACTCACTTGGTCCAATTTACCTCTCATAATATAATACCCACATTTTTTGCCTACAATGTGACACACCTTTTATTTCTAGAATTTTTCCCAATTATATTTGCTTATAATTAATAACATACCCGGACTCGGTTCACTTGGCCCGAAATTAAATATTTCCCGAGTCTATACCCCGACTCTAAATTACTTAGTTTATCTCTAAACTTAATTCACTACCATGGGTTACTTTACCAATATACCCGGATTCACTCACTTGATCCGTACCTCACTATTTTGGAATAAAATCTCTCAAATTCATCCGTTAAATGCCCCACATAAATTCATCCTAGTCCCAATTACTTTCCCCCATAATTGCTAGGAATAATTGTTTCATATTTATTTATCACTAAATAAATGCTTGGGAGTTAAATTTAATTAACTTTCCCCTTATACTTCACCCAAGGCCGAACTGCCCAGAATTTTCCATCGTCGATCGATCGATTCCCCCGATCGATCGATCGACCCCTTCGTTACAGCTCCTCTTCTCCCTGTTTTCCACCATTAACGAATTTAAAGCTTTTTAAACCATAATTTAAACCTCTGTTTACATCATCCCATCATCTACACATGGTTAATCCACATCCTATTCATCATAGAAATCATTAAGATAATCAACTTCTCTAATTATCTCACAAATTTTCGAAATGGGTCTTTCTCCACAAAATTCAATTATCTGTTTTAAATCCAAATTTCCAGATTCGATTTCCACTCTCTTATGTTCTGGATTTCTCGTTCAAATCATAAATACATATTCAGATTTCAATTACCCATATAAATCTTACTTTGAATCTCATTCAAGTATTTCAAAAACAAAAACCCCATTTTGTACCCATTTACACCCAAAAACGGATTTTCATACCCACATCACTATAATATAAATTGATTATCATGCTTTAAGAATCAAAACAGTTAACCACTTGCCTCAAAGTGTTTGTAGTGTCTGATCCGTTGTTGCCGTCCCTCAATTTGGCTCCAAAAACCTCCAATTTGTTCTTGATTTGCTTTCCCCAAAATCCCCTCTCAAACCCTAGGTTTAGAGTTGTGTTGGCTGTTGATTTCCTAATCTCCCCATTAGGTTAAAAACCCTTAATCCCGTTTTTCACCTAATGGGCTTAATTAAAGTGGTCCAACTCACCCCGTGTGGGCCCGGCTATGCCCAAAAAGATCCTGAGACCCAATTACTACACCCGGGTACTCTTTTCTGACTATCTCGACCCATCCGGACTCAACCGCGCAGTCAGAATTGACATCCGAATTAATTTATAAAAATTCTTATCTCACACCCCCTTTAGTCTATACCGACTCCCGACTGGGATAAGTGTATACCTCGTCCTTAATACTCGAAATGACGTAATTAAATTATTACTATTCACTTAGTAAATAAATTTTCCTAAACATTAACCATTCACTCCCCAATTAATATTTAAATAAATATATTGCCATAATTAATTCAATTAAAATTACAACACACAAGTAATTTAAAATCCCCGAATTAATTAAATATTAAATGCACAAAAATACGGGGTGTTACATACTTCCCTCCTTACAAAGGAATTTCGTCCTCGAAATTAAGATTAACCTAGTGTTCCAGTATTCACATACTACTCACTAGTCAAGTGCCTCCAAGCCCGCTATATCTATCCCATCCGCTTCTAACCATACATTACACAAGTATGCATTTAACTTTACCAGGGCGCCCATACACCCTATACCCGTGCTTAACCGCACAAAATTTTGCCTTAATCACCCTGGGTGCCCATACACCCTATCCCCGCACTCTATCGCACGAAAGTTACCCGACTATGCTAGTCGTAACCCGTAAAATAACTTCGAACCTGTAGTCATATTACATATATATATATATATATATATATATATATATATATATATATATACATATATAATTACTGCCCGGGTACTCAACCCATGCCACGTCCAACTATCTCCCCATAAATACTTATCTCTCAACACAAAATAATATACGCTTACCCTTATGCTACCAAAGACAACATGTTACCGCGCCCATACTACCACTAGTCCTTGCGCAAAATAAGCCCCGAGCTATCCCTCTTTTCTCGAAAATCAAATCAACCACCCCGATTCACTTCATTAAACATCCCCACTTACCGGGATAAAATGTGAGAACACAAAACCTCACTATGTGCTATAACACCACGTAATACAACATATATACATCCACATATATATAGGCTATACGCCCTCTCCGGTGATACCTAGTACCAACCCTACCCTGGTGTCGTGAACACCAAAATTTAACTCCACTATTCACAATAATTATATTCCATCGTTATCCAGACGATGTTTAAAAAGTATAATCAACCCTACTCCCATAATTCACGAAAGTAGTCATTCCTCGCATAATTCAGCAAATCACTCAGTGTACGCCTCCACTCTCCCATGAAGAACACTAAGGAACTCCGCTACCCTACAGAAAGTTTACCCACAAGCCATTGTTGATACCGCTAACGCACCCACTAAGTTCGACTCGCCTACGAACTCTAGTGAAAAAAAATAAGTCTTATACTTTGACATCCTCTTTGTCACTCAACAATATACCCCATGCCCCTAGGGTAAAATAATTTCTTCTATTCTCCAGCTGCAACGGCTGGTTCTCAGGTTCCGGAGGAGTTTCTCCCTGCCCGAATGCACCCGTGTCTTGCTTTAGTGGTTGTACATCCAGGACCTCGTCCTGTAGTTGAGCCCTGCCTCGCTTAAGGCAATATCTCTTCATGTGTCTCGCTTTTCCCACAAACGAAACACTTTCTAACATGTTCATCCTGTCACTGATTCCTTCCATGCCAACCTTGTTGGAATTCCTAGCCATCCCGCCGATAGCCTCCAGTTGTAGATCGTTTGGCATGATTTCCCTACCGGAAATCCGGCCCCTGATCTCCCCCCAGTCTGCTGCTGGGATACCCCACTGGTAGTGTTCCCTTCTGCCTCATCCGACTGGCTAATCCCCACTCCCCTCCCACTTCCTTTCGCGTGGAAGCGATATTCCCAACAGTGCCGGAGTGTTGCGTTAATGACATCAATATAATCTACTAATGCGTAATTATCAGTTAAATGTTGTCTGATTCTCCAGACTAACCCATCCATAAACTTTGCTTTCTTTCCCTTATCCTTGCCTACCTCTACGGTACAAAATTTTGCCAACGAGTGAATTCTTCCTCGCAATCGGCCACTTAACGGTCTCCCTTTGAGTCTCCTCACAAAATTTTCTCCTCATTTCGGTCTCGACCGCTGAGGAAAATACTTGCGGTCGAACCGCACCCAAAACTCTGCAGTAATTAGTGTGTCCCTTTTCTCAACTATGGTGGTCGACTCCCACCACTATAGCACCGCTCCCACTAACTTAAAAGTGGTTAGCATTTATTTTTGCACTCCATCGCAATCTCCCATGCGTAGGTGACGCTGAATACCTCTCTTCCTTGACACGCTAGTACTACACCTGAACCTCCTCGCAACTCTGGTGGGTTCCCACTAAAAATAACCTCTCTTTCTTGTTTGCACCCCAACGACCCCGCGTGAGTCTGAACATCCAATGCCACTAACACTTGTGGCGGATCCCGTGGAAAGTACCTTGTCATTTGCGACTACCGTCGTTTCAATCGCCCGTGCGCTTCCGTAACTCTTACTCCTGACAAACCTCCCTCGTCTCACCTCCCCATGCTGCCCTAGCTGCTCTCCCTCTCCTGGGCGTCATTTGGAATGAGAATCGAATTGTATGAGTTCACTTTCAAATATAAATTTCGCAGAAGAACGTATATGCGCATACGTATGAGAATACAACAATCCTATGATAGGGCTCTATATCAAAGATTGCTAAGCCGAAGCGTGAAAAGCCGCACAGATCCTAAGGACACTAGAACCTGATGCTCTGATACCATCTGTGACACCCCGCCTAATAAAATACCGGGTGATCAGTCCTATACCAAATTAAAACAGGAATCCCAGTTGGATCATCCTTAGCATCACTGTCGAAAACTTTTTAAAACTTACTAACCACCTAGTATTCCAAAAACTGGTGCCAATTTTAACTTTTTAATTAAACCAAAACTGTACATGCGGAAATAACATATTAACCATTCACACAACTGAATGAAAATAAACTGAATCATAATTACACAACATGCCGAATAAATCACCGGCCACCAAAGAAATAATCCAAATACAAATATACAACACCTGAAAACTGTACCGAGAAGTATGGGCTACAAGCCCAAAATAAAACTGAGACTGATACAAGATTCCTACTCTAGGAATGAACGAATGATGCGTCTAATCCAAACTCCTGCTAGCATCCACATATGCCGCAGCTCCGTGTCCCTGGGATAGAATATCAATCCTGGCGTCCCTGTGGCTGGACACCTAAAAGGTTTTGAAAATAGTTTTATAGCAAGGGTTAGAACCCAAAACATTTTGAAAATATTTAGTGTAATACCCCGTACTTTTGACTATATTTATTTTTGGGATTAATTAATTAAATGTGTATTAATTGGAAATTAATCCGGGTTATAAATACTAATGATATGCGAATTGGTATTTGATTATGTGCATATATGATTATATATGTATTTGGTATTATAAAATTTGTCGTGAGATTTATATACGGCATTTTAGAAATTTTGTTGAGACGCGTGGGACCGCCGCGTCACGGTATAATATTTTGATAATAAAAGTGAATTTAAAATCTATAAACCGTATGGTCGTTTTGAGTGCGCCAACGCGTCCGGAAGGGTCGAGATAGTCAGAAAACACTAGTCGGGGGTATAGTTTGGGTCCCGGGGTATTTTTAGGCCATACCGGCAACTTAAAGGGTATTTTGGTAATTTTACATTTTTAGGAATTAAAAGTGACGAAAATTAGAGATGTAAATCTGATGTGGATTAAACCCACAAAGCCCACTAACCATCCTATATTAAACCATTAAGCTACGGAGGTTATCTTTAGGTTTACAACTTTCCCCAAATCAAACCCTAGCCACCCTAAGCCACCATTGGAGAAGGAGCTTGGAGAAGGAGAGAAATAGAGAAAATTCTGCAGAGATTCTTCACCAAATCAACACCAAATCTGGAAACAAATAAGGCAAGTGGTTTAATTATGTTTAACTTCAGCAAATGTTCTTTCCATGTTAGAAAATTGAAGATTTATAATTGTTAATGGAAGATGAATGAAAACCCATGATTCATTGGACTTAGGTTCTGATCATTGAGGATAAATTGCATGTAGAATAGTTTGGTGGCGATTAATCTGATGTTAATACATGATTGGGTGAAAGAAAAACGGATTAAATTTGATGAATTGAGGGTTCCAAATTCTAGGGTTCATGTTCATGAATGAATTGGGGAAAAGTTTAAGTATCTGTAAATTGATTGATGATTAAGGTGAATTAATCCATAAAAACGTGATAGGATGTGGTTATATTATGTTTAGGATTGTTTAGAGACTTTAAAACAATCGTTGGGATAAATTTTAGAGGTGATTTGAGGAGTAAAAATGGTGAAAAACGTATTTGGAAAAATCTGGGCCGAAACTGGCCAGTCGTTAGAAGCAGTCCCCAGGTCGTTCGAACGAGCTCGTTCGAACGAGCTTCTAACGAGTGACCAGTCTCTTTTAACGAGGGGTAGTTTTGTTCGATATCTCGTTCGAACGCGATATCGTTAGAAGATGCAGTTCGTTCGAACGAACTGGAATCTCGTTCGAACAGTCTCGTTCGAACGAGACTTCTAACGAGTTGATAGCCCCAAACTCGTTCGAACACTCGTTCGAACGAGACTTCTAACGAGCTGACAGTTTGGGCTATTTTGAACTGTTTTGAATTTTGGAGTCCCGTAAACTTGTTCGAGGATATAGTTAACCTTCCAATGATGACGTAATGATAGAATTGGGACATTTGGGTATTTATGAGAAGGAATTTACATACGAGAGTGTATTACATGGACGGTTTGGGTTGGGACGTGAGTGTCTACTACGACGTGAGAAATTATGGCGCGTATGATTACAAACCAGAATAGTACAAAGTGTGATAATTATAGTTAGTACGAGAATGCGACGTGTACTATGATTAAAATACGATATTACTAAGACGTGTGTTTACTTAGTATTGGTATATGGATTGTGTGTATGACATACCTACCATACTTGCTATCACGGGAGGTTGCATTCGCTTAGGACCCTCTAATCCTTGTGTGCCTACGGGGGGGATATAGACTGGTACCTCGATGAACATAGGTCATAGAAAGACTTATTGGGATATTAATAAGTTCGCTGATCGTGGGAGCGTAGGTATGTTCATAACCCACGTGATGGTGACTGTATTCGCCTCCATTATTTGTGATGTTGTTATCGGTGAACTATTCCTGAGAGATCCGGAATATGTAATCCTTATGTACGTGATGTACCGGGATGGATAGTAGAGTATGTGTGCACCGCAGCTTAGTTCTTGGGGTGCTCGTATTGTATATATATGATGTGAATAATATACACTTAATTAATGAGAACCTTCATGTTAATGATGTGAATATAATTACGGTATTGTTTCAATAAAATAAAGTGAGTGAGCTGATAAAGAAATATATGGCATATTGAGCATCCGAGTTTACATTAAATCCCTATCTAATTACGAGCGTTGTATGTTAATAGAACCGGGTAATAAAGGTAGAAACTATTACAGTCTAGCTAGATATGATGTCGCTTAGCTAGTGGTTTATATTGTTGTAGGTGGGTACTTACGTTAGGAGTGCACAGTTAGACGAGAGGTGAGAATATCATGTGAGTGTACGTCCTAACATGTACTTTGCATTTAATGTTTTAAATGTTTTTAAAGCACTTGCAGGTTTTAAAATATAACTCCACATTCGGGCTCTGACCCGTTTGCTTTTCAAATCTTTTTCTTGTAAAACCATTTTAGTTGCCCAGCCACAAGGACACCAAGCATAGGATTCTCATTCAGGTGACGAGCTGTAGCTGTTTGTGGAAGCTACAGGGATTTGCTTATAGACGCTTCTACCTTTTGGATTCCAGAGTCACTATCTATCAGTTGTAGGGCATGTTGACCATTTCTATTTAGAGCATCTTTTACATTTCAGTTTTCAGATTTTAGCATGTATTGTTTCAGTATTCAGTTTACTTTCCAGTTGTGGGTTTGTAGTGAGGAGTTTTTCCTCCAGACTTTATTTACTCTATTGTGATGGTTATTAGTTTTACTTCAGTATGGTGAATGGTGTATTTATTCTCTATTTCGCTTGTTGCATGTTAATCAGACTTAAATTAAAATTTGGCAACTTACTTTTTAAATACTAGGTGGTTAGTAATAATAAAATGTTCTCGACAGTGATGCTATCAACTGAGCCAACTTGGCATTTTGAATTAATTTAATAAAGGAGTAGCTACCCGGTATTTAATTAGTCGGGGTGTCACAGGTGGTATCAGAGCATCAGGTTCTAGTGTCCTTTAGGATCTGTACGGCTATTATGTTTCCGCTAAGTTTCTTTAATATAGAGCCCTATATTTTAGGATTGTTGTACTCCTTTTATGTATGCTTCGTTCTTCAGCTATATTAAGTTTATAACCGTGAACTTATAAACTTTGTTCTTATTTCAGATGCCTCCACGACGTGCACGACGAGTTCCCAGGGATGCAACGCCCGAACCCCAGCCCGCTCCAGTTCAGGGCATGATGAACGCCGCTGAGGTTGCAGCTATAGTAGCCCAAGCGGTAAATGCCGCCATTGCCGTTATTCAGCAGGCACCACCTCAGGCGCCGGTTGTCGCACCAGTACAGGTTAATGCATTCCCGTCTGCTTGGGAGCGTGTACGTGACGCTTTTCAGAAAGCGCGTCCGCCAGAGTTTGCAGGTAGCTCAGATGTGGTAGTCTCGAGCCAATGGAGGAAAGACATGCAGAGGCACTTGAGGATGCATGAGTGCACTGATGTTCAGAAACAGGTGCTAGCTACTTTCAAGCTAGTGGGATCTGCACTACAGTGGTGGGAGTCTATTACCACTGCAGAGGAGAGGGATACTCTCACGATTCAGGAGTTCTGGGTGCGGTTTGACCGCAAGTACTTTCCGTCGGCTGTTCATACGGAGATGAGGAGGAAGCTGATGAGTCTGAGGCAGGAAGGCAAGACAGTGGCCAAGTATGAGGCCGAGTTCACTAATCTGTTGAACATCGTTCCAGACGAGATACCAACAGAGAAGAAGAAGATTGAGAAGTTCACCGACGGGTTGAATTGGAGGATCCGTCAACATCTGCTAGGGAACCTATCGTTGGCCACTTATTCTGATGTGGTTAACGCTGCATTGTTGCACTACCAGGACCACCGTTTTCATATGGCCGAGGGCAAAAGGTCGGGAGAGTCTAGCCATCAGGGCAGGACTGGGGGACATGGTGCCAGCGGGGCACAATCTAGTCGGGGGCAGAGACAGAATGAGCAGGGCTCCCAGCAGGGGGATAATAAGAGGTTCCGGTCAGGGAACTACAGGCAGGGACAGGGAGGTTTTCGTCAGGGCCATCAGGGTCCAAACGGCCATCAGGGCCAACAGGGGCAGAATGGGCAGCAGTTTCACCAGGGCCAGCGGGGCCAAGGGAAGAACGGTAACGGCCACCAGGGCCGGGGATAGCAGGGGCAGAGGGGAGGGAATTTCCCAGGGAAGTGCTTTGTTTGTGGCAAGACTGGCCATAAGAAGCAGGATTGTCCTGATAGGGGCAGGGCCCCACAGCAGCTGCAGCAGGGTGCTCGCCAGGAGCCACAGAGGCCTATGTTTCCCGCCGCTCTTCCCGCACCGCCACAGATGGCAGCATTGCCACCCATTCCAGCAGTCCCAGCTCAGCAGGGGAAGCTACAGTATGGACGTGTTTACAACGTCCACCAGGCTGCAGTTCCACAGGCACCGCCCGCGATCGAGGGTACGTTTCCTATCCATGGCACTATGGGTCGGGTGTTATTTGATACGGGTGCTAGACACTGTTTTATAGCTACACACTTCGCGAAAGCTTTAGGATTGTTAGCTACGGCAGAGAGCACAGTGACGTGTGTCGACTCACCATTGGGGAGTAGGTCACTTATTTTCTTTATATGCCGGGGAGTGGGGGTAGAGATTGGTGGTTTGGTATTGCCTGCAGACATGTTAGTGTTAGACATGCATGTTCATGATGTGATCATCGGTATGGATTGGCTCGTAGCATATAGGGCCATGATTGATTGCTTCAGCGGGAGCATTGTTTTTGCCATTTTGGGGCAAGAGATGTTTATAGTGGCGATGCCTCGCCCAGAGGGAGGATCGACCGCTCATCTGTATTACATAGAGGAGGATACCTCTAAGGAGGTTGTGATTCCTTTAGACTCGATTCCGGTTGTCAGGGAGTATTCAGATGTGTTTCAGGAGATACCAGGCTTACCACCCAGTCGAGAGATAGACTTCGTCATAGATTTGCTACCAGGTACGAGACCTATAGCACGCGCACCGTACCGTATGGCTCCAGCTGAAATGAGGGAGTTACGGGATCAGATAGAGCAGCTGTTAGGTCAGGGCTTTATTCGCAGGAGTACCTCACCTTGGGGCGCTCCAGTTCTGTTTGTGAAGAAGAGGGACGGTTCACTGAGATTGTGTGTGGACTACCGAGAGTTGAATAAGGTCACGATACGGAATAAGTATCCGTTGCCTCGAATCGATGACTTATTCGACCAGTTGAGAGGATCTTCTTTCTTCTCGAAGATTGATTTGAGATCGGGATACCATCAGTTGCGTATCAGGGAGGAGGATGTCTCGAAGATCGCGTTCTTGTCGAGATATGGTTCTTACGAGTTTCGGGTTATGCCTTTCGGCTTGACCAACGCTCCAGCAGTGTTTATGGACTTGATGAACAGAGTGTTCAGGGATTTCCTAGACCAGTTTGTCATTGTCTTCATTGATGATATTCTGGTTTACTCTCAGACAGAGGAGGAGCACACCGAGCATTTGAGGCAGGTTTTGCAGACACTTCGTCAGAACGAGTTGTATGCAAAATATGAGAAGTGCGGGTTTTGGCTGAAGGAAGTCCAGTTTTTGGGGCATATCATTTCCGACCGGGGAATATCTGTTGATCCGGGGAAGGTGTCAGCGGTGAGGGAGTGGGGATAGCCCACGACACCAACGGAGATTCGTAGTTTCTTGGGTTTAGCAGGACACTACAGGAGGTTTATTCGGGGTTTCTCGGAGATAGCAGGTCCTTTGACACATCTGACTCGTAAGGGTGTGCCCTACATCTAGAGTGATGCCTGTCAGTTGGCATTCGATGAATTGAAGGACAAATTGACCTCAGCACCTATGTTAGCAGTGCCGAGACCGGGAGTTGAGTATTTGGTTTACACCGATGCGTCTTTGCAAGAACTGGGAGGTGTATTACAGCAGGAGAGACAGGCCATAGCTTATGCTTCCCGTAAGCTTAAGCCTCATGAGAAGAATTACCCCACGCATGATTTGGAGTTGGCAGCAGTGGTATTTGCCCTACGGATTTGGAGGCACTATCTTTTGGGGGAGAAGTTTCAGCTGTTCACGGACCACAAGTCACTACAGTATCTGTTCACGCAGAAGGAATTGAATATGCGGCAGCGTAGGTGGCTTGAATTTGTGAAGGACTACCAGTTCGACATCCAGTACCACCCGGGTAAGGCTAACGTGGTAGCAGACGCGTTGAGCCGTAGGCCAGCAGATGAGGTGGCAGAGGTGTGGAAGGCAAAGTGGAAGGAATTGGGACACCAGGATGCAGTGGCCCGATCTTTCATGTCTGTGATGACCGTTACACCGCAGATTGTCACGAAGGTAGTATGGGCACAGGCTAATGACTCGTTCTGTCAGGAGCAGATAGTTCGGTTACTAGCAGAGGGAGCCGAATCCTATACCGTTAGCTCAGACGGGGGATTACGCTTCAATGGGAGATTGGTAGTTCCGGAAGGGGAGGAATTGCGACACGAGGTGATGGAAGAGTCGCACGGCTCACGGTTCGCGGTACATCCCGGAGGGGACAAAATATACCAAGACATGAGACGACAGTATTGGTGGAGCGGTATGAAGAGAGATATCGCTGAGTTTGTTTCGAAATGCGCCACTTGTCAGCTTATAAAAGTGGATCATCAGAGACCGGCAGGATTGCTACAGCCATTGGAAGTCCCGGTGTGGATGTGGGAGAGCATATCCATGGACTTTATCACGGGGTTGCCTACGTCGCAGAGGGGTCACGACTCCGTTTGGGTGATTGTGGACAGGTTGTCCAAGGTCGCTCACTTCTTACCCGTAAGGACTGACTACACCATGGGACAGTATGCCCAGCTCTTCATTTCATAGATTGTGAGACTTCACGGTGTACCCCTAAATATCGTGTCTGACAGAGACAAGATATTTGTTTCGAGGTTTTGGGAGAGTTTCCAGGAGGCAATGGGCACGGAATTGCGGTTGAGTACGGCTTATCATTCGCAGACCGATGGGCAGACAGAGCGCACCAACCAGATATTGGAGGACATGCTACGCATGTGCATTATTGACTTCGGGGGTGGATGGGAGCAGTACCTTCCACTGGTGGAGTTTGCTTACAACAACTCCTATCAGTTCACGATTGGCATGGCTCCGTTTGAGGCATTGTACGGTAGGCCTTGTCGTTCCCCAGCATGTTGGTTGGAGGTGGGGGACAACAAACTACTTGGGCCGGAAGTGATTCAGGATACTTCGGCAAGGATTGAGTTGATTCGGCGTCGCATTCGGGTAGCTCAAGACAGGCAGAAGAGTTATGCTGATGCGAAGAGATTTTTCAGGGAGTTCCAAGTGGGGGACCAGGTTTTGCTCAGGGTATCTCCTATGAAGGGGATTATGCGATTCGGGAAGAAGGGAAAGTTGGCACCGAGGTATGTGGGGCCGTTTCCTATTATTAAGCGGATCGGACCGGTTGCGTATAGACTCGGGCTACCAGAGCATTTGCATCGGATTCACGATGTGTTCCATATTTCCTCGCTGAGGAAATACCTTAGAGATAATTTGGCCCATTCTCACATTGCTGTGGAGGACATCGACCTCCAGCCGGATAGTTCCTACGAGGAGGGGCCGATTGCTATTTTGGACCGAAGCGAGAGGAAACTGCGGTCAAAGATGGTTCCGTTAGTGCGTGTTCAGTGGCGACATCACAATGTCGAGGAGTCCACATGGGAACGCGAGGATGAGATGCGCGATCGTTATCCAGAGTTGTTTTTAGCAGGTACTTTCTAGTTTCGAATTTCGGGACGAAATTCAGTTATTAGGGGGGGAAGTATGTAATACCCCGTACTTTTGACTATATTTATTTTTGGGATTAATTAATTAAATGCGTATTAATTGGAAATTAATCCGGGTTATAAATACTAATGAGATGCGAATTGGTATTTGATTATGTGCATATATGATTATATATGTATTTGGTATTATAAAATTTGTCGTGAGATTTATATACGGCATTTTAGAAATTTTGTTGAGACGCGTGGGACCGCCGCGTCACGGTATAATATTTTGATAATAAAAGTGAATTTAAAATCTATAAACCATATGGTCGTTTTGAGTGCGCCAACGCGTCCGGAAGGGTCGAGATAGTCAGAAAACACTAGCCGGGGGTATAGTTTGGGTCCCGGGGTATTTTTAGGCCATACCGGCAACTTAAAGGGTATTTTGGTAATTTTACATTTTTAGGAATTAAAAGTGACGAAAATTAGAGATGTAAATCTTATGTGGATTAAACCCACAAAGCCCACTAACCATCCTATATTAAACCATTAAGCTACGGAGGTTATCTTTAGGTTTAAAACTTTCCCCAAATCAAACCCTAGCCACCCTAAGCCACCATTGGAGAAGGAGCTTGGAGAAGGAGAGAAAGAGAGAAAATTCTGCAGAGATTCTTCACCAAATCAACACCAAATCCGGAAACAAACAAGGTAAGTGGTTTAATTATGTTTAACTTCAGCAAATGTTCTTTCCATGTTAGAAAATTGAAGATTTATAATTGTTAATGGAAGATGAATGAAAACCCATGATTAATTGGACTTAGGTTCTGATCATTGAGGATAAATTGCATGTAGAATAGTTTGGTGACGATTAATCTGATGTTAATACATGATTGGGTGAAAGAAAAACGGATTAAATTTGATGAATTGAGGGTTCCAAATTCTAGGGTTCATGTTCATGAATGAATTGGGGAAAGTTTAAGTATCTGTAAATTGATTGATGATTAGGGTGAATTAATCCATAAAAACGTGATAGGATGTGGTTATATTATGTTTAGGATTGTTTAGAGACTTTAAAACAATCGTTGGGATAAATTTTAGAGGTGATTTGAGGAGTAAAAATGGTGAAAAACGTATTTGGAAAAATCTGGGCCGAAACTGGCCAGTCGTTAGAAGCAGTCCCCAGGTCGTTCGAACGAGCTCGTTCGAACGAGCTTCTAACGAGTGACCAGTCTCTTTTAACGAAGGGTAGTTTCGTTCGATATCTCGTTCGAACGAGATATCGTTAGAAGATGCAGTTCGTTCGAACGAACTGGAATCTCGTTCGAACAGTCTCGTTCGAACGAGACTTCTAACGAGTTGACAGCCCCAAACTCGTTCGAACACTCGTTCGAACGAGACTTCTAACGAGCTGACAGTTTGGGCTATTTTGAACTGTTTTGAATTTTGGAGTCCCGTAAACTTTTTCGAGGATATAGTTAACCTTCCAATGATGACGTAATGATAGAATTGGGACATTTGGGTATTTATGAGAAGGAATTTACATACGAGAGTGTATTACATGGACGGTTTGGGTTGGGACGTGAGTGTCTACTACGACGTGAGAAATTATGGCGCGTATGATTACAAACCGGAATAGTACAAAGTGTGATAATTATAGTTAGTACGAGAATGCGACGTGTACTACGATTAAAATACGATATTACTAAGACGTGTGTTTACTTAGTATTGGTATATGGATTGTGTGTATGACATACCTACCATACTTGCTATCACGGGAGGTTGTGTTCGCTTAGGACCCTCTAATCCTTGTGTGCCTACGGGGGGGATATAGACTGGTACCTCGATGAACATAGGTCATAGAAAGACTTATTGGGATATTAATAAGTCCGCTGATCGTGGGAGCGTAGGTATGTGCGTAACCCACGTGATGGTGACTGTGTTCGCCTCCATTATTTGTGATGTTGTTATCGGTGAACTATTCCTGAGAGATCCGGAATATGTAATCCTTATGTACGTGATGTACCGGGATGGATAGCAGAGTATGTGTGCACCGCAGCTTAGTTCTTGGGGTGCTCGTATTGTATATATATGATGTGAATAATATACACTTAATTAATGAGAACCTTCATGTTAATGATGTGAATATAATTACGGTATTGTTTCAATAAAATAAAGTGAGTGGGCTGATAAAGAAATATATGGCATATTGAGCATCCGAGTTTACATTAAATCCCTATCTAATTACGAGCGTTGTATGTTAATAGAACCGGGTAATAAAGGTAGAAACTATTACAGTCTAGCTAGATATGATGTCGCTTAGCTAGTGGTTTATATTGTTGTAGGTGGGTACTTACGTTAGGAGTGCACAGTTAGACGAGAGGTGAGAATATCATGTGAGTGTACGTCCTAACATGTACTTTGCATTTAATGTTTTAAATGTTTTTAAAGCACTTGCAGGTTTTAAAATATAACTCCACATTCGGGCTCTGACCCGTTTGCTTTTCAAATCTTTTTCTTGTAAAACCATTTTAGGTGCCCAGCCACAAGGACACCAAGCATAGGATTCTCATTCAGGTGACGAGCTGTAGCTGTTTGTGGAAGCTACAGGGATTTGCTTATAGACGCTTCTACCTTTTGGATTCCAGAGTCACTATCTATCAGTTGTAGGGCATGTTGCCCATTTATATTTTGAGCATCTTTTACATTTCAGTTTTCAGATTTTAGCATGTATTGTTTCAGTATTCAGTTTACTTTTCAGTTGTGGGTTTGTAGTGAGGAGTTTTTCCTCCAGACTTTATTTACTCTATTGTGATGGTTATTAGTTTTACTTCAGTATGGTG
This sequence comes from Sambucus nigra, assembly GCA_949130495.1. NCBI lineage: Eukaryota > Viridiplantae > Streptophyta > Magnoliopsida > Dipsacales > Adoxaceae > Sambucus > Sambucus nigra. The sequence goes on along the minus strand of OX422210.1, from coordinate 25,469,052 downwards.
AATGGTGTATTTATTCTCTATTTCGCTTGTTGCATGTTAATCAGACTTAAATTAAAATTTGGCAACTTACTTTTAAAATACTAGGTGGTTAGTAATAATAAAATGTTCTCGACAGTGATGCTATCAACTGAGCCAACTTGGCATTTTGAATTAATTTAATAAAGGAGTAGCTACCCGGTATTTAATTAGTCGGGGTGTCACATTTAGCAAGTGAATTAACTGCAGTAATTTAAAAATGCATGAATGCGCTTCATATTTAAGTTAGTGTCGCACTCCCTTGTGGACATTCTCACCCCTCCACTATTGTGCACACCTACCGATTACCTTAACCCCACCTAGTTGTACTACCCCGTTCAACTAGTCCTGGTATAACCTTCCCTTGCCATACTACTCTAACCCGAGTATAATGATCCTTGAATTATAAGTTATTTCACAATTAACTTAATTAATTCCTCTTAAATAGTAGCATATAACCGTCTCACAAATTATATAAAGTAAATACATCACACACTGTATTATCCCCACAAATGATTAACTTAATTAATTTCTCATTAATTAACAGCATATAACTGTAACCCGAGTTATATAAAGTAAATACATCACACACTGTATTATCTCCTACATATAATATCTGCTACCATATTATACGTCCCTTTACTAACAACCACACATATATTATACGTGTATCCATCCTTCCGAGTATACCCTCACCGGATGATTCCCTCTAAAATGCTATCTCACTAGGTGTGCTCACAAAACCTAGTTCCCCAAGTTGGAATCGCTTACCAACTTGGCCCAAAATTATAAACGTAGTGGAGGCGGTCATATTCCTTCCCTGAAAGTGAGATAAGTCCCTCACCCATATATACCGGACGCTATGACCTGGGGATATACTCGCCCTACTCCTCAAGCTAGGGGATTCACCCACATCGCGCAACCTCCCTTGATAGCATTAGAGTATATAATTTTAATAATTATCTAATCACTGATATTTAGTATCACGCACAATAAATACACATATATATATATACTATCACGACACCGTATATATATATAATATAAACCCGGCTTTACCGTGTACTCAAAATCCCGTACACTGCCTGTAATTTCCTGAGTATGTGGCCCGACTCAATGTAATTAATTTTCTCACTTAATAACTTTTCCTCTTCCCGAGTCTATGGTCCGACTCTAATATAATTAATTCACACCTTAATTAATATAATACTTTCCCCGAGTCTATGGTCCGACTCTCCTTAAATTAATTAACACACATATTAATTTAATTCTACCCGAGTCTACAAACCGACTCTAATTAAATTAATTAACACCCATATTAATTTAATCCTACCCGAGTCTACAAACCGACTCTAATTAAATTAATTAACACACATATTAATTTAATTCTACCCGAGTCTACCAACCGACTCTAATTAAATTAATTAATACCCATATTAATTTAATCCTACCCGAGTCTACAAACCGACTCTAATTAAATTAATTAATACACTTATTAATTTAATAACTTGGTGTCACCCAACCATTATCCCCGGACTCTCTCACTTGGCCCTTACCTCCACATTTCCGAGTCAATGTTCCGACTCCAAACTAATTACTTCCTCTCTATAATTAATTTAACACCTTGATATCACTTAACCAATATACCCGGACTCACTCACTTGGTCCAATTTACCTCTCATAATATAATACCCACATTTTTTGCCTACAATGTGACACACCTTTTATTTCTAGAATTTTTCCCAATTATATTTGCTTATAATTAATAACATACCCGGACTCGGTTCACTTGGCCCGAAATTAAATATTTCCCGAGTCTATACCCCGACTCTAAATTACTTAGTTTATCTCCAAACTTAATTCACTACCATGGGTTACTTTACCAATATACCCGGATTCACTCACTTGATCCGTACCTCACTATTTTGGAATAAAATCTCTCAAATTCATCCGTTAAATGCCCCACATAAATTCATCCTAGTCCCAATTACTTTCCCCCATAATTGCTAGGAATAATTGTTTCATATTTATTTATCACTAAATAAATGCTTGGGAGTTAAATTTAATTAACTTTCCCCTTATACTTCACCCAAGGCCGAACTGCCCAGAATTTTCCATCGTCGATCGATCGATTCCCCCGATCGATCGATCGACCCCTTCGTTACAGCTCCTCTTCTCCCTGTTTTCCACCATTAACGAATTTAAAGCTTTTTAAACCATAATTTAAACCTCTGTTTACATCATCCCATCATCTACACATGGTTAATCCACATCCTATTCATCATAGAAATCATTAAGATAATCAACTTCTCCAATTATCTCACAAATTTTCGAAAAGGGTCTTTCTCTACAAAATTCAATTATCTGTTTTAAATCCAAATTTCCAGATTCGATTTCCACTCTCTTATGTTCTGGATTTCTCGTTCAAATCCTAAATACATATTCAGATTTCAATTACCCATATAAATCTTACTTTGAATCTCATTCAAGTATTTCAAAAACAAAAACCCCATTTTGTACCAATTTACACCCAAAAACGGATTTTCATACCCACATCACTATAATATAAATTGATTATCATGCTTTAAGAATCAAAACAGTTAACCACTTGCCTCAAAGTGTTTGTAGTGTCTGATCCGTTGTTGCCGTCCCTCAATTTGGCTCCAAAAACCTCCAATTTGTTCTTGATTTTCTTTCCCCAAAATCGCCTCTCAAACCCTAGGTTTAGAGTTGTGTTGGCTGCTGATTTCCTAATCTCCCCATTAGGTTAAAAACCCTTAATCCCGTTTTTCACCTAATGGGCTTAATTAAAGTGGCCAAACTCACCCCGTGTGGGCCCGGCTATGTCCAAAAAGATCCCGAGACCCAATTACTACACCCGGGTACTCTTTTCTGACAATCTCGACCCATCCGGACTCAACCGCGCAGTCAGAATTGACATCCGAATTAATTTATAAAAATTCTTATCTCACACCCCCTTTAGTCTATACCGACTCCCGACTGGGATAAGTGTATACCTCGTCATTAATACTCGAAATGACGTAATTAAATTATTACTATTCACTTAGTAAATAAATTTTCCTAAACATTAACCATTCACTCCCCGATTAATATTTAAATAAATATATTGCCATAATTAATTCAATTAAAATTACAACACACAAGTAATTTAAAATCCCCGAATTAATTAAATATTAAATGCACAAAAATACGGGGTGTTACATACATTTCATAAATTGCTTTTGTGTTATTCAATATCAGAATAATGGCTACTGAATCCTCTAAAAATGTGATGTCTGTTCCTCAAAATGATGTGATGGTTAGTATTCCTAATACCGTTCCTACTCATTTAACTCATGGAGAAAAACCCAAAAAGTTTAATGGTACTGATTTCAAACGTTGGCAACAAAAGATGTTGTTCTATTTAACTAACATTAATCTTGCAAGGTTTATTAACGAAGATGATCCTGTGGTTAATGAAAATGAAACGGATAAGACAACTTTGCTAGTTGTAGAAGCATGGAAACATTCAGATTTTATTTGCAAAAAATATATCCTTAATGGATTTGACAATACACTTTATAATGTATATAATCCAATCAAAACCGCTAAATTGTTATGGGAGTCTTTGGATAAAAAATATAAAACCGAGGATGCCGGCATGAAAAAATTCGTGGTCGGTAGATTTCTCGAGTATAAAATGGTTGATTCAAAGACTGCCATAAGCCAAGTCCAAGAGCTTCAATTAATTTTTCATGAAATACTTGCTGAAAATATGGTCATAAGTGAAACATTTCAAGTTGCTACGTTAATTGAAAAATTACCTCCTTCTTGGAAGGATTTCAAAAATTATTTGAAGCATAAACGAAAAGAAATGGGACTTGAAGATTTAATTGTTCGGTTAAGGATAGAAGAAGATAATCGTAAATATAAAAAGAAAAATGGTAACCATGTTATGTCTGAAAAGCAAATATTGTTGAGGATGGACAAATATTCAATGAAAAGAGGAAGCACAAAAATGAAGGCACAAGTCAACAAGGCGATGCTAAGAAGTTCAAAGGAAAATGTTTTAATTGCAACAAAGAAGGTCATATGGCCAAGGATTGTCGCAAGACGAAAAAATAAGAGAACTTCAAGAAGAAAGCAGCACAAGCCAACATGACAGAAGTTGATGCATTATCTGACGATGTTTCCAATATTTCTCTCTCCGCAGTTGTATCTTAAGTAAATTTGGTGGGTAATACCAAGAGTGGTAGGTTGATACCGGCGCTACACGCCATGTATGTTCCGATAAAAGTATGTTCACAACCTACCAGCCAATTGCAAATGATGAACAATTATTCATGGGAAACTCCTCTACCTCGAAGGTTGAAGGTAAAGGCAAAGTAGTGCTGAAAATGACTTCGGGGAAGCATCTCGCACTCAATGATGTATTGCATGTGCCTGACATTAGAAAGAACCTTGTTTCCGGTTCCGTGCTAAGCAAGAAAGGATTTAATCTAGTCTTTGTTGGAGACAAATTTAACTAAGTAAAGATGGAATGTATGTAGGGAAAGGATATATGTGTGATGGGATGTTCAAATTGAACGTCATGACTATTGTACCTAAAAGTAATAATGATAATAATAAAATGATATCTTCTGCTTATATGCCTGAGTCTATGGATATGTGGCATGGTAGACTTGGACATGTTAATTATAATACTTTAAGTAAATTAATTCACTGAGAATTAATTCCTAAATTTAGCATTGATACAAGTCACAAATGTGAAACATGTGTAGAAGCTAAATTAACAAAAACACCTTTTCATTCAATTGAAAGGAATAGTGAACCTTTAGATTTAATTCACACCGATATATGTGATTTAAAATTTGTTCAAACTAGAGGTGGGAAAAAGTACTTTATTACCTTTGTGGATGATTGCACTAGATATTGCTATGTCTATATTTTAAGAAGCAAAGATGAAGCAATTGAAGCTTTTAAGCAATACAAGATAGAAGTTGAGAATAAACTTGGTAAAAAGATTAAAGTATTAAGAAGCGATAGAGGTGGTGAATATTAATATCCTTTTAAGGAAATATGTTTAGAAAATATTATTATTCACCAAACTACCGCACCTTACGCTCCTCAATCAAATGGGATTGCGGAACGTAAAAACCGAACTTTAAAAGAAGTGATGAATGCATTATTAATAAGTTCGGGATTACCCCAAAACATGTGGAGGGAATCCCTGCTTTCAGCTAATTACATTCTCAACAAATTGATTCATAAGAAAACAAATAAGATACCATATGAGTTGTGGAAAGGACGCAAGCCTTCCTACAAATACTTAAAAGTGTGGGGGTGTCTTGCAAAAGTACTAATTCATGAACTTAAAAAGGTGAAAATTGGTCCAAAGAATATTGACTACATATTCATTGGTTATGCACATAATAGTAGTGCATATCGATTTCTTGTGCATAAGTCTGATATTCCTGAAATTCATGAAAATACAATCATTGAATCTAGGAATGCATCATTCTTTGAAAATATCTTTCCTTGTAAAAATACACAAGAAACGACTTCTAACAAAAGAATGCTTGAAGTTACAAATGGTGAACCTCAAAATATTATTGAGGAAGAACCTAGACGTAGCAAAAGAGCTAAGATTTCAAAATCTTTTGGTCGAGATTTTCTAACATATATGTTAGAAAGTGAACCTCAAACGGTAAAAGAAGCTCTATCCACTCCGGAAGCCTCATATTGGAAAGAAGCTATCAATAGTGAAATTGAATCCATTTTGCAAAATCATACTTGGGAATTGGTGGACCTACCACCAGGGACAAGACCGTTAGGGGGTAAATGGATATTCAAACGAAAAATAAAAGATGATGGTACCATTGATAAATATAAGGCTAGACTTGTAGCTAAAGGATACAAGAAAAAAGAGGTAATAGATTATTTCGACACCTATTCACCTGTTACAAGAATTACATCCATTAGAATGTTAATTGCAATTGCAGCAATACATAAATTGGAAATAGAACAAATGGATGTTAAAATGACATTTTTGAATGGTGAATTAGATGGAGAAATATATATGGAACAACCGGAAGGTTTTAGATCTCCTGGAAATGAAAGGAAAGTATGTAAACTTGTGAAGTCATTGTATGGGTTGAAACAAGCACCTAAACAATGGCATGAAAAATTTGACAATGTCATGAAGTCAAATGGTTTCAAAATAAATGAGTGTGACAAATGTGTTTACATCAAAAGCACTCAAGCGGGACATGTGATTGTATGTCTATATGTAGATGATATGCTAATAATTGGTAATAATAATAATGTTATCAATTCTACTAAACAAATGTTGACTAGTAGATTTGAAATGAAGGACATGGGATTGGCTGATGTAATCCTAGGAATTAGAATTATTAGAAACCCTTAAGGAATTAGCTTATCTCAATCACATTACGTTGAAAAAATACTTCAAAAGTATAATAAATATGATCAAAGTCGAGTGAGAACACCTGTAGATCCAAGTCATCACCTATTTAAAAATAAAGGTGAAGGTATATCTCGATTAGAGTATTCTCATATTATTGGAAGTTTGATGTATTTATCAAACTCTACTCGACCTGATATAGCATACTCAATTAGTAAACTCAGTCGATATATGAGTAATCCCGGGAAAGATCATTGGAAAGCCTTGATAATAGTTCTTTGATATCTTCGATACTCTTTGGGGGATGGGTTGCACTACGAACGATATACAGCTGTACTTAAAGGCTATAGCGATGCAAATTGGATATCTGACTCAAATGATTCGAAATCCACAAGTGGTTATGTATTTACCCTTGGAGGTGCAGCCGTATCTTGGAAATCATCGAAGCAAATGTGTATTGCAAGATCCACGATGGAATCTGAATTTATTGCTTTAGATAAAGCTGGGGAAGAGACCGAATGGCTTAGAAACTTCTTAGAGGATATTCCAATATGGTCAAAGCCCGTGCCACCTATCATAATACATTGTGATAGTCAATCGGCAATTTCTAGGGCTGAAAATAATAACTATAATGATAAATCACGACATATACGTCATCGACACCAAACCGTTAGACAATTGCTCTCAAATGGAATTATTTCTGTTGACTATGTAAAGTTAAAGGAAAATATTGCGGATCCACTAACTAAAGGTATACCTGTAGAGCAAGTTGTAAGTTCATCACGTGAAAAAGGCCTAAAGCCTGTAAAATTCTAAAGAGTCTTCTTAATGGAAACCCAACCTAAATGACTGGAGATCCCAACAAATAGGTTCAAAAGGACAACGTAATTATGATGACTCAGTTTGCACTGAGAAGTAATACTTTAATTACGTCCTCCCATTCCGAAGATGAGTCAGCGCACAAACTGTCGCGTATATAAGGATAAACTATGTTTTTAATGATTTCTATATCTTGAATGTATAGGTCAAGTGGGGTATTAGCAGGATACTCTTTATAGAAATCACCTATGTGAGTGATAAGGGGCCGTTTCTATGAGAATAACGAAGACTTTTTCTCTAGCACACTCATGAAACCAGGAGGTGTCCAAGGCCAAAATGGACACAACAATGAGAACCAATAAGGTTGGAAAAACATTGTGTGAATAATATTGTCTCAGTTTACACATATGGTCGATCAATTCAAGACATCACGTTCATTGATTGGCTAGTAAGCTCGATAGTATCTCACTAGGAAAGATTCAAAGCCACAAGCTATCTTTTCCGATGCAATGTTTTTTCCTAGAACAACTCTCTGTTTGCATCTATATTCGTTTGATTCTTCCAAATTTCATTCATGTGGGGGATTGTTGTATATTTTATAAATTTCCAGCTTATTTGGTCAAACTTTAGAGTCAATTTTAAATAAGACACATATGTTAAAAGTGACATGTCTTAGTATCAATGTGTTCCTTATAGCAAGGAGATTAATTTGGTATACTCACTTGTTTAAAATAGTGAAGTAATGAATGAAAAATTTGGACTTAAAGTGACCCATTTGAGTATAAGCTAGAGGGTGTAACATAGTTAAGTGGGTTTGTCCCACATTAGAAAAGTGGTAGAAAAACTTGGAGTTAATATACACAAGTTATGGGACTAAGGCTTGGATGTCTTGGGCTATCCCAACTCTTTGAAGGGGAGATGGCCTACACTATGCATGTGTTGGGCTTGACCCAAAAGCCCACGCTCGCACGCGCCGCCACCGTCGTCCGTTCGGCTCGGCCCGTGTCCGGGTCGTGGGTCATGGGTCATGGGTCTTTCTTGAGCAACTATTAAATTTTTTGGACAAATTTTAATTAACCTTTGGGCTTTAAAATTTATTTTCTGAACCAAAAAATATGAATTAATTACGGATTAATTATTTTCGGCATTAATTAATTACTTAAAAATACTGTCGTTTTTAATTATTTAAAAAACGCTGTCATTTTTAATTAATTAATTAAAACGTTAAGTTGCTTTATTAGAGAGATGCAACTATACAAACAGTCATGTCTGTTCTGGGAAAAGCCATGAGTTGCAGCCCTTCACCACTTATAAAAGGGACCTTATGCAGTCCGTTTAAGAGATTAGAAAAACTACCCGAATTCCCTACTGCTGTCCTTGTTCCCTTCCTACTGTTTGAGAGAAATTCTCCATTGTTGATTCGTGGGACTGTTGCACTGAAGTGCTTCTTGCAACAGTCGTTGACCGTTTCATCCTAGGAGGCAGACGCCCATTGAACATGCCGTCAGCACCGTAGCAGGGGCGTTTTCTGTCTTAAAGAGAGATAGTTCAACTTTCGACTCGGTCAAAATTCTACAAGTGATTATTTCAGTCACAAACTGTATGTTCTTATTATCTCCCTTTACTGTTCTATTTTTTTTTGGTAATTAATTTTAATTACTGTTTATATTTATTTAGTGATATATATATATATATATATATATATATATATATATATATATATATATATATATATTCATTTTCGTGATCCGATAAACAATAGTAATGTAATAGGTTGTGTTAAAATGTAACGGGTGATTGTTGCAATGTGATGCAATGTCCACTGTTATGCAATTGGTGTTGCAATGTACTATTTAATGTAATCCAACACCATTTAGTGGCATAATAACATTAAAATAAAAATTAATTTACTCATGAGGTAATGAATCATGTCCTTTATGTTAGATAACCACACACTTGACTTGATAAATACCTCTAGTCAGTTTTACAAAATTTCTGTTTTACTTAAAAAGGTTAATTAACACTTTGCACCCTCAAAACTCCAACCAATTTATTATTTGAGTAAACTAGCTCTAAGATCCTTTGGGAGTTATAAAGTTTTGGCCTTTATTTTCTTTTTTTTTTGTACATTTTAGTCCTTACCATTCCATTGTGTTTCTTTGTTTGAATGAAAATCAATTAATGAAATGACTTTTTGTCTTTTTTAAAGCCTAACTATTTCCCTCTCTTCTTTTTGGTGCTAAAACGCACTCCATGAGATATATTTGTCCTTGTTCGTTATTTTTGAGCGTACAAAATCAAAAAATATATATATTTTAGTGCCGTTTTTATCGCAATTGATTTGTGCCACTGACGCGGACCCACATTCAAGAGATGTGTGTCCACGACAGCGGCACTAACCAATTGCGATAAAAAGCGACACTAAAAAAATATTTTTGAATTTAAACTCTTCATTTTTCATAGATATTATTTTCTATTTTTTTATCATCAAATAATTTTTCATCTTTTACTGTTTTGAGTCCAGTAGTTCTCACTATTTGAAGTTCTGGCCCATTTGTGTTTTTCAAAAATTGATTTTATATATAAAAAAAATTGACAAAACCGTTTTTAAGAAGACAGTGTTTTTTTTTAATAAAAACAGTTTTTTTCTTTAACTTTGATGATAAAAAAACTGTTCTATAAAATTAATGTATAGATTTAAAAAAAAAAATTGTCCTCTTAAAAAGACACAATAATTATTATTATTTTTTTATAAGAATAGCTTTTTTTTTAATCACAAAAGATGAATGGAGATGCGTAAAGAATAAATAAGATTAAAAGTTTTTCTTTATTCAATAATACTTGGACACATCACTGTATCATTTGATCCTGTGTCGACCTCTATGTCGACGTAGCTTTACTCATGAGTTAATGAGTCTTGCCCTGTCGTGTCGTGTTAGATAACCCCACACCTGGCTTGATAGATAGTTCTAATGAGTTTTACGAAGTCTATGTTTTACTTAAAAAGGTTAATTAACACTTTACACCCTCCAAACTCCAATCATGTTATTCTTTGAGTAAACTACAATCTAAGCTCTTATCCTTTGGGAGTTATAACGTTATGGCCTTTATTCCTTTTTTTTACATTTTGGTCCTTATCCTTCCATTGTGTTTCTTTGTTTGAATGAAATTCAATTAGTGATGGTTTTTTTTTGTCTTTTTTAAAGCGCAACTAATTCCTTCTCTTTTTTTGGTGCCAAAACTCACTCCACGAGCTATATATGTCCTTGTCCATTGCATTTGAGTGTACAACCACCCCCCCCCCTAAAAAAAAATTAGTGCCGCTTTTTCTTGCAATTAGTAAGTGTCACTGGCGCAGACCCACATTCAAGAGATGTGGGTTCACGCCAGCGACACTAACCAATTACGATAAAAAACGGCACTAAAAAAATATTTCTGTATTTAAACCCTGCATTTTTCGTTATTATTATTTTTTAATTTTTTTATCATAAAAATATTTTTTCATCTTTTATTGTTTTAAGTCCAATAGTTCTCACAATTTAGAGTTTTGGCTCATTTGTGATTTAAAAAATTGATTTTATATATAAAAAAAACTGACAAAATCGTTTTTTAAAAAGACGGTATTTTTTAATAAAAACTATTTTTTATTAAATTTGATGATAAAAAACCTATTTTATAAAATCAATGCACAGTTTTTTTTAAAAAAAATTGTCCTTTTAAAAAAACTGTATAGCTATTTTTTTTATAAAAATAGTTTTTTTTAATCACAAATGAGGAATGGATATAGGTAAAGAGTAACTAAGATTAAAACTTTTTTTCTATCCAATAATACTTTGAGACCTCATTGTGTCGTTTGATTCTGTGTCGACGTAACTTTACGCATGAGTTAATGACTCATGTCTAGTTGTGTCAGATAACCACAAACTTGACTTGATAGATAGTTATAGTCAGTTTTACGAAATCTATATTTTTCTTAAAAACGCTAATTAACACTTTATACCCTCAAAACTCCAATCAATTTATTCTTTGAGTAAACTGCGCTCTAAGCTTTATCCTTTGGGAGTTATAACGTTTTGGCCTTTGATTTTTTTTTTACATTTTATTCCTTATCCTTCCATTGTGTTTCATTATTTGCATGAAAATCAATTAATGAATGGTCTTTTTGTCTTTTTTAAACCCAACTATTTCCTTTTGTTTTTTTTTTGGTGCCAAAACTCACTCCATAAGCTATATTTGTCCTTATCCATTGCTTTTGAGTGTACAAACCCTCAAAAAAAAAATTAGTGGTTTTTTTTTATCGCAATTGGTTAGTACTGCTGACATAAACCCACGTTCAAGATATGTGGCTCCGCGACAGCGGCACTAACCAATTGCGATAAAAAGCGACACTAAGAAAATATTTTTTTGTATTTAAACCCTTCATTTTTCATAATTATTATTTTTTAATTTTATATCATCAAATATTTTTTCATCTTTTACTATTTTGAGTTCAATAGTTCTCACTATTTAAAGTTTTGGTCCATTTATGATTTTTAAATATTGAGAAAACTGTTTTTAAAAAGACGGTATTTAAAAAAAAAACTATTTGTTTTTTTAACTTTGATGATAAAAAACATGTTTTATAAAACAAATGTATAGTTTATTTTAGAAAAAAAAATTGTCCTTTTAAAAAAACATTAGATATTTTTTTTATAAAAATAGCTTTTTTTAATCACAAATGAGGAATGGATATGGGTAAAGAGTAAATAAGACTAAAAGTTTTTTTTATCCAGTAATACTTTGACACCTCACTGTGTCGTTTGATCATGTGTCGACATAGCTTTACTCATGAGTTAATGAGTTTTGTCATGTCGTGTCAGATTATCCCACACTTGATTTGATAGATAGTTCTAGTCCGTTTTATGAAATCTATGTTTTACTTAAAAAGGCTAATTAACACTTTACACCCTCAAAACTCCTATCAAATTATTCTTTTAGTAAACTACACTCTAAGCTCTTATCCTTTGTGAGTTATAACGTTTAGGCCTTCATTCTTTTTTTTTACATTTTAGTCCTTATTCTTCCATTGTGTTTCTTTGTTTGAATGGAAATCAATTAATGAAGGGTCTCTTTGTCTTTTGTTACTCTAGAACTTCACGAGATACTTCTTATCGTCCAGGAGTAAGTTCATCACTCAGGTCCACAGAACCCTGTAACGTTCATTCTTTTTCTCCTGAAAGTCCAAGTGTCTTGGAAAGTCTAAGCAGAGCCCCGCCCATTGATCATCTAGGACCTAGAGGAAATAGAAACCCTCCCAGGGCATTATCCAGGAATACTCAACGTCCAGTCGACCAATATGAGGCCTTAGTCTGATCAAGATCAAGTGTCCGATGATCTGTACATGCCAATAAGACCTCTCAAGAGGAGAGTTCAATGCAGACAAATGGTCGAAACAGTCGAGCTTCTTCGCATAGATCTGATGCATGTAATCCTTCATGGAAATGATCAATCCAGAGGTTGGAAGGCAGGTTGGCTGAAATGGTGAAAGCAAAGAATCCTTTGCAACGTAGTTTTGTTAAAGGATCTCCTTTCATTCAGACAATTGTGGACTTTCCTACTCCTTCTAAGTTTAAAGCTCCTGTGGTTACCCCCAAATATGACGCTAAAACTGATCCTATTCTCCATATCGAGCAATATGAAGATGCCGCGAATATTTATGTGGTTCCTGATGAAATGAGGTACAAGGAATTTTTAAGTACCATCATGGGTTCAACCCAAATATAGTACAATAGCCTGCCTTGAGGACAAATCACCAGCTTCAATCAACTTATCGAGCTATTCATTAACAACTTTGATTTTGTACCTCAGCCAGTGAAAAGAGTAGCTCATCTTTAAAGTGTAAAGCAGCGAGTGGGGGAAAGTACCAGGGAATATATTACGCATTTTAATAATGAAAAATTGGAAGTGATTGATTATGAGGAAAAAATAACCATCATTTCTCTTATGAGTGGATTGATTCTCTGGCTAAAGATCCTCCCAAAACTATGGCTGAACTGATGGAGAAGGAAGCAAAAATAATGAATGCCGAGGAAGTAATGGCTACAAAGAAAAATCCAACCATGAAGCCTGAAGCAAAGTCTGGCAAGAAGGAGCAAAAGGAGAAGAAGGAACCAAAGCCGAAGAAGGAGGACAAACTCAAAAAATATGGTAACTATACTCCATTGAGTTTTAGCATTCCCCATATCTTGAAAGAAATTAAGCACAGTAAGGAGTTGCGATGGCCTGAGAAGTTGAGGGTACCTCCTAACAAGAGGGACATGTCCAAATATTATGAATTCCACAAAGATCATGTCCATATAATGGATACTTGCATCGCCTTGCAAAATGAGATAGAATCCCTCATCCGCCGAGGAAAGATCGATAAATTTGTCCATCAATGAGATAGAAAATAAACTAGAAGAAGGTCAAATTCTCCATGCAAGTCTAGAGATAACAGAAGGAGAAATCACGAAGATGATCAGGAGGATGATCCCGACCTGCCAAGCCCAAGCAGCCAGGACCTGAGGTACATATGATCAGTTTTGGTTCATTTGACAGTCATATGATTATAGGTGGAGATGTAGGAGGAGACAATCACACTGCTGAAAGAAAAGCTTACCTGAATGAGGCTCAAGCTTGTTCTTATATCGAAAGGATCAATTTAATGGAGGAAGATCGATCGAGGAAGGTCAACAAAGAAAAGATGGTGATTGGATTATCCAAAAATGACCTCTCTAGGGTACTTTATCACCACGATGATACATTGGTTGTCAAATTTAGAATCCAAGATACTGTCATAGCCAGAATATTTATTGATAATGGGAACTTGGTAGATATAATGTTTTCTCCTTGCTTTCAAAGTCTGGACTTGAAGCTTAGTCACTTAGAACCATATCATAGACCACTAATAGAATTTTATGGTGAAAAAGTTTATCCTCTGGGAATAATCAAATTAGAGGTGTTGTTCGGCACCTAGCCAGCAAGTCGTACAGAGAAAATACGCTTCTTTGTGATGGACAAGAACGTTCAATCCGCCGATAATGTGATCCTCGACAGGGTGGGGTTGAAAAATTTTGAAGCTGTACCATCAATAGTTCATCAATGCTTGAAGTTTCCAACTCATTTTGTTATAGGTGTTGTGAAAAGAGACCAGAAAGTGGACATAGAGTGTTACTACTTCTCAGCCGAGCAAGAAGACCTAATTGAATTAAAGAAGAATACTACAACTTACCAGGTGGATACCACTGAGCCTGACAGTGAATCTGAGGTTGAAACCTTAGATCCATGGGATGAAACAGATTTGGTTAAAGGCCAAATTATGGAAGCGATTGAAATCATCATTCTAGATGGTGCAAACCAGAAAGGACTACGCAGATCGACTCAACATTGGATTATGTCCTTAAATAGGAATTGATTATGTTCCTGAGGAAACGAAGAAATGTTTTCGCATGGAGTCATAAGGATATGCTTGGGATTGATCCCAACTTCCTCTTCTATGAGCTCAATGTCCACAAGGATGCCAAGACGATTAAGAAGAGACATAGAGTTTTCAGCCCTGAGAAGAATTAAGCTATCCAAGAAGAAGTAGAAAAGATTCAAAAAGCCCATTTTATTGAAGATGTGAAGTATCTAGAATGGTTGGCCAACGTTGTTATGGTAAAAAAAAGAATGATAAATGGAGGATGTGCGTGGATTTTAGAAATCAAAATAAATCTTGCCCAAAAGATCATTTTCCTCTGCCAAGAATTGATCAGCTGGTAGATGATACATCGGCATATGAGCTTTTAAGCTTTATGGATGCTTATTCTAGTTATGACTAAATAAAAAGGAACCTAAAGACAGGGAAAGTACAATCTTCATCACCTCTCGAGGAACTTATTGATATAATGTAATGCCCTTTGGTTTCAAGAATGCAGGAACAACGTATCAAAGGTTGGTGAACAAGGTCTTTACAGAGGAGATAGGCAAGAACATTGAAGTTTGTGTGGATGATATGCTAACAAAGAGCAAAAAAGCTTCAGACCATATTGTCGATCGTAGTCAAACTTTTGATAAGTTAGAGAAGCATCAAATGAAGATGAATCCGACCAAGTACGTGTTTGGAGTACATTAAGGTATGTTCCTTGGCTTCATAGTGAACCAAAGGGGAATTAAGGCTAATCCAACAAAGATAAAAGCCTTAATTGAAATGCAGTCACAAACTAGCAAGAAGGAAGTACAAAGGCTCATTGGACGAGTAGCAGCCTTAAATAAATTTGTTTCCCGAGCAATGGACATGTGTTTACCGTCTTTTAAGGTGCTGAGAAAGACTTTTGAGTGGAATACGGAATATGAAGAAGCATTCCAAGAGTTAAAGAAGCATCTGGGATCACCACCATTGCTCTCCCGACCAGTTTTGGGAGAAAAATTATACTTATATTTAGCTATTTATGAGTCATCTGTGTGCTCGATCATGGTCATACAGGACAATGGAATTCAAAAACCGGTTTACTATACCAGCAAAGCATTCAGAGGAGATGAAATTAGGTAGCCACTCTTAGAAAAGTTAGCTTTAGCCCTCATTAAGGCTTCTAGATGTATGAAACCTTATTGCCATACACACACCATAGTTGTGTACACTGATCTACCACTTCGACAAGAACTCCACAAACCTAAGAAGTCAGGAAGACTGATGTACTGGGCAGTAGAATTGGGAGCATATGGCATTGTCTAAGAACCAAGATTTTCATTAAAATGCCAAGTTTTGGAAGATTTCATTACTGAATTCACTTATCAAGAGATTCTCGACCAACAAAACATGCATACCGAGCAAAATTTGAAAGAGAAGAGTTCAGCTGAAAGTATTATCGATCAACCCGAGTCATCTAGAATTCAAGAAATGGCCCAGAAATATGCGGAGGAAAGCAAGAAGATATTCCAGTATGGATCATTGACAGCAAAAAGTTTCAACAGTGATATTCCATTATGGAGTTTGTACGTGGATGGATCCTCGTGTGCTACTAGCAGTGGAGCAGGTATAATACTTAATACTCCTGATGATATTGATATTGATTATACTCCCAGATTCCAATTCAGAGCATTAAACAATGAGGGGGAATACAAATCCTTAATAGTTGGGTTGAATTTAGCTAATTTATTAGGAACCAAGCCACATCTAGTCGTCAATCAAGTACTGAATTTGTATGGAGTCAAAGGAGAATTGATGACCAGGTATCTTTCTAAGGCCATTGAGGTAATTACCAAGTTTCCAGCCATTTAGATGAACATGATTCCAATAATAGAGAATGCCCGAGCTGATGCACTTGCTCTACTAGCATCATTTACACAAATTAAGCTTAGGAGGACGATTCCAATAGAAATCTTGGTCAATTGGAGCATCGATGAGGACCCAATGGTAAATTTTAATACCGTTGATCTGGGAACTTCCTGGATGGATCCCATCAAAGCCTATATTAAGAATGGAACACAACCATCTGATCCTAAAGAGGCCAAAAAGCTTAGATATAAAGCGGCCAGATATGTGTTGGACAAAGGCATTCTGTATAGACGAGGTTTCACAATCTCCTTGCTACGATGTGTTCATCCAATGTAGGTATAAGATTTTCTTAAAGAAGTACATGAAGGTTCTAATGGATATCGCTCAACTGGTCGATCATTATTGTAGTGAATCAACACTCAAGGATATTACTGGCCAACTATGAGAGCAGATTGTAAAGCTTTTGCGAAGTAGTGCAACAAGTGCCAGAAATTCTCTGTCATCCACAGATCACCAAATGCTGCTCTAACACCAATAACTTCACCTTGGTCATTCGTTATATGGGGGATAAACTTTGTTGGCCCACTGGCGACCACCAAAGGAAGGTTCAGATACTTAGTTATTGTTGTGGATTATTTCACCAAATGGGTGGACCCTCTATTTTTGTTTTGCTCCAAAAATCACTCCATGATCTATGTTTATCCTTATCAATTGCCTTTGAGTGTATATAACCAAAAAAATATATTTTTTCAGTGTCATTTTTTATTGCAATTAGTTAGTGCCACTGGCGCGGACCCACATTCAAGAGATATGGGTCCCTGCCAGAGATACTAACCAATTGCGATAAAAAACGGCACTAAAAAATATTTTTGTATTTAAACCCTGCATTTTTTGTTATTATTTTTCAGTTTTTTTATCATCAAATATTTTTTTCCTCTTTTACTCTTTTGAGTCCAGTAGTTCTCACTATTTACAGTTTTGGTCCATTTGTAATTTAAAAAAAATATTTAGATAAAAAAAAATTAACAAAACAGTTTTTAAAAAGGCGTATTTTTTTAATAAAAACTATTTTTTTTTAACTTTGATGATAAAAAAACCTGTTTTAAAAAGTAAATGTATAGTTTTTTTTAGAAAAAAATTGTCCTTTCAAAAAACACTATAATTATTCTTTTTATAAAAATAGCTTTTTTAATCACAAATGAGGAATGGATATGGATAAAGAGTAAATAAGATTATAAAATTTTTTTATCCAGTAATACTTTAACACCTCATTGTGTCGTTTGATCCTATGTCGACCTCTTTGTCGACGTACCTTTAATCATGGATATTTAAACAAAGAAGATTGGGCATAATAGAGAAGTTGTTGTGGGTAGCTTTGGCAATCTGTGTGTTTGTATTCTAGGTGTTGCTCAATCCAAGTGAAAAGAAGATGTAATGTAATAGGTTGTATTAGAATGTAATGGGTGATTTTATTCAACAAGTGTTGCAATGTGATGCAATGTCTACTGTTATGCAATTGGTGTTGCAATGTACTATTTAATGTAATCACACAAATACCAAGTAATACAACACCGTGAAGTGCCATAATAACATTAAAATAAAAAGGCCAGTAAAAAAATGGCATAATATGGTCTTTTCCATCCCCGTACACAACTAGAATTTTTCAGTAAAAGTATTAGAAACCAAAATATTACATAACACATAGACATCAAAGGACAACATGACATTGCCCTTTTGATTTCCTGCAGTAACTCCCTACCAATCCATATTGTTGTTTGTGAGTAACATGTATAACTATCTTAGCCTTTTGTTTTTCTCTCCAACACTACAACCTACATGCTTTCATTTCATACCCCTAACCCTAAGCCTATATTACAACCCAATAAAGTCCTATTTTATCATAGGGCAATGTGATTCAAAGGTTGAACATTGGCGATAATCTATTTTAAGTGCATTTCATATCGATTAATATGCGATATTCTTTCATGATACTTTTATATATCGTTCTTCATTAATGGCATGTCCGCGGCCTTGTTTTCTTTTACAATTACTCTTTATGCCCGCATGTACTGAGTGTGTTACACCCTATTCCGAGCCTGTCTCACAGCCGAGTTGATAGGGAGCCTATAGTAGCCATCAAAAAGGTCGTCTTACGCAATGTCGGCTCCTCATTGACCAACCTTGGCTGGCCAGTAGCTAAGGTCATCAACCTCTTGTGGGCTCGAACTACTGCCAATCTCGACCTCTACTTCAGCTAACACTGCGTCCATCCATTTAACTAACCTCGGCCAGTATCCTAGGCCGAGGTCATATTGATGATTGACATAATAAAGCATTATCAGACTTCCCCAACCTCGTACTTGGATAGGCCGAGGTTCCATCAGATGATGACACAAGTCCTCCCACACGTAAGAAAATAGAAGACTTGGAACACGTGAATAAGTCAGTCATAACCAAATCATTCCCCTCACGGGACGGATGAACACTTCCCAGTACCTCTTCCCATACTTTCTGAGGTCCTACTATGGCATTTTCTTCATAGTGCGGAAAGCATCCATCCTCATCGGATGGGAGCTGCTTGTTATGAAGCAAGTTGTAAATAGCTCGGTCATAGAGTCAAAATTTTGGATAAACCTATGAGGTGGATTCTTGAACCATTTCTAGGCCACATCGTGCAAGATCGAGGGGAGGATTAGGCAAATGAGCACATCATTATTTCTCCACAGAGTCATGGGTTGCCTGCATTGCCTGACATAGTCGACGGTGTCAGTCTTCCCATTATAAATCTAGACACTGGGAATCGCAAACTTCTTCAAGGCTTCTTTTTATTCATTCACCCTTAAAAAGGGGACTTCATCTGAGTTTTGAGAGATCACCTGGCTAGCTCCCTTATATATTTGGCACCACGATGAGTTGGGTACTGGTCCATCTCTCTCCGGACCAAACTTCGTATATCATCATTCTGTCGATCATGACTCCTGTATCGGTAAAATGGTTACAATCGCTCAGAATGGTCATCATCTGACCTGTCTCTTAGTTCTTTCTGAGCCATGACTTAGGCTCCTTCCTTGACAGCAAGACTTGCTCGCCTGAGGACTAGGAATTCAACTGTGGCATCACCTTATTTTTCGATTGAGTTCTCTCTCCAGTCTTTCTAGTCACCTTTTGAGGCGAGCATTCTCATTCTCCTGTTAGTGAGTGGCCTCCTCCTGCTCTTGGAGTCTGGCCTCGTAGGCATTGATTAACCTTGAAATCTGCATGGACCTGGGTCGCCATTGAGTTTCTTCAGATACTTTCCTCTCTTGGAGAAGTCTTGGGTTTGAATGAAGGATTTCAGACCTTACCCTTAGAGGGATAGGCTGCTGTCGAATATCACCTGCTTAAGGGACATTACTATTATAATGAGACATCGCTGGTTCTTATTGATGAAGGTTTTCATAGGAATAACAATCAATTCCTACAGACGGAGCCACTTGTGGTGACAAAAAATCTCAACACAAACAATCATTGAAGAAAAACAATCACTAAGAAAATAACAATAGCAATAATCACAATCACACAACACAAGAAGTTACTTGGTTTGTCAAATTGCCTACGTCCACAGAGAGATCTGCTGTTGTATTAAGTAACTCTAAAAAAAGTTTTCTACATGCCCCTATGCCCCAGGCCAGGGTACAAAATATGTGCAGTTAAGAGAAAGTGTTGGTAACTAACACGTTAGCCCTCTATCCCTTGAATATATCTCCGAGATTTTTAGGGATAGACTCAGTCATATCTTTTATCTAACTGTTATTCAAAACTCATAATTTGTCCCAGGCGACTGATTTATTTATTTGGGCTTGATCTATTGCTCTTATGGGCTTGGTAGATAATAGGTACCCATAGGTACAATCGTACGTTTACGGTGTAATGAGTAAAACATAAACTCGTGTGGAGCCACGAGGATCCGTATGTAGGATCATATTAGGGGTTAAGGGTAGGTAAGACAACTAATGTGCGTGTTGTAGAAATATGTGTGGTGGGAATAATTGTTCATTTTGCTTGAAGTTGATTAAATGTGGATCCGTAAGATGTGGGCTCTTGGAATACGATTAGGATCAAATGAGGCATAACCGCTTATCAAGATGAAGATTAGTGACAAAGAACAATTACCAATAATAATAAATACAAGACAAAGGTCAACACATTCAATATTCAAAACTCCTCTATTAAACGAGTCTTTACAACATAAATGCTCTCAGAACGCAATAAGTAAAACAAATCCCATAGTTAACTTAATTAGAGGGAGAATGAACAAGCACCTTTAGTGCAATAAAAGCAAGGCAGTAACCTTCAACACAATAAATGCTCAATAATGATATCAATGGGGTAAAGAAATGTGGTCACACAATAAATGTTCTCACGAAAAAGTCTCTTGTTTAGGGAGATTTTGGCAACGATTCTAGGTTAGAATTGCGATCCTGGAAAAGATAGAATTTTGGAGTATTTATATGGGGCAAGGTCACTCGGGTGACCTTGCTTGCATTAAATGCATCTGAGCACATTTAATGCTAATAGTGACATTTAATAAATGCCAAAGATGTGGTATTAAATGCATAGGATATGATATCTGTTTACGCTCTCAGAGTCATGGCGACATATGATGTTCTAGCCACAAACTTACCATCCTCTACGCGAGCGTACATACTTGAGGGGCTTATTTTATTATTAAATCTTGCCCCTTACAAAAAAAAAAGGTTTCTTCCACCGCCAAACATTTTTTACCTTTACGGTTTTGAGTGAAATGATTTTTTAGCATATATATATATATATATATATATATATAGAGAGAGAGAGAGAGAGAGAGAGTAAATAGTGTGTTTTGAGATGAACATTCCAAGTTCCTCTTCTACCGTCTATTTCTTCTATTTCCTATTAGTGGCACCTGGTGTCAAGATAACTCCTTCTATTAGGGAAGACATTTTTTAAAATGTCGATTGCCAAATTCAATGGGGGAAAATCAAATTCAATGGGGACAAATTCAACTGTCAATTGCCATTTTTTAAACTGTCGATTGCCAAAATCAATTCTCTGGTTCCCTTACCTCCAAGTAAGAAGATGTGAATCTTCTTGTGGGTGAGGATGACGTCATTGAAAATTAGTCATACATACCTGATTCAACCATTACCAAATTTAGGGTTGAGACGGTGGATTACCCTTATTCAAATGTTGAGTTTGAGTCTGTTGGCGGCTCATGTGAAGGTTTGGTCACATGGATGAAGTATATCCATTTTAAGTATGCTAACCAACTATCCCTGGTTGGTTTGTCCTCCATAAAATTGTTCGGCGATCTTACCTTGTCCAAAAAAATAACAGTACCTTGAGGATGTTAGTCTCTCATTGGAGCCACTGGATTCACACCTTCACTGCTGGATGGGGGGAATTCACAATCACCTTGGAAGATGTGTGTGAGCTCCTAGGGCTTGAAGATGATGGAACATATACCTTCTTTGAAGAAGCTATCTCGGGAGACAAAGCCAATGCTTATAAGGAGTTGGGGGATTTTGTTAAGAAATGTATGAAAACATATAACAAATGTACATTTTCGCAGATCATCAGGTACTTCTACTATATGGAGGATAAAGCCAACGCCCAAGCTCGAGAGGCTACTGAGAATGACCCCAAGGATAAACATGTGTTTTTTAGGCCTCCCACTATAGAGGGGTTTGAGAGTATTATTGAACTTGCCGTCTACATCTTGGTTCTTTTGTCGAGAATCTATCTCTCGGAAAGCCCCACGATTGTCCAAGGAGGGACCTCATCAATCTTGTCATTCGATTAGATTTTAGGGTGAAAGTTCCCTTAACTACCATCACACTTGGATTGACAAGGTATAAACTGATTCGTACAGGTCCATCGACAGGTTTGATGTATCAAACTATGCCAATCATGTCCTCTTAACTATTTTCATCTACATCAGGTTCCCCACTTACGCCCCTGTTAATTTTCTCCCTAAAAAACATGATATCAAGGATCCTCACATCCTTACTTGGAACCACAAACAATCGAAGAAGTCTTTCCATTCTATCATGGTTCCTCGATAGAGTTGGGATTATGAACTTGGCCAGTTCCCTTTGAGTGTGGCCAATGAAAACATTCCCCTGAGCTACCTCCCTTGGCTCCAATTAGTGAGGCCATTTTAAAAAAGAAGATGGGGACTCCACTTCTCAACCTGCTGAGGAGGTTGAAGATCTGTATGTCCCCGATATAGCTACTATTGGAGAGGAGACACCCCTTGTTGCCTACAGCATTGTAGTTTCCAAGGCCAAAAAGAACCCCCCTAAAAAAATAAGAAAGTTCTTCTCCTAAGCTACCCACAAACGTCCCCCTTTAAGTCCAAAACTGACCCTCAACTATTTTCTCAATGCTCTAACTTACTTGAGACACCATTGAGGCAGTGGGATCATGGTTGCTCGGTTGCCAGAGCGACTTTGGCCCATCAGATGGCTTCAAGGGGTATTTCTTTTCCTCCCCCTGTTAGTGTGACTCGTGAGTGGCCAAAAGAGAACTAGGTCCAGCACAAGGACTATTTAAGCTACTATGGAAGATGAGGAGGGTGAAGATGATTTTGATCATGTTTTTGAAGTGGATAAGGAGTAATAAAAGTAAGATGTGGAAAAGGATGTCCAGTTTCCCCCTGGTTCACTATACCATCTTGGATGATTTTACTATTGGGGATGATTAGCATGAGGAACAAGGGATGCCAAGCGCCCAACATCATTCTTCCTAAAAAACATAGCAACACTCTCCTCACCATACTCCACAACATTCTTCTCACCAAACTCCTTAGCATTCCTCTCATCAAACTCCAGCTGATCACCATTCATCATCCCCATTCCCAGAGGAGCATGTTCCCCTAGTTTTGGGCCTAACTCCCTCATTGCCTGTTGTTCATGAGGAAATACGAGATGGTGAAGCAGGACAACCTCTAGTTGTTGAGCCAATCTCTGTGTAATGAGTCATTTCTCTTTATTGGTGAACTATTTTGTGCCTTTACTCCCCTATTTTTCACGAACAAATTTTTTTCTTTTGCTTCTTTATGCTCGTAGGTTGTTCCTATCGAGGAGGTTCCCATCAACACTTGTGGGGACCTTGTGGTGATTCCCCCCAAGCCCACCATTAATGAGCAATTCTTGGTGGGTTTGTTTAGCCCTGTTATTTTAGAAGGTAGGATAGGTGCCCGAGAGGAGGAGGTTGGTAATCAAGCTAAGGGTTGAAGTAGCAGTTGAAAAGGCTAATACTGTTGGTGTTTCTCCCAAAGAGGTATGCCTTGGCCTGTATGTTTTTTGTGGCTAAGTTTTGTTGCATCAATGCCCAATTTACCTAGTTGGGCAAGTATTTAGGCCCTTTAGGTAAGTTGAGACTTTTTTAAGCAACCACGGTGTAGACACCACATTCTAGGACCCCTAGCACCATTTTCATCACAAACCTAGGTCGAACTCTGAGTACCGATCTAGAGACCATCGGGTGCCCCTAGTCCCCATTTGACATCGGTTAACTCTTTCGTCAGAGTGAAATCTCTTTAAATATTTTAAAGGCTCTGAATACCCTTTCCAGTGGTCCATATCATGCACGAATCGGCATAATAGTTTGGACGAACGGACCATTTCACTACCGAAAACTGATTCAGAGGCCATCGGCGATCCCGGGCCTCGAATTAACCCCAATAAACTCCACCGCCACAGTGAGAGCTATTTGAATCTTCGAAGGGCACTGAAACCCTTTTTCAATGGTTCACCTCATGCACAAAACAGCATAACCATTCGGATAAACGATCAGTTTTCTATCAAAAATTGATTCAAAGGCCACTGGGCGCTCCCAAACTCCATTTGACCAAAGTCAATTCTTTAGCTTGAACGAGATGGAATGAATCACGGAAGGGCATTGAATACCCTTTCTAACGATCCGCCCTGTGTTCCATTCTGACCTACAATACGGATGAATAATTCATTTTACTCCGAGAAGTCAACGGATGCTTTCGGGCCCTAATTGACCAAGGTCTACTTTTCAAACCAAGAGAAGCTCTTTGGAATGTCTAAGTACATCTCCTAACCTTTCCAATGGTCTGCCTCATGCATGATTATGACTTAGCATGCGAACAAACGATTCGCTTACGGTCGACGATCTCCAGTCCAAAGGTCCGACGTGCGCTTTTGAGCCACATTTGATCCAATGTCAACTCCCGGACCCGAAAGAGGTCCAAAGGAGACTCTCAAAGGACTCTGAAATACTTGTCTAACGGTATGCCCTGTGTGTGAATCGGATCAATAGTTTGTGCGCTACAATCATTTTTCCAAAAAAGTCCGAACGAGACTGCCAATTGGCAGGTCCTGAACCCTGCCTATCGGCACAGTGTCAAGGGTGACCTGCCGATAAGCACCCCGTGGGGTAGGCCAATTGGCACCCACCTTTTTCCCTATAAATAAGGTCCATGACCTCATCCCCTAACACAAATCAAATCCATCAGCATCAGTGATATCAGCAACATTCTCTCAAAGTCAACGAAGTTCCATATGAGAAGTTCCATTCAATCCTAAATACCCATCTTTTTCACACCCAATTTGGCGAATATCCTTCTCTCTCATCAACATCCATCAACATTCAAAGGAGTTCATCAAAGATCCAAGCTTAAGCTCCAAGGAAGGTCCAATTCCTTCTCTCTCGCTTTTAAATATCTTATTTTTTTGCATAAATTACTTTAGATTCATAATCTAGTTTCATTTTTTAGTTCATACACATTAATATCTACGCTTTTATTACTATATTTCATATACTTTATTTTTCATAAAAAATCAAAAAACAAATAAAACAGGGTTACACCCGTAAATTCCGAATGGAATTATCCACCACACTTTTTTCAATACCAAAAGAACATTTTCTACACATATAGACCTAATAAAATTTCGTTCGAATCTATGGGATAAAACCCACCCCTATTCTATGACTATGTGGACTTTGATGACTTTGTAGGCTACGTAGGCATCTCAGATTAAAATCTGAGACTCGAGATTTTCCAATTTTTCAATTTCTCTAATTTTCCAAATTTCTCGAAATCCCTCATTTTTATACATATACATATACATATACATATAGTGTGCTTGTTCGCGTTTCATCCCACACATATTATCATTTCCCAATAACGATTAATATCGCGATGAACGCTCATATTCTATCTTCTACATTTATTATTATCTTGGGAATATTCCCGTGGATGACCTCACCCTATATTTTCCATGGTATGGGTCGAACGATTCCAATCTCCATTATATAACGCATACACACACTTCACGGGAATAAAGGAAAATATTAACATTTTCCCATAAGAGATCGAAAGGGAGGGATGGGTGCCTAACACCTTCCCATTCCGTAACTTAGCCCCCAAACCTTTGATCTATTGGTTTTGTATGCATCAGTTTCTCCTTAATGTCACTCTCTCGAAGTGGCAACATATTCTTTTGCCTGTTTTGTGCCAAATAGGCTGGCGACTCCATCTCTTTACATTCACCCCACACTGACGACGGTTTAAGCCACTTTTTGAAGAGAAGGGTGCGATACCGTGAGGCAGTTCTTCCTCGAGGGATCCTCCTCCTTCCCCTCGGATCGAACGTCGCGCCGCCCGAATGGCCATAGTGGCAACTCCACTGGGGACTATTTTTAAGAGGGCTAGACTATATTTACATGGGTGTTTTACTCTTGTACATCCCCCCACCCCATTTGCATGTTCCCCTTTATTATTAATGTGTACCTCATGCTTATGCTACTATTCACACACTTGTAGAAGATTCTCTATGTACACTTCACACCACGTGCACCCAGGAACACATATATCCACATGTTGCACACATCACTTAGAAATACATGCTTAGATGTCACTAGCACACACCTCCACTCGTATATATCCATGCTCACTTATCACACACTCACTTGTAGATAATTACACATCATTTACCCATGCTTAGTATGGCCTTACTATTGGTACTTGTACTTTGCTCCCTGTTTGGCATGATCAAGAAAAAGATAATCTATCCATAAGATACTAATAAGTGAATCATGCATGATTCACATGACATCACCAAAGTGCATTGTTATTGACCAAATTCTGTCCCGTAATTGGAGAGTCACTTCATAATGGACGTTGGTCCGGCAGGTCACAGTTAGCCTAAGTGATATGACTCTCACCTTCCATTATCCAAGTACCTTCGACGTATAGCGAACGGTTCCCCCGCATCGTACTGCTTGACCAAAGTAATGACGGGAGGTATATCACAGGGAACTCTTTCATGTACGTCGAGTACATCTAATTCTCTCTCACATGTACCATCCCCACAAGGTATATAGTGAGGTAATTCACGTACACTCAGGTATATCAAATGACTTGTCCACACGTACCGATTGCCTCAAAAGTGTAATACCCCGTAATTTTTATGACTTTTAAAATGGGTTATATTTTAACTTAATGGATTAATTGGATTTTACTATAAATTAATTCATTTGGGCTTTATCTGAATTGTGGATACTAAAATTGATAATTCTGAATATTACTTAAATATATTTAGGTAATATATGAATGTGATGTCATTGTTATGCCGGTGTGATATAATTTCGGTAGTTTGGATTTTTAGTCAGACGCGGTATGGGACGTGTCGGGACTAATTTATTAAATTAAAAAGGAAATTTATTTTCTATCGACCTTATAGTCATTTAGACTGCGCCGTTGCGTCCGGTAGGTTCAAAATAGTCAGAAAAGTCTATTTGGATGTTAATTTTGAGTCTCGGGTCATTTAGAATTGAATAGACAACCCGAAAGGGCATTTTGGTCATTTTCTAGAGGGGATGAATAGTGATTTCGGATTTTGTCCTATTATAAGTATTGGTAGATTAAGTGTATGTGGGTTATTCATCTCCTCTACACAAAGTAGAGAAGTCATCTTCCTAGAGAGAGTAAAATGGTGCTTGGGAAGAGAGGAGTTCACTTGGGAAGGAGAAGAACAAGAACCAAGGTTCACCACCACCAACCACCACCAGATGTTGACCGGAGAAGGGACAACCAACTGAGATATACTACACCAAAGGATCAGACCTTCTGTAAAGGCAATTGTTTGATAATTGCAACTTAAGTTCGTATATTGTCCATGTTAGAATAATTATGAAAAGAGATGATTTTTCTTGTTTGGAAGACATAATGGAGTTGTTATATGGATTTATAGAAACTGAAATAATGAAGGAAGTAAACTTATATTGTAGGATGATAATAATCCACGAAATGATCATGAATATGTTGAAGAAAAATCTGAAAAACCATTGAAGTGTTCTTGAAGTTAATATGTTGATGATTTTCTGGAAATAAGGAGAGAAACATGCTTTTAATCCAATCCCTTGATGATTCTAGGATGTTTAGAGTATTGGAAATCATTCATATATGTTGATATATCATGTAGAAATAATTATAACTCATTTTGGAGGTAAATATGAAGGTTTGAATGAGTAAAAATGGTGAAACCCGTAGTTGCAGAAAATGCAGAAAACCAGGCTTGGACCTGAGGGATCGATCGATCGACCCCTGCCTTCGATCGATTGACCTCCCCAAAATATGTAAAGTATTTCTTTTTAAAAGTTGATTCTTATCCCAAACCTTTTGTGGATCTTTGGTGATTATTAATTGAATATCATGGGACTTAGAAAATATCAGTAAACCCTTGATAAGATTTGAATTAAATTGATTTGGATTCAAGTGATTAAAATGATGAAAATTATATTGAATGTAATTTCGGTTGCTAGATTCATTTGTTAAATTCCAAATGGGGATGTATGAGGATTAAAGATAGGACCAGTAGGGATGATTTAATATAACACCTGGGTATCCTTAAGTTTACAAGAGGGTTTAATCCTAAGTGAAAGAATATGTGTTTATAATAGATTTGAAACTATCATTTTTAACCTTAATTAAAAGGAGAACTAAATTCGTAGTAGTTTGGGAGAAATAATGTTATGGACCAGTAGGATATTAGTGACTTCTTACTGAATATATGTTGAGGAAAAACCTATTTGAATCTTGTGTATTGAGTGAGGGTAGTCTTAGGGATACAATTTGAACATCAAGGACTGAGTTTAAGCTCATTATTGATTTCGCAAGGACGGAGTGTAATACAAGAGCGTAGTGCTATGTCTCCTGGATAGGGATGGGAGTTTAGAACACATTTGGTTGAAAGAAGGTATGAGGTTATCCCGATCGCATAGTTGAAGTTGTCGGACCTCCTTGATATACAAAGTTAAGTAGAAGTGTATTGGATGGGTTCCTTGTTTGGATTTCTCTTTGCGAGATGCTCCGTGCATGAACCTTAACGACGTCGGGAGTGGAGAGAAATTATAGGATGCGAGGATAATTAAATTATGAAGTAAAGATATGATATTTTAATACGTGGAATTTAAAAGAGATATAATGCTACGTATGGGAAATATCTTAGGGTAGTGATATTACCTTATTGATATTATATTATAGGTATGATAATACCTATTTGATTGATTGATGATTTATGTTAATGACATACCTAGCTTACTTGCTATCGGTGGGAGGTTTGCGCGTGAGGGCAGTCATATCCTGATGAATCCATGGGATCTTTGATTTGTCGCTCGAGAACATAGGTCTATGAAAGACTTATCGGGGAGTTAATAAGTCCGCTGACTGTGGGTACGTAGGTATGTGCGTGACCCATGGATACGAGAACTATGTTCGCCTCCAATTTGTTTGTTGTTGTTTGTGGTTCGAGGAATCCTTACTGAACCTTTAGTCCCCTATTCGGCGACCTGCGATGATGGGACATGATAGCAGAGTAATGCATTGCACCGCAGCTGTGACTCGGGGTGCCGTATTATATATGAATATATATATAATGGATGAAATGAACGAATGGATATTTATTATGGTTAAATCTATCTACGGTGATAATTGTAGATAACGGTGAATAGAGAAAGATAATGGAATTAAGTTAATGAATGTTTATTCTTAAATAATTGAAAAGCTTAATTCATATTAATGAGAAATGATTCATGTTAATAAGAAACTAATCGTATAAAGGAGAAATGTAAATGAATAATAATGTGACGTATGGTATGGGACATACGGGGATTATGATATGGGAATGGAATTATATTATGGAATTGGTAGAGGAACCATTAACTAGGAAGTTAATAGGAAACGTTAAGTGTGAACTCTAGTTGAGAGGTGAGAATAACAAGTGAGAGCTGGATCTAACATGTACATAATAAATGCTTTATTGCACTTGTTAAATACTTGTTGTTTTAAAAATCATTTACACATTCGGGCTCTGACCCGTTTCCTTGCATATTTTCTTTTCTATTGTATCTCCTATATCAGGTGTCCAGCAGCAGGGACGCCAGCCTTAGTTGATTGTGATGAGCTATGGAGATATGGAGTTTTGCTTAGACGCCTATCATCTTTTTGATTCACAGTATTCTTAGTTAGGGCATGTCGCCCAAAGGATTCAGTTATCTTTTCTATCGGGGTTAAATACTATTGTATTCGTGTCTTTTTAATACATTTGACATTGTTGGGATTATTGTAATGGATTTATATTATTTGGGAATGTTTATTCCAATTGCATTTAAATTCTTTTGTGTTATTTATTGGGTTATCAGTGTTGTAGAATAAAATGTGTTGTGTTATTCTTAAACTGGAAATGGATTTTGTTAAATTAAAATTTGGAAAGTTTTTAACACTAGCTTAATTGAGTATTGGGTGAGTTGTAAATGTTTTCGAAAGTGATGTTAAGAATGAGCCAACTGTATATTCTGTTTTAATTTGGTATGGGACTGGCCACCCGGTATTTAATTAGGCGGGGTGTTACAGATGGTATCAGAGCATCAGGTTCTAGTATCCTTTAGGATCTGTACGGCTTATTGTGTCTTCAGCTTAGCGTTCTTTGATGTAGAGCCCTATGTGTAGGATTATTGATTTTCTATTTATGCCTACGATCTTCAGTTATTTTGAGATATCAAATACTGATAGTGTTCTCTCGTTTCAGATGCCTCCTCGACGTGCACCTCAGCCCGCCCCAGCTCAGGGTACGATGATTGCGACTGAAGTTGCTGCAATTGTCGCTCAGGCAGTCAATGCTAATGTAGCTGCTGTTCAGCAGGCTCCCTCACCGGCACCGGTTGTGCCACCCGCACAAGGGCAAGTGTTTCCTACTGCATGGGAACGAGCGAGGGATGCCTTTCAGAAAGCGCACCCACCTGAGTTTCAGGGAGGATCAGATGTTGTGACTGCTAGCCAATGGAAGAAAGATATCCAACGACACTTGAGAATGATCGAATGCACTGAGGTTCAACGTCAAATACTAGCTACATTCAAGCTAGTAGGGGCAGCTTTGTAATGGTGGGAAGCTACGACCACTATGGAGGAGAGGGACATAATGACTATCCAAGACTTTTGGATACGGTTTGATGGGAAGTATTTTCCTTCCGCCATCCAGACAGAGATGAGGCGGAAACTACTTGATTTGAAAAAGGGAGAGAAGACTGTGGCGGAATATGAGGAAGAATTTATGAGATTAACAAATTTGGTACCAGCAGAAGTGTAAGGACATTTTTCACATGTCCGAAATGTTTCATTTATTTATGTCGTACGCCGCTACATTTGGCACGTCTCCTCACGATCTCACATGACGGCCTCTATCCGAATTCCGGGAATCAAGCATGCATTATCTCCAATAATATGTCCCACATCTGCCTCAATGACTTCACGTTCCAAGATTTTAGGGACTTAATGCAAGTGGTACGCAAGGGAAGTCAAAACAGTGAAAAAAAAGGCACAATAGGAGAGTTCAAGGGCAATTTCGTAATTTCACATCCATATTTCGGAGGTCTGGTCAACTAGAAAGTTGAAGATCTCGCCGTAACGAAGATACTGGAAAAAACGGCACCTCAATCCGAGCTACGGTGAAGGAGTTATGACCTTTTGAAGATAGAGAAAATTCCTTAAAGAATGCTGTTTTTTTTGTACGCTGGATAGAATTTTAGAGTTTTAAGAACGTGGGACTCTTCATATTTTTTCTTATAAATAACAACTTCGGGGGAGTTGTTTTCCAAGACTTTAGGAGACGAATTTGAGAGTCCAAATACATCTAGTCTTCATATTTTTGAGTCCCAAGACTCATGTTTTGATTCACACATCCTTGCCAAACCTTTGTGAATCCTTTAGCAACCCAAGAACACAACTTTGGTTTGTTCAACCCTTGTGGAGGAGACCGTTCTTCTTCTTCATTGCAGCCCTACTGGAAAGGGATAATTCCAGCCGCGACTACAGAATCCGATACCCGAGGGTAATTCTTAGTCAACTTGTATTTTCATTGTAATCCGATTGTAAGCCGTTTTCTTACAAATTATAGTGAAAATATATGGTTTTGCCCCTGAGGGGGATTTTTCCTTAATTGCATGTGTTTGAATGTTCTTACGTAGATTATCAATTTATTCAATCACATACTGCTGCATGTTTAGGGTCTAAAGGGTTTTATATATAATTTGATCATTTGAACGCGAGCACACACGTTCTCATATTGGTATCAGAGCAGGTTACGCTAATCTATCGCGTATTCCTTTTTTTTCTGCAAAATTTTTCTAAGATATCAATTTTCTGAAAAAATTGATTTTTGAAAAAGTGCGTGTTCAAATGGAGAAGTCATATTATAAAATGCCTATTTTTGACGGGACAAATTATGCTTATTGGAAAGCCCGTATGAGGTCGGCTTTAAAAGCCATTGATGAACGTGTCTGGATTTTGGTTGAACGAGGGTGGACTCCTCCCACCGTGACTGTTGATAATGTGACCAACTTGAAACCTAACATTTCTTGGTCTGATGAAGAAATTAAATGGTCATCTTTTAATTCTAAGGGTCTAAGTGTTATTTCTGGGTCTATCACACCTGATGAGTTCAAACGCATAATGACGTGTACCACCTCAAAAGAGGCATGGGATGTTTTACAACTCACCCATGAAGGAACTAATGCTGTGAAAGAGTCTAAGTTGCAAAACTTGACAACTCAATTTGAAACAATCACCATGCATGATTCTGAATGCTTTGATGAATTTTATGCTAGACTTTCTGACATTGTGAATACTAGTTTTAATCTTGGTGAACATATTCCGAATGCTAGAGTTGTTAAAAAGATTCTTCGTTCTTTGCCTAAGCGTTTTATCCCTAAAGTCACTGTGTTAAATTCTATGGGTAATTTAAATACGCTAAAATTGGAAGAACTTGTAGGAGATTTGCAAACTTATGAAATTGATATGTTCCCTAAAAATTCTAAATCTAAAGATAAGGGAATTGCTCTTAAAGCCCAAGAGAGAAGGAGTGAGGGGTCAGCTAGAAAGAGGGTAGAGTCATCTAGAAAGAGAGAGACTGACACGTCAGATTCTGAGTGCGATTTTGACTTAGATGATTTGGCTCTTTTCGCAAAAAAATTCAAGAGGATTCTCAAATTTAAGAAAAATGGCAATTTTAAAGATAAAAAGAAATTTGAGAAAAATAAGTTTGAAAAGAAAAATGAAAAAGTTTCCAAAAATCCTTCTCTGAAAGAAAGTGAGAGATGTTTTGAGTGTGATGGTAGGAGTCATAGAGCTTTTGAGTGTGCCAATCGTTTGAATAGAGAGAAAGGGAAAGCTGTCCTTAATGCTACCCTTAGTGACGACAGTGAGGTCGAGACGGTTGATTCTGGAGATGAGTCACCGCATGAGTGTAACTTCACCGCATTCATGGCCAGCCAAGTGAGCACTCCTAGTTCTCCTCACGACGATGAGGATGATGCTTCACAGGGACACCTCTACAGTGAGATCGATGTGAGTGAGGGGGAGGATGACACAAGTGAGAGCGAGAGTGATATACAACGCGCCTACGCTGAGTTATATTCTGAGTCTTTTAAAACTAAAAAGCGTAACAAAGCATTAGTTCTTAAGATCACTTGCCTAGAGGAAGATTTAAGGAAAGCGAGAGAAAGAGATTTCTCCACCTGCACCGCCCTGAGAGAGAGAGAATCTACCTGTGTCGAGAATGAGAATTTGTTTAGAGAGAGAGAGAGTACTCTAGAGAAAGAGAGAGGGGACTTGATCAAGAAAGTGGCTAGTCTTACGAGTCAGCTCCATTCCTCCGTGGAGACTCGGAAGAAACTTGAAGCCCTTGTTGCCCAGCTGACTCATGATCTTGAGAAAGCACGGGAAGTCAAGGTACAAATCGAGGACAGATCTGGGAAGATGGGAAAGATGCTCCTCGACCCCGCTTTAGGTTTTGGTGATCGTCAAGGAATTGGATATGATGGTGCCTCCACGTCGCAAATTGCACCTGGACTAGTTCCTGAGTTTACTACAACTCCTTATGGTCACCATAAAAAACCTCGAAGGAGAGTTCGACCAAGAAAAGCAAACCAAGGTCCGCCTTTGACTGAGCTCTTTTGTACTTATTGCAAAAGAAAAGTCCACCTTAGGGAAACTTGCTATAGCATGGGTCGGACACGACGTACTACTGCTCCACCACGACATACTGATGAGTTTTCTAGTCTGAGAGAGCGAGTTGAGTTCTTAGCTGCCACGACTCAGAGTTTGATGAAAGAATTCCGACGGATGTCTTCGCCGTTAGTGAATGCTTCTTACATTCCAGCTAAAACCAACAAAGGCAAACAAAAGGTCATCTCTGCTTGGGTGCCTAAGAAAGATAAAAAGGCCTTTGTTGTTCATGTTGCTCTCAAAGCACATAATACCTCACAGTGGTATTTTGATAGTGGGTGCTCCAGACACATGACAGGTGATGCCTCATTTTTTACTACACTTGAGGATTATCAAGATGGCAGAGTCACCTTTGGAGATGGGAGTAAGTCTAGCATTATAGGACGAGGTACTATCGAGTTACCTGGTTTTCCTAAGCTAGAAAATGTTTTGTACGTCAAAGGTTTGAAAGCAAACCTTCTCAGCATTAGCCAGCTATGCGACACTAACTTTGCAGTAAAGTTTGACCGGGACGCGTGTAAAGTCTACAATCAAGCCGGTAAACTTTTGATGCAAGGGGTGAGGACCGAGGATAATTGCTATGGGACTGAGCCCACATCCTCACTTGTCTGCAACAGCGCCACGATCACTCCTATGGATCTGTGGCACCAACGTCTAGGTCATGTGAACGTTAGAGATCTCAATCGTTTATCTAAAAAGGACCTAGTACGTGGCTTACCATCTCTTGGAAAGTCAACTTCGACCGTTTGTGGACCCTGTCAGTTGGGAAAACAAATCTGTAGTCCTCATAGGAAGTTACATTCCATTACCACCTCTCGGGTTCTGGAGTTGATTCACACGGATCTTATGGGTCCCACTCGTACTGAGAGTCTAGGTGGTAAGAGGTACATCCTCGTGATGGTAGATGATTTCTCCAGATACTCCATTGTAGGTTTTCTGAGAGAGAAATTCGATGCTGTAGATTTCTTAACGACCAAGTGCCGTGTCCTGCAAAATCAACACGGTGTCACTATTAACAGAATACATAGTGACAACGGCACTGAATTCAAGGAAGCAAAGGTTAATTTGTACTGTGATAGCCTTGGGATCAAACATGAGTTTTCTGCTGTGAGAACTCCTCAGCAAAATGGGATTGTTGAGAGAAAGAATAGAACGATCCAAGAGATGGCTAGATCTATGCTTCTAGGTCGTAAAGTTTCTAGGAGATTTTGGGCAGAGGCAGTGTCTACTGCATGCCACACGGTGAATAGGGTGTATCTGCGTCCACACACACTTCACACTCCTTATGAGTTGTGGACTAGAAAGAAGCCCAACCTGGCATATTTCCGTGTCTTTGGGAGTAAATGCTACATCCTACGGGATAAAGAGTAATTAGGAAAGTTTGACTCCCGAAGCGACGAGGGAATATTTCTAGGATATTCATCGAATAGCAGAGCGTACCGGGTTTTTAACCTGAAGAGCTCTAAGATTATGGAATCAATAAACGTCACCGTGCAAGATGACGAACCTCCGACGGTTATTGATCCTAACCTTCAGTGTGAGGATGAGGATTGTTCTGACAGTGATTTACCTGTTCCTCTCTCACACTCTGTGGACCCTACTCCTGTGTTAGGGGATACACCTGCTTGGGTTCGCAAGAGTCATGACCCTTCTGCCATTGTTGGTGATCCCACTCTAGGGGTCAAGACTCGTGCTCAGCTAGAGAATGTTGTTATCCATCTTTGCTACACGTCCAAAGTCGAGCCCAAGAACCATAAAGAAGCACTCAAGGATGAACACTGGATATCTGCTATGCAGGATAAGTTGCTTCAGTTTAAAAAGAATGATGTCTGGGAACTTGTCCCCCGACCTAGTGAGATTAATGTGATAGGTACCCGGTGGATTTTTAAGAACAAAATGGATGAAAATGGTACCATAATCCGAAATAAGGCTAGGTTGGTCGCTCAAGGCTACACACAGATAGAGGGTGTAGACTTTGGGGAGACATTTGCTCCTGTTGCGAGGCTTGAGTCCGTCCGTCTTCTGCTCGCCATCGCATGTCATCTGCGCTTCAAGGTGTATCAGATGGATGTCAAGAGTGCCTTTTTGAATGGCATTCTACAGGAGGAGGTTTATGTGGAACAACCAAAAGGGTTTGAAGACCCTCAGCACCCTGAGCACGTCTACTATCTGAGGAAAGCCTTGTATGGTTTGAAGCAAGCACCCCGTGCTTGGTACGAGAGGCTTACTTCTTATCTCTTAGCTCGTGGATTCAAGAGAGGGGGAGTAGATATGACGTTGTTTGTCAGGAGAGATGACGGTGCTATTTTGGTTGCCCAGGTCTATGTGGACGACATAGTCTTTGGATCCACATGCTCCTAGCATTCTCACCACTTTGAGGAGGAGATGAAAAGTGAGTTTGAGATGAGCATGGTTGGTGAGCTTACATTCTTCCTTGGTCTCCAGGTTCGTCAGCTAGAGGATGGGATGTTCATCTCCCAATCCAAGTATGCTAGAGACCTAGTGAAGAAATTTGGTTTAGACTTCGCTAAGCATGCACGTACACCTATGAGTACCACTACCAAGCTTAGTAAGGACACTTCAGGCAAGGACGTAGAGCAAACCTTATATCAGAGTATGATAGGTAGTCTCCTCTACTTGACTGCCAGTCGTCCCGACATCGCCTTTAGTGTTGGAGTCTGTGCGCGTTATCAGGCATCCCCAAAAGAGTCACATTTACTTGCTCTAAAACGTATTATTAAATACGTAAGTGGGACTCTCTCATACGGGATTTGGTATTCCTTTGATACCGATGACCGTCTGTCCGCCTACTCGGATGCCGATTGGGCTGGGGATGTAGATGGATGTAGGAGCACTTCTGGTGGGTGTTTCTATTTTGGTTCTGCTCTTGTCTCCTGGCTGAGCAAGAAGCAAAATTCCATCTCTTTGTCCACTGCGGAGGCTGAGTACATAGCCGCCGGGAGTTGTTGCACACAACTCTTGTGGATGAAGCAAATGCTGGAGGATTATGGGATATCACAGGACACCATGACCATTTCCTGTGATAACACGAGCGCGATACACATATCCCGCAATCCAGTTCAGCATTCGTGCATAAAACACATCAGGATACGTGAGCACTTTATTCGTCAGTTAGTTGAAGAGAAAGTCGTATCCTTGAGTTTTGTTCCTACCGACCGTCAGTTAGCCGATATTTTCACGAAACCTTTAGATGCCCTTAGATTTGAGAGTCTTAGGAAATCTTTAGGGATTTGCACAGTTGACTGAGGGGTTGGTCTATGTCTAGAATAGGATGCTTCTTCATGTTCATATCATATGCTTCCTATTTCTAGTCTGTTTTATATGTACCATTACTTTGTTGTACAGCTTTGTTTTATTCCTTTTGCTTTTTATATTTCTTTTAAAAAAAAATTACCAAAAGATTTTCCTTTAAGAAAAATTTTGAGAAAAGCATAAAAAGATTTTATTTCTTTTTTTCCAAATTTTTGAAAAAAATCCAAAAAGATTTTTGTATTTTGCTTCTTTTATGGATGAGCATGTAAGATATCCAAGTCACAACTTCATTTCATTTATCCATGTGACTGTTTGATAGAGATTTGAGAGGCTACATCATTTCATCCATGTGCTTTACATTGATTGGAGTCTTTGAGATGTAATTAGTGATATCTTCCTACATGTTTGACTCCTATATCCTTTATTGCACACATGCACGGCTATATTTGATTATTGCACTTGTCTATCTCATGTTGGCTTGCGTGTTTTCATCTCAATCATGTCTATACAATGTACAATATGCGATAAAACTTGACAAGATTGGAATGCATGTAAAAACCGTTTTGGTGAGACTGTGTGTTTTTGTATAACGGAGAGGGGTTGCGAAAGGTAATCATCTATCCTTTGCGCAAAAGCCACCGTTAAAAAGGACCTAAAAAATGGAGGAATTTTAATATCCGAGGTCCAAAGAGGTTAAAAGAGCCCGAAAAAATTTAAAGGCGATAAAAAGCAATTCATGCCAAATATGGGCCACTTAGGTTTCACCATCAATTCTCCAAAGTTTGAGAATTTAGAATGCCTCTATTCAATACAATATCTGAGGGAGTTTGGTTGGAGAATCTAAACGGGGTTGCACTTCCTTGAAAGTCCTGAAAAAGCATAAAATCATTTTGGACGTTATGGGTGTGAAAATCATTTTGAGCTTTGATTTGTTGATTTGATTGAGTCAATATCTTATACTGTCACTCTTTTACACCAAAGGAAGCATTTGAGTTCATTCGCTAGGAATATCCAATATTCATCGTGCACATATGTCATGTTTGTATGCATTGATTTTCCTATCGAATTTGATCACACCACTTCATTTACGCTATCATTGACTTGGTTGCTTTCTGTTTATTCATGGTGTGTTTTTATCCTAGTGACACCCCGCACTTGCTTATTTGATTTATTTCTCTAATTTGTCCATTTGGGGACATCATAAAAAGGGGGAGAAAGAATTATCATATTATGGGGGAGTTTGAATTCTGGGGGAGTTTTTGAGATGTTGCTTATATTTTTATCATATATTGATATCCATGTTATCTCATTTCAAACTCGATATGTCACGTGGTATTTGCTTTGTCTCATGTGTGTAGGTATGAAGATTGCAGATCTATATGTTGCACACCCTGATGAGAAAAGTTTTGAGATTCCTGAAGAATTAAAGAACAAACGATGAAGACTATTCATTTGTACCTTTTCCAGTTTTGGGTTCATGGGAGGGTAGATTTGTATAGGCAATTTCATATTTGATAATTCGGATTTTTTATGTATGTACCGGCATAGACATAGGGGGGGATTTGTAAGGACATTTTTCACATGTCCGAAATGTTTCATTTATTTATGTCGTACGCCGCTACATTTGGCACGTCTCCTCACGATCTCACATGACGGCCTCTATCTGAATTCCGGGAATCAAGCATGCATTATCTCCACTAATATGTCCCACATCTGCCTCAATGACTTCACGTTCCAAGATTTTAGGGACTTAATGCAAGTGGTACGCAAGGGAAGTCAAAACAGTGAAAAAAAAGGCACGATAGGAGAGTTCAAGGGCAATTTCGTAATTTCACATCCATATTTCGGAGGTCTGGTCAACTATAAAGTTGAAGATCTCTCCGCAACAAAGATACTGGAAAAAACGGCACCTCAATCCGAGCTACGGTGAAGGAGTTATGACCTTTTGAAGATAGAGAAAATTCCTTAAAGAATGTTGTTTTTTTTGTACGCTGGATAGAATTTTAGAGTTTTAAGAACGTGGGACTCTTCATATTTTTTCTTATAAATACCAACTTCGGGGGAGTTATTTTGCAAGACTTTAGAAGACGAATTTGAGAGTCCAAATACATATAGTCTTCATATTTTTGAGTCCCAAGACTCATGTTTTGATTCACACATCCTTGCCAAACCTTTGTGAATCCTTTAGCAACCCAAGAACACAACTTTGGTTTGTTCAACCCTTGTGGAGGAGACCATTCTTCTTCTTCATTGCAGCCCTACTGGAAAGGGATAATTCCAGCCGCGACTACAGAATCCGATACCCGAGGGTAATTCTTAGTCAACTTGTATTTTCATTGTAATCCGATTGTAAGCCGTTTTCTTACAAATTATAGTGAAAATAAATGGTTTTTCCCCTAAGGGGGATTTTTCCTTAATTGCTTTGAATGTTCTTACGTAGATTATCAATTTATTCAATCACATACTGCTGCATGTTTAGGGTCTAAAGGGTTTTATATATAATTTGATCATTTGAACGCGAACACACACGTTCTCAAGAAGTACCCACTGAGGAGAGGAGAATTCTAATGTTCACTGATGGGTTGAACTATAAGATTCGCCAACATTTATTGGGGAATCTTTCACTACGTACGTATGCAGATGTTCTTAATGCTGCAATGCTCCACTGCCAGGATAACCGCTTCCATAATCAGAGTGTCAAGCGGGAGTTTGGGTCAAGCCTGCAAGGCAAGACTATTGGGGGCAGTTCTAGTGGGACTCAGTCAGGGCAGAGTCATCAGCGTCAGAGTAATCAGGGTTCCCAGACAGGGGACTATGCTAAGAGTTTGCGATCTGGAGATTCTCGATTTGAGGATAGAGGTATTGGGCAAGGACAACAAGGCCATCAGGGCCAGAGACAGGCTCATCAGGGCCAAGGGAAGGGAGGTAATGGTCAGCAAGTTCGGGGTCAACAGGGGCAAAGTGGTGGAAAGTTTATGGGAAAATGTTTCGTGTGTGGCAAGTATAGCCATAAACGTCAAGATTGTCCTGAGAAAGACAAATTCCCTTAGCAACAACATGCTCGACAGGAGCCACAGGTACCAGTGTTTCCACCAGCTGCTCTTCCAGCTCCAGATCCGGTGCTAGCATTGCCTCCTATTCCAGCAGCACCCGCGCAGCAGGGTCAGTACGGGCGTGTATATAACGTCCATTAGGCAGTGAATCAACAACCACCACCCACGAATGAGGGTATGTTTTCTATCTAAGGAATTATGAGGCGTCTATTGAATTTTGTTACGATTAAGGGCTAAAGGGTTGCTAAACTTAGCCTATAGCACTGTTATTTACGTAGACTCACTGAGGGGTATGGGACACCTTTATATTACATGTTATCACGTGGGTTTGATTTTTATCATGGGATTACTTACCTTGGGCATGTCCGAGCGTGATTTGACTATCGGCGTGCATTGACTTGTGGTATATGAGAGCGTATGTACTACTACTATCCTGCATCTTGTCTTCTGTAAGAGAGTAGATACGTAGACTCTATTTGAAATCAATAAAACCACATTTTTTTTTAAATCGATAAACCAAAATTTTTATATACTATTGACTAAAGACTTGAGGAGTTTCGATGACCGGCTACTTTAGGTAGTAGTGTATCTGGGTGGTTCCTTATTTGAATTTCGCTTGCGAGACACCCCACGTATGAAACTAATAACCATTGGGAGTCGAAATAAGTTAGGTCTTTGGGAAATGAGTTTATAACCTTTGCGAAAATTTTAATATTGAAAGCGGTACGATAGGGTGTATGGGCGCCCTGGATGGTTGGATTGTAATAGTTTTCATAATGGTGAAAACCAGTAAGTAGTTGAGACTTCAGGATTTATTTGTTCAATACGAGAGGATCATTTATTTTTCCCAAAGATTGTCACGAGGACGGTATAGGGAAGATAGGGTAAAGTTTAAATTCGATTCAGTTGAAACTATATGGTGAGGCTTGGGGTATAACATCGATAGGGATTTTCGTTAATGTACTGTATGGGCGGTACGTCTTAGATTTCTTGCAATGAGAGATTTATACTCGGAGTTGACCTTACCGGTATGACTTATATTCCTGAATTTCGGGATGAAATTCTGTTATAAGCGGGGAAGTATGTAATACCCCGTAATTTTTATGACTTTTAAAATGGGTTATATTTTAACTTAATGGATTAATTCGATTTTACTATAAATTAATTCATTTGGGCTTTATCCGAATTGTGGATATTAAAATTTATACTTCTGAATATTACTTAAAGATATTTAGGTAATATATGAATGTGATGTCATTGTTATGACGGTGTGATATAATTTCGGTAATTTGGATTTTTAGTCAGACGCGGTATGGGACGTGTCGGGACTAATTTATTAAATTAAAAAGGAAATTTATTTTCTATCGACCTTATAGTCATTTCGACTGCGCTGTTGCCTCCGGAAGGTTCGAAATAGTCAGAAAAGTCTATTTGGATGTTAATTTTGAGTCTCGGGTCATTTGGAAATGAATAGACAACCCGAAAGGGCATTTTGGTCATTTTTCTAGGGGGATGAATAGTGATTTCGGATTTTGTCCTATTATAAGTATTGGTAGATTAAGTGTATGTGGGTTATTCATCTCCTCTACACAAAGTAGAGAAGTCATCTTCCTAGAGAGAGTAAAAGGGTGCTTGGGAAGAGAGGAGTTCACTTGGGAAGGAGAAGAACAAGAACCAAGGTTCACCACCACCAACCACCACCGGATGTTGACCGGAGAAGGGACAACCAACTGAGATATACTACACCAAAGGATCGGACCTTCTGTAAAGTCAAGTGTTTGATAATTGCAACTTAAGTTCGTATATTGTCCATGTTAGAATAATTATGAAAAGAGATGATTTTTCTTGTTTGGAAGACATAATGGAGTTGTTATATGGATTTATAGAAACTGAAATAATATAGGAAGTAAACTTATATTCTAGGATGATAATAATCCACGAAATGATCATGAATATGTTGAATAAAAATTTGAAAAACCATTGAAATGTTCTTGAAGTTAATATGTTGATGATTTTCTGGAAATAAGGAGAAAAACATGCTTTTAATCCAATCCCTTGATGATTCTAGGATGTTTAGAGTATTGGAAATCGTTCATATATGTTGATATATCATGTAGAAATAATTATAACTCATTTTGGAGGTAAATATGAAGGTTTGAATGAGTAAAAATGGTGAAACCCGTAGTTGCAGAAAATGCAGAAAACAAGGCTTGGACCTGAGGGATCGATCGATCGACCCCTGCCTTCGATCGATCGACCTCCCCAGAATATGTAAAGTTGTTTCTTTTTAAATGTTGATTCTTATCCCAAACCTTTTGTGGATCTTTGGTGATTATTAATTGAATATTATGGGACTTAGAAAATATCAGTAAACCCTTGATAAGATTTGAATTAAATTGATTTGGATTCAAGTGATTAAAATGATGAAAATTATATTGAATGTAATTTCGGTTGCTAGATTCATTTGTTAAATTCCAAATGGGGATGCATGCGGATTAAAGATAGGACCAGTAGGGATGATTTAATATAACACCTGGGTATCCTTAAGTTTACAAGAGGGTTTAATACTAAGTGAAAGAATATGTGTTTATAATAGATTTGAAACTATCGGTTTTAACCTTAATTAAAAGGAGAACTAAATTCGTAGTAGTTCGGGAGAAATAATGTTATGCACCAGTAGGATATTAGTGACTTCATACTGAATATATGTTGTGGAAAAACCTATTTGAATCTTGTGTATTGAGTGAGGGTAGTCTTAGGGATACAATTTGAACATCAAGGACTGAGTTTAAGCTCATTATTGATTTCGCAAGGACGGAGTGTAATACAAGAGCATAGTGGTATGTCTCCTGGATAGAGATGGGATTTTAGAACATATTTGGTTGAAAGAAGGTATGAGGTTATCCCGATCGCATAGTTGAAGTTGTCGGACCTCCTCGATCGACAAAGTTAAGTAGTAGTGTATTGGAGGGGTTCCTTGTTTGGATTTCGCTTTGCGAGACGCTCCGTTCATGAACCTTAACGACGTCGGGAGTGGAGAGATGTTATAGGATGCGAGGATAATTAAATTATGAAGTAAAGATATGATATTTTAATACGTGGAATTTAAAAGAGATAAAATGCTACGTATGGGAAATATCTTAGGGTAGTGATATTACCTTATTGATATTATATTATATTATAGGTATGATAGTACCTATTTGATTGATTGATGATTTATGTGTATGACATACCTAGCTTACTTGCTATCGGTGGGAGGTTTGCGCGTGAGGGCAGTCATATCCTGATGAATCCATGGGATCTTTGATTTGTCGCTCGAGAACATAGGTCTATGAAAGACTTATCGGGGAGTTGATAAGTCCGCTAACTGTGGGTACGTAGGTATGTGCGTGAACCATGGATACGAGAACTATGTTCGCCTCCAATTTGTTTGTTGTTGTTTGTGGTTCGAGGAATCTTTACCGAACCTTTAGTCCCCTATTCGGCGACCTGCGATGATGGGACATGATAGCAGAGTAATGCATTGCACCGCAGCTGTGACTCGGGGTGCCGTATTATATATGAATATATATATAATGGATGAAATGAACGAATGAATATTTATTATGGTTAAATCTATCTACGGTGATAATTGTAGATAACGGTGAATAGAGAAAGATAATGGAATTAAGTTAATGAATGTTTATTCTTAAAGAATTGAAAAGATTAATTCATATTAATGAGAA
Source organism: Sambucus nigra (assembly GCA_949130495.1). Lineage (NCBI taxonomy): Eukaryota > Viridiplantae > Streptophyta > Magnoliopsida > Dipsacales > Adoxaceae > Sambucus > Sambucus nigra. The sequence continues at coordinate 25,424,915 of OX422210.1, read as the reverse complement.
ATGATTCATGTAAATGAGAAACTAATCATATAAAGGAGAAATGTAAATGAATAATACTGTGACGTATGGTATGGGACATACGGGGATTATGATATGGGAATGGAATTATATTATGGAATTGGTAGAGGAACCATTAACTAGGAAGTTAATAGGAAACGTTAAGTGTGCACTCTAGTTGAGAGGTGAGAATAACAAGTGAGAGTTGGATCTAACATGTACATAATAAATGCTTTATTTCACTTGTTAAATAGTTGTTGTTTTAAAAATCATTTACACATTCGGGCTCTGACCCGTTTCCTTGCATATTTTCTTTTCTATTATATCTCCTATATCAGGTGTCCAGCAGCAGGGACGCCAACCTTAGTTGATTGTGACGAGCTATGGAGCTATGGAGTTTTGCTTAGACGCCTATCATCTTTTTTATTCACAGTATTCTTAGTTAGGGAATGTCGCCCAAAGGATTCAGTTATCTTTTCTATCGGGGTTAAATACTATTGTATTCGTGTCTTTTTAATACATTTGACATTGTTGGGATTATTGTAATGGATTTATATTATTTGGGAATGTGTATTCCAATTGCATTTAAATTCTTTTGTGTTATTTATTGGGTTATCAGTGTTGTAGAATAAAATGTGTTGTGTTATTCTTAAACTGGAAATGGATTTTGTTAAATTAAAATTTGGAAAGTTTTTAACACTAGCTTAATTGAGTATTGGGTGAGTTGTAAATGTTTTCGACAGTGATGCTAAGAATGAGCCAACTGTATATTCCGTTTTAATTTGGTATGGGACTGGCCACCCGGTATTTAATTAGGCGGGGTGTTACAAAAATCAAGACATATATCGTGGAAGTCACGCCAAAGGGTGGAACTCTTTCCAATTCACCTGACCAAACTTCATACCTGCATATAGGTGTCAAGCCTAGGACACACATGTTAGATTTTTGATTTCGACACAAAACTCAGCCGAAGTTTTGGATCGGCCTGCCACCCAAAATTTCGTGCAATTTTTAAAAACAGTACCCTGGTCGTGAGCCTGTTACAAGTCCAACCATAGTTTTACATATGTTGCAAACCCAAATTTTCCAGGCTCGGGTCCCCTCTGGCATTTCATTTTGCATTTAGGTAAACTTAATACAAGTGAGAACCTAATAAACATAATAACCATGCTGAGTCCCGTCTCTCGTCTTTTCCTCTATCATTTTTCATCAAAAATACCAAAAAAAAAATTTCCTTCTTTTCCCTCAAAACAAAAAAGAGAAAACATTTTCGTCTTCATCTTTTCCAAAAATGTCAAAAATATTTTCCCCTTTTTTCAAAAATAACAAATTCCCTTCTTCACATTCGAAAATAAATTCCATTTTTTCTCCTCCTCAGATCGATCCCATACCCTTGGCATGGCTGCTTATTATCTTCGGTCTTCAGTCGAACCGCCTCAAAGTTCTGTCAGTCCCCTTACTTCCTCCGAGTTCGAGACTCACCCGCCATCTATGGAGAACACGGATCAAGTGTCGAATGTACACCCAAATTTGTTGACAGTTTTAGCTCAGCTCACTGCCAAAATTTACAGCCTTCAAACAGAGGTTCATGAGATGCAAAGAAACTGGGTCCTTATCCCCGAAGATCCTGAGGTCATTTTCCCTCGCGCCATGGGTTCGCTTGGACCCAAGCCTATTTGGGTCCCTAAAGAATATCATTATGCTCCACGTGCTCCTCCTACTAATGGGCCTCCACCAGCCCAACTTTCTATGCGAAACCTTTCTCAAACCAGGGATAATTTATAAGTAATGTTGATCCGAAAGAGGAAGAATTGAACAAGGTCAAGAAAGGCCTCAAGATGCTAACCAAGAAATTTGACCAGGTCAGAATATCTGGGAACTACATGGACTACACCCACATGTCTCCCAATCCTAAATTCAGGTTGCCTGAAAAATTCAAGATGCCCAATATCGAGAAGTTTGGAGGCAGTGGACCCCCGATAGTTCATCTCCGTAGCTATCACCGATCCATGACTCTCCTAGGGGATTTTGAAGAAATAATGGCTCAGATGTTCCAGCAGACTTTAAAAGATAGCGCACTCTGTTGTTTCTTATCCCTTGAAGAATCCAGAATCCATAGTTAGGAAGATGTTTGCCTTGAGTTCATGTCACAGTCAAAGTACAATGAGGAGCTAGAGGTTACCCGCCATGACTTAGAGCTACTTAAATAGAATCTTGGGGAATCAGTCAGTAACTTCATAACAAGATGGATAGAAAAATCACCTACCATGACCAGTCGACCTTCCTAATAAGATCAAGTTAGCATTGTGAAGAAGAACTTACTGCCTCATGTCTGACCAATAATGGGAGGACATAACTACCCTCACTTTCGAGCCCTATGAAAAATAGGAGTAGAAATAGAAGAAGGTCTTGCCAAGACAGAAGTTTAACTGAAGAAAACCTCTAGACAGTTTTCTCCTAGAAAGTTTGAAAAACCTGGTAGTACCGCCATTTTTACTATCAACAACATCCCTCAACTACACCAGAAGAAGCAGTGAACCTAGTTGGATCATTGACCTCTGCTCGAATGCTCTCATTTTCTGAAGAAGAAATCACTAAAACTAGTCCCAACCATAATCATACTCTTAATATCTCTGTTGAAGTTATGGGGAAAACTGTCACCCTCTCCCTCATCGACAACGGATCAGCTCTGAATGTTTGCCCATTAAGAACCCTCAATTTCCTGGGATTAAAAGTGAGTGGCCGCGCTCCAACCTCTGTTGTCGTACGTGCCTATGACAACACCCACTAAGAAGTAATGGGACCTATCAAGCTTGCAATAGGGGTTGTCCCTTTAAATCATGTTGTTTCAATCTGCTGCTCGGACGATCGTGGCTCCACAGTATCAAAGGGGTTTCTTCTTCCCATCATTAGAAATTGAAGTTCTTTACTAATAGACAAGCTATCACCATCTTGGGAGACAGTGATAACACCGAGAATGAAAGCACCAATAATCCGATACTTGAGATATAACACGGGGTGAATGATATGCTACTATCAGGCCTGCAGGTCGAACCACTCCTACTCCCAATAGGGGATGACTTCAAAGACAGGGTTTGTCCAGAATATGATTCTCATGGAAACATCAATGTAATACAAATGTTCAAGAATATGCACTTTATGCCCGGACTAGGGCTAGGGCAAAGACAACAAGGGATAACTGAACATATTGCGTTGAAGGAGGCATTTCCTCCCTGTGTCTTGGGCTATCAACCATCAAAAGAAGAACTCAGATTGATTCGTCAGTCGCGACTAAAGAGGAAGTTAGAAAGCACCAAAACTATCTCGGGAGATTCCCTAAATGGAAGATTCATTAGAGAGGGTGAATATTTCCCCTTCTGCGGCTTCCCTAAACCTTGGTATGACCCTGTAGACAAGATGATGAAATCAGGAATGGAGATCTTTTTTCAACACAGCTACCCATGGGTCAAAAGTTCCCAGCACTATGTATAACCACTCACTGAGGAGACCGTATCTGATATCGAGGATTTTGAGGATAGTGACTCCTAGGACTCTTTCAACTTACAGACACTGGACCGAGCATTCTACATGATCCACTCAGGGACTACATCATCTAATCCATCCTACCTCATCAAAGATGCTGATGCACCTCTTCTGTAAGGACACAAATTTCCAATTGAGTCCATATATATAGTTTTGGCTCAATTCCGGACAAAAACATTTTTTCATAGGATTTTATTTAATTGTAATATTCAAGACCTATGAAGTATATGTTGAAGACGTAGCGGCAAAGAATTTAAAGCTTCATTAAAATGCCGGTTTATGTGCCTCGTTTCTACGTTATCAACTAAGGTTCCATGCTCCCAAGGTATGAATGTAATTATATTTATATAGGAACTTGGAACTTTGTTTATTTGGGTGATTAGGTTTAATACAACCTTGTTTATTTCAGAAATTATTTCAAAAGGACTTTATATTAATATCTATATATAAATGTTTCTGGGCCAAAATAGAATTTAACAAAATTTCTGAAACTCGTTCGAAGTTTCGTTCGAACGAGATTTTTCGTTCGAACCAAACTTCGTTCGAACGAGACTGCCTTTCTAAACCAAACTGGTCAGTCGTTAGATAAGTCGTTCGAACGACTTTCTCGTTCTAACGAGATATCTAACGAGGTTCTAACGAGCCCAGGCTGGTCGCTCGTTAGAAGCCTCGTTCGAACGACAGTCAAAGTCGTTCGAACGAGAACGCCAGGGCGGGAACAGTTTTGAGCAGTTTTTTGCAGTTTTCTCCCACTTTCCCCACTTGGTTTTTAACCAACTTTTACATACTTTATTATGTGCGGGAAACACATTTTCCAAGATAACTTTTCCTAACTTTTCCATTTCATATCCATCTCTTAGAGAGAGTTTGAGAGCTAATCTTTTTAGGGAAAATGTTCATGTTTGGAGTGTCAATTTCTAAAGAAAAATTCATACACACTCTAGTTTACACCCAATAGTTGTTTATCCAAGTTCCATATATACATATCTTTACTTGGAGTTTTTTTGGCACCGGTTTTTCTCTACCGAATTCAAGAGACGTTTCGGGTTTGCTTCTACACCCCATCACAAAGAAGACCTTTGTTGAGATTCTACCCGTTTGGAGAAAGGCTCCATGTTCGGGTGACGGTGACCGTTTAAAGTCCTATCGGTGTATTCCGAGACCACGGTGGAGCTTCGTTGGTTATCCGCTAAATGGAGGTTGGTACAAGAAGGAGCATCACGGCTTGAGAGGGTTCGAGTTTAGGAAGTAAGTCTTTTGTCTTGTATTTTGTAATACCATTTTTAGTGGATTTGAGGCTAGGGCCGTCCCGAGGTTTTTTCCCGTTAGTGGATTTTTCCTCGTATATCGCGGTGTAGTGTGACATTGTTTAATTTTATCTTGCACAAAATTTAGAACGCATGCTTAGGATAATTTCAAGATAAAATTTGATTTAATTATCACACTCATTTAATTTGGGACTTAAATTGAATATTGGGTAAAATTTGGTTTATTCAAGTCACTTGCATTAATATGGTTTCGCCTAACTTTGAATAATTGTTAATGATGACTTAGGCAAATTCTAGGACTTGAATTATTGTTTTAATTTGTTTCTTAAGATATTAAAACCCGGCCTTGTTTTGTTTTGTGGAACCATCACTTGTATTTAACGCTTCCGCATTTGTTTAAAAAAAAAAAAGGAAATTACTATTTTAATTTGAGATTATTATTTCAAACCCGGGGATCCAACTCCGCGTCTACATCTTCTCAACTGGCAGTCAACTGGTGTTGATGCCTTCCCTCCACTTTATTTACTCATGAATTTAATCTTGACTGAAATGTCAACTTCGCAAACTAATTTGAATCTTAATTGTATTATGACTTACTTATAATAACTATGCAACTTAATTGGTTGATAACCATTGTTTAAACACCTCATTATCCATCATATTGGCAATGATGCAATAGAATGTTTTGTTTAACAATTGAGATCACTGAGTGTGATTACAATAAGACGAGATTGTTTGAGTAGATTACAAATATACCCTACTTCAAGTGCGATGAAATGCTCGCGGATCACGCGGCGCTAAAACCTAGTAGTTCAAATGATGGTTATGAAGACTCTTCCGTAGAACTTTACAATATATTTTTCAATTGGATTAGTTTCTAAGAACTTCAAAAAATATTCCATTTTTACTTTTAGACCGTAACAATTGCCTCGAAAAAACAAAATTTTTGGTAACGAGAAAAATTGGGGACCCGTTATTGGATATTTTAAAATTGTATTCATAGGAATGTGATGATGAACAATTTTAATAAAAATAATGCTAATGTGAAAGTTTTCGCGCTAATATTTTTGGGTCAGTGTTCTACCCTCTCTAATGATATCAACTTGTCATTTGTAAATGAGTATTTGTGACGAAAAAATACGTTCCTCAAACATTTGCAACTCGACTCTCTTGGCACGTTTTCTTCATTTCCCAAATACATCATAAAATCGGTTTTGAGATGGAAAAAGTTTTTTGAGTAATCTTTCTGGCAATACGTTTAAATTTATATAGTTCGGGAGGAAATGACTTCGGTCAGTGAAGCGATGCCTCAAATGCCCAACCTTGTTTTAGTGTAACAGTAAATGATGTTTTTCATATTGCAAAATTTTTCTATAAATTTCAGTTGGTAGGTTGCAAATCGTTCTAGTTTAAAATTTTCAATTATTATTATTATTTGAACTACCTCTTGTGGATCTACAAAAAACCAATAATATAACTAATAAATAACCTATTCTATTATGTTATAAGATTGAATTAAAAACTTTACTACACAAATTACAAAGTTAATTTCTCTTAAGGATACTAATTGATAAGCACCCAAAACTGTACATTTTATACCCCGAATAGTTGTATTTTAGTTGCTATTTCTCGACAATATGGGTCTTATGCGCTTAAATGTTTAATATGCAGGTTTAATGTACGTTGCGGTGTTCAAACGCGTATTTCAAGGCAATTGTGCATTTTACGGAGCTAAATACTAAATTCCCGTACCCTAGCCTACCCTAAACTTAGCCCAAGCCTGTGTGTGTTTTATTTGTGTCATTTTATTATTTTTTAGATTTTTAGTTTGAGTCTTTTCTATTTTTAGGATTTATTTTAGATTTATTTTAGAATTTTTAAATTTTATTTTCTATTTTTCTATTTTATTTTTATTAATATAATTTTATTTTATTTTGATTTTTATTAGTTTCTAGTTTTATTTTATTTTATTAAGATTTTAATTTTTAGGATTTCATTTATTTTTAGTTTATTAAATTTTATTTTTAGGACTTTAGTTTTTAAGTTTACATTGTTATTTCTTTTTAGTTTTATTTTTATTGAGTCTTGATTTTAATTTTTAGTATAGAAAATTAATTTTTAGATTTTAGTTTTTATAAGTTTTATTTTATTACCTAGATTTTATTTTTTATTTTTTTAGGGGCCAATAAAACACACACAACCCCCTTATCCTACACACTTACCCTAATACCCACTAAACTACCCTTATCCTACACCCAACTCCCCTTACCCAACTCACCCACACACTAACTCCCCTGCACCCCCACACACCTTAACACCCTACACCCATCTTCTTCCCCAACTCACTCTCTCTCATACCTCCATTACCAAACACATTACCACCATTAAACCCTCACCCATCTAATCTCCATAACCACCAACAAAAATACCCATCTCTCTCTCTCTCTCTGAAAACCCCAACGAACCCGGCGACAACCCGAGCTAATCCGTCGCCGGCGAGCGACCCCCTTCTCCGGCGCCTCACTCCCACAGCCGTCGGCCAGCCACTCACCCTCGCCGGACAGTCTGAACCCTGCGACCTCAAACCCGGAAACCCAGCACCGCCGCCCCTCTCCGGTCGCGAACTGCCGCCGACCCTGCTCCGACCTAGCGTCGCCGGCGCACACCCTCACTGCCTCGGCCATCATCTCCGGCGTTCAACCCAGCTGTCGGCCTGTCCCGACGGCGACCAACCCCGAATCCGCGACCCTGCTGCCACCAACTCCGACTCTCTCTCTCTCCTCAACCCATTACCAACAAACATACCCAACCAAACAAAAACCCATAAACCCAAATTCATTTTTAAACCCAAAACCCAAATACCCATTTCCCATGTCATCCACTTCTCCAAAGTAAGTAAAAATCGTGCCTGCACAAATCACACCAAAACAAAGCAAACTCAATTACCCCATGTGCCAATAAACCATTTAATTCCTTTTACCCCTTTTTACCATAATACCCCCTAACTAACCACCCAAAACCAAATCCCAAAATTACCCCTCAACCCAAAACAGATTTTTTCCAAATATCCTCACACCCCCATGCACATGTGACCTCACCCATTTCCACATGCACTCCCTACCTTTTTACCATTATACCCCTTTGCTCCATTGCATATAAAATGAAGAAGAAGACCCATTTGAAGAGAATTCTAGATTAGAGAGCTTGGTAGAGAGAAAATTCTAGAGGGAGATAGTTTAGTTTAGAAAATAAATCCTTGTAAATAGTTTTTCATTTTTTATTTTTAGATATTTGTGAGATTAAATATTGTTAGAGAGTTAATTGAGTGAATATTTTAATTTCAAATCATTTGGATGCTCAATTAAGTGGTGTATGCTTCAATTTGGAAGATTAGAGTTCAACATTCTCAAGGAGACTTGGTTTGCTTGTTCTATTCTCTTCTCTTTTATTTTAGTAGCCTTTATTATTAATTTGTCATGTTTCATATCATGTTAGGCTAAATCTCCTTTCAAGGGGTGGGGTAAAACCCCTATTTGATGTTATTGTATTTTAATTAGTTTAATTAGTTGAAAGATCCCTTTGAATGTTAATTTTAATCCCTCACCCTTAGATTTACGCCTCGAGAGAAGGTAAATGATTTTCGAGAGAAAATCGAAATTCTAATTATAATACCCATTTTAGTTTCGAACTAGAGATAGGGGTTTCTTAAGTGGGGTATTATAATTTGAATTTCAACTCTAAATTCATTTCTAAGATTGACATAAATTCTAATTGATCGATCCTAGCGGGTGATTAATTAAAAGGAGTGTTGATCTAATTTTCTAGAGTTGTGGGGTGTTAAACTTAACTTTCTAAAAGATTACTATTCTAATTACACTTGCAACGAGAGTTGATTTGTAATTTTAATATTAATTTGGGAGAATTCAAATAATTGAATTAATTAATTAGAATAATTAAAATTTGTGGTGTAATCCCACTCCTTGATTGTTCTCACAATTATTTTCCTCACTTTATCTCTTATTTTTAGTGTTAGACTTAATTTTTCATTTTAGTCACTTTTTAGTTAGTTGTTTAGATTAGTTTAGACCTCACCTCACCCTATTGTTTTAATATTGAAAAAGCTAAAAAAATTAGAAAAGTGAAAAAGCACAAAAAGAAAATAAAAAGTGAATTACATTTGAATTTGTCTCTAGCTTACTCCCTAGAAAGTGGATTGATACTCTTACTTACCTCTACACTGGATTTTATTATTATTTGTAGGTACATAAGGTTTTGATTAGAAGGGCTTTTCAAGCAACGACACAAATATACGCAAAAGTCTTTCTATCACTAATTACTCAAGTAGATTTATTATATTTATTTCTTATTTGAGAAAAAAATAATATGCCCATGATTTTTCTCCATTTCATAAAAATCTAGCATTTTTTTATTTAAAAATCATAACTTGAGAACTATTTGAAATTCCGTAGTTAAAGTCCAACCTACATATTTGGTTATAACTATTTCAATATCCCTGTTTGAAATAACAACGTTATAACAATTTGATATCCCATACTCAAATCCAACCTACAACATTAATACTAACTTTTTGAAATTCCGATTTGAAATCAAGTTGTTCCAAGTAGGTAAAGATGTCCAAAGGCATCCCCTTAAAAAATCATAACGTTAACGTTGTAGTAAATTGACCACTATAAAAATCACATTGTTAGGGGTGAGATCTCACACTTTCTCCAAACCATTACATTTATCCCCCAAACATGGCAAGGAACAAAGTGAATATTGAATATATCCAAAACAAATCTAAAAGGAGAGCATGATTTAAGAAAAGGAAAATAAGCCTAATGAACTAGGCGCATGAGCTGAGCACCCTTTGTGGTATCCCCGCATGGGTCATCATATTTAGTGAACAAAAGAGCGAACCAAATGTTTGGTCCGGGCCCCTTGAGGTCCAAAAAGTGATATCCAAGTTCAGTAAATTACCAAAAGAGGTACAACAACAAAACATGGTTAATCAAAAACTTTGATGCGTGAAAGGATACAAAAAACCGAGGACAATGCTAGGATACTTCGGATGGAGAATCGCAAGAAGTATCTATACAATGTGGTTTCCGAGTGTTTGAGGGGGAATAAAGTCCTACATCCGTTGACCCAAAGGACTTGGATGTGCTGGGGTGGTTTATCAACACAAAGATCCGTCAAATATCTTCACTTAAGAACAAACCTGGTCCATAAGCTACTAATATCCAACCACCAATTGCTTCCAGCAGTAACATTGAAGGGCCTAGGATTAGTCCACATACACAGTTATTATTTCATGATCTTTACTCAGTTGTTGTAGTTTCTTTATAAGTGATTTCCCCTTTGATTAGTCCACAATTTTGTATTGAACACAATAAGAGTTTGAATTGAAGTCCATATGCCGGTGTTGTTTATAATAGTTTATGTGCATTACTTTACAATAGATGTGAAAATGCATAGATGGTAACTACGTGTCATGAAATTTTGGTAAACTCTACAGCCATCTATAGCCACAGAGAAACAAACCAGTTTACTTTAAACCTACATTTGTTGTTTTAATTAATTTTTGTAATCCTAAAGTATTTTTGTTGTTTTGTAACATTATGAAATCTTGTTATTAAAATTCCCCATTCAAAAGCATGCTTTCATAAGTCGGTCAAAGATAATTTTGTCCAAATGCATGTCCCTTGACCCACTATAACATATCAATCATATAACATCTACGTCCATCCAAGAAAAATGTCTTCTATAACAAATTAATGTTCATTAAAATTAGTCACTAATGCAGAAATCAGACAATCTAAACCAGTAATAGTCAAAAATAAAAGGAATATGTTGATTTGGAACACTCGATTCTCCCAAAGTGTTAAAAGTGTTTTAATTTTAAAATTAGGTTATGTGCTGGCATATTTAAAAATGATAGATTTTATTAATTGCTCATAATTGAATATTTTAATGACAACCATAAAATAAACATAAATTATTACAAAATCTGATATGGTGATTTCTCAAGATATTTTACCTTGAAACATTTAAAAATATCTTAAATTAAAATTGAGATCACATTTAAACGATAGCATGGTTCATGAATTTTATTTTGTTGTCATTGATTGTTGATCCCTTTGTAAAAGTGGTGATCGCTTAAATAAGCTCTGATACCAATTCGTAAAATATGACTATGTGATAATTGATTAAATTCACAAATTTCTAATTTGGCACACTTATTTAAAGTCTATTTTTAAACCAAATTAATTCAGCCCCTAAACATGCAACTACGTGTGTGCGTGTGTCAAACCATAAATAAATAAAGCATGCGACACAAAGTTCAGGAAAAATCCCCGAAGGGCAAAACCTTTTATTTCTAGAACTCTGACAAGTTTACAAGACCATTGACTTACATACCATCTTGCTTTTGCCCACAAGATTAACACACGGTGTCTTCGTCAAACCTTCAAAATAATGGCCAGAAATCAGCAGTGGTTCACACGCAGCTATACCACAAAGATGGGCAGTCCAGACACACAGTCTTAAATCTTCACAAGAACTCCCTCCATAATAGCACGCAACTCTCCGGTTGTAGAGCTCTCCCCACAAAGAATGAACAAAAGCAAAGTGTGTTCTTGAACACCAAAACAATTCACCAAAGCATATGGGATTTTTGTGAATTGACAACAAAAGGGATAAAAACCCTAAAAGAAGAAGTCAAAAAGAATTCTGCAGATTCGCAGTTTTCTGTCTTTCAAAATGCCGGGACTTCTTAATGAAAATAAAACCATTTAATGAGTATTTATAGAAAATTATTCCGCCTCGATCGTTAAAACGAAAATGGAATCTCACTCGAACGAAGGACACGTGTTGTTTGAACGACATCGCGCGACATCTTCATGTCACTCGAACGAGATGAGATGTAGCTTGAACGACCTGGGCGTCAAAATCGAGGAACGCTACAGGACTTAAAAAAATTACTCATTCTCAAATTTTGACGAAAAAAGTCCGCTCCGACACTTAGAAAATATTTTGAAAAAATATCCCAAAGCTCAAAGTGCAAAGTTAAGGTATTTAAAATATAACCTTACCAAAGTAAACTTTGTGGAGGCTTTTTGATGAAGAACCTTGATATATTCGGATGCGTCTTCATATAGATTGCTCTTGAACTTCTTCGACGGTTGTAACAGTATACAACATAATTAATTGTGATGGACATTTATAAAAATATGTCCTTACAAATCTCCCCCCTATGTCTATGCCGAAACATACATAAAAATATCCGAATTATCAAATACCAAAATGCCTATACAAATCTACCCTCCCATAAATCTCAAAACTGAAAAGGTACAAATTTTCAAGTTCTCAAATTGTTCTTCAAAAATCTTCATCAAATCTCAAAGATTTTCTCATCAAGGTGTTCAACATAATGATCTTCAATCTTTGTACCTACACACATGAGATAAAGAAAAAACCTTCGTGACGTATCGAGTTTGAAATGATATAAGAATAAATCATTATTAAATCAAATCTCCCCCATAACATAATAATTCTTTCTCCCCTTTTTTTATGATGTCCCCAAATAGACAGATAAGAACAAATATTCAAAACATGGAGTGTCACGACAAAATGCATAGCAAACATGAATCAAACTACGCGCATGCAAAGGAGTATCTAAAAAAAATTCATAAACTATTTTTGATTTTTCAAATTTTTCGTACAAAAATAAGACACAAAAAAACACACCATGGATTTATACTAAAACAACCAAGTCATGGAAATGGAATGAATGGGTTTGAACACATTTGATAGGTAAATAAACTCAAGCAATCATATGTGCACGACGAATACGTGTACTTCTAACAAATGAACATCAAAAGTATCGTTAGGTGTAAAAATTATTGAATTTAGATGACATCGTCTTATACAAATCAACAAATCAAAGTCAAAGTGATTTTCACACCAATAACGTCCAAAACTATTTAACACTTTTTCAAGACTTTCAAGGACGTGAAAACCCGTTTTAATTCTCCATCCAAACTCCCTCATGCATATTTTCTTTTAGATGTAATCTAAATTCTCAAACATTGGATAATTGGTGCAAAAACCTAATGACCCCTTTTTGGCATGAATTTCTTCTTATTGCCTTTAAATTTAAATTTTTTTCGGGCACTTTTAAACCTATTTGAACCCCAGATAATAAAATTCCTCAATTTATTAGGTCCAATTAAACGGCGGCTTAATTGCAAAGGATAAATGATAACCTTTCATATCCCTTCACCGTTTTCAAACAAAACACATAAATCCTCACAATCATGGTTCAAAGGTGCACACTTTTTATTGTCTTGTTTTATCGCATTTGGTTCGTTGTATAGACAGAATTGAGATGGAAACACACAACCAACATGTGATAGATAAACGCAATAATCAAACTAATCCGTGCACGTGTGAAATAAAAGAAATCACGAGTCAAACATGTAGGAAGTAACACTTAATTACATCTTAATGACTCCACATATTATAAAGCACAAAGATGAAATGATATATTGTCTCAAAACGCTATCAAATAGTCACATGAAAAATGGAATGATGTTGTGAATTGGTCATCCTAAGTGTCTATCCATAAAAGGTGTAAAACAAAATACAAAACTCTTTCTGGATTTTCACAAAATTTTATCAAAATAAAATCTTTTTGTATTTTTCAAAAGTTTTAAAAATTTTATACAAAAAGTACACATGTCATAACACTAGCAAACACACACACGCACACACACACACACACACACACACACATATATATATATATATATATATATATATATATATATATATATATATATATAATGAAACCACAACTAGTGTATGACAAACATGCAAACACAATCATCTATATGATATGGTAAGAGAAGAGTCATGTGCAAGAAAATGAGAATCAACTATTCTAAAATCTAGTGTATCCAAAAGTGATTTCCTAACCTATACGGATGCAACACGTCGATATGGGGTTTTGAAAACCAAGAAAACACTAGACTTCGACTTCCTAGGACTTCTTCCAAGATCAAAACAAAATCTCCTAAGGTGACCTTTTCGACCACAATGTGAACATGGTTAAACATGAGGATTGTTACCTAAAGTGTGATCTTTTCTAACGTCCTTGGGATTAATTGACTCTCTAAAACAAATAATGGAATTGACTTTAGCATGAGAACAAGATGAGCCATTACCATCACAATCAAACCTATTCGAGTCTCTCAAATCATTTTTTAACTTCAAAATTTTTTACTCAAGCAAAGAATTTAACTCTTCCAGTCTGAGGGACTCCTTATTCAAATTATCAATCAAACCTAGAAGCTTATCTCGCTCCCCCTCAATAAAACAAACTTTTCACTAAGAGTCTTTTCACGTGCCACAAACTCATTGATTAAAAAAATTTATCCTCTTTGGCACAAACACAAACCATCAAATTTTTAAGGTCCTCTAATTCTTTTTCTAAAAATAGGACCCTATCATCACTCTCCTTCTTGGACAATTTTAAAGCAACAAAGTCATGGTCCAAGGCAACGAATTTCTCACGATAAAAATCTCTTTGATTTTGAACCGTTTGCAAAAGATCCATCGCGAATTTAAAACGAGAATTTTCTTTTTCCAAAACTTTAATTCCTTTTGCAAATGTGAAATTCAAACTATTTAAATCATTAAAACTTTGACTTGTGTCAATAGTAGGGGGCATCAAACTAGACAAGTGCTCCATTGAAAATTGCGACAAAATTCAAAAATCAGATTTTTCAAAAAAATCCATATCACACAATTTTACGAAAAATAGGAATACATGATAAATTAGCGTAACCCTCTCTGATACCAATTTGTAAAAGTGGCGATCGCTTAAATAAGCTCTGACACCAATTTGTAAAATATGACTGTGTGATAATTCATTAAATTCGCAAATTTCTAATTTGGCACACTTATTTAAAGTTTATTTTTAAACCAAATTAATTCAACCCCTAAACATGCAACTACGTGTGTGCGTGTGTCAAACCATAAATAAATAAAGCATGCCATACAAATTTTAGGAAAAATACGCAAAGGGTAAAACCTTTTATTTATAGAACTCTGACAAATTTACAAGACCATTGACTTACATACCATCTTTCTTTGGACCACAAGAGTAATGCGTTGTGTCTTCGTCAAACCTTAAAAGTAACGGCTAGAAATCAGTAGTGGTTCACACACAGTTATACCATAAGGACGCACAGTCCAGACACGCTGTCTTAAATCTTCACAAGGACTCCCTCCATAATAACACGAAGCTCTCCATTTGTAGAGTTTTCCCCACAAAGAATGAACAAAAGCAAAGTGTGTTCTTGAACACCAAAACAATTCACCAAAGCATAATGGATTTTTGTGAATTGAAAACAAAAGGGATAAAGACCCTAAAAGAAGAAGTCAAAAATAATTCTGCAGAATCACAGTTTTCTGTCTTTCAAAATGCTAGAACTTCTTAATGAAAATGAAACCATTTAATGAGTATTTATAGAAAATCACGTCGCATCGATCGTTAGAACGAAAATGGGATCTCTCTCGAACGAAGGACACATGTCATTTGAATGATATCGCGTAACATCTCCATGTCGCTCGAACGAAATGAGATCTCGCTTGAACGACCTGGGCGTTAAAATCGAGGAACACTACAGGACTTAGAAAAATTACTCATTCTCAAATTTTGACGAAAAAAGTCCGCTCCAACACTTAGAAAATATTTTGAAAAAATATCCCGAAGCTCTAAGTGCAAAGTTAAGGTATTTAAAATATAACCTTACCAAAGTAAACTTTGCGCAGGCTTTTTGATGAAAAACCTTGAAATATTCGAATTCGTCTTGATGTAGATTTTTCTTGAACTTCTTCGACGGTTGTAACGGTATACGGCATAAATAATTGTGATGGACATTTATAAAAATATGTCCTTACACCCTTCATACTACTAATTCATTATGAAAGTAAAAAAGTTTCTTTATACCTTTTAATATTTGTTACCACATTTATTACTGATGATTATCTCTACATAAATAGCCACTCAAAAAGTTAATAGATAATGAATAAAGTGTTGGAAAATATTTATGCAATGGCAGAAATGAAACTCGTCTATTTATAACAATAATGCCAAACTCAACACAACAATATAAACATCTGAATACAACTCTGTTGAACTTCAAATTAAATCTCAAAAATTCGAGGCGTGATGTCACTTTTTAAACACAGTATTTGCCCCTTTTAGATAATTCGGTATACAAATGGGAACCCGAAAATCCACACTCGAGATAAAATAAAGTAATTGCACTGTCTGTAAATTGTATGTTTGAAGGCATCCCTTGGATGTAGCAGCGAAGAACATACAAGCAAGGTCTTATTCTATTTTTGTACACAAACAAAATAAGATAATTTTGTATCTCCTGAAATTGTAAGTGAGTAGCTGTAGGGGTTGAGAAATGTGAAATCGGGTTAAGATAAATTGAGAACACACTATATATTGATTATGCATATATAAGAGTTCCAACTAGTTTAGATATATAGAAAAAATAGGTTAGTATAGTTTGAGAAATCCATCTCCTCAAAGTTACATACTCTAAGAAGAAATTCACTCCAAGAGAACCTTCAAAGGGAAGTAAATTCAAAACCCTAAAACCATAAATAGGACACTTGCACTGCATCCTACATCTTACCTATGCGCTTTAATCGTTTATAAACACTTGAAATCATTTTAAAATCAATTTAATTCCAAACAAATCATTTTATATAATTTTAAACAATTTTTAAATGAGTTTTGAATTAATTAAAAATTGATTTTAAAAGTGTTGTGGGTATAAATAGAAGGTCAAAAACTTGTTTTTTTGCATTGATTGTTTGCTTGGGTAGAATCTGAAAGCATTAGAGACTTTGAAGTGTGTTTTGTAATTATTTTCATACGTGCGTCTCACCCTTCATCCTGTGCGTACACGAGTTGGTTACATAACGGTTGGATTTGTGTTTTATTATACACACATTATGCGTATTCTATCTCAGCCCTTAGATCATTTTAATCAACGTACTGCATGAGATCTTTCTCAATCCTTGTGATCCCAGCCTTACCCAATCAGTGACCTTTTAACTCACCGCCTGTGTTAAACTGTTGGATCAAAGTCAATCCATTTAGACTTGATCTCACCCGTAGGATTGATGCTGATGTTCTTTATCCTTCTACACCTAGTATAAAAAGGGATCTATTCTTAGCATTTTGGAACTTTTGTCACTTCTTATTTCTGAGAGAAAAGAGAGAAGAGAGAGAGAGATTAGCAGAAGAAAAAACTAAGTTTTCTTTATGGTGCAAACCCTCCTCCCAAATCAAAACACCAAATCTAAACAGTTTCAAACACTAGAGAACCCACCTTTTGAGAATTAGATCCTCCTAGGGTTTTCTATGTTGTTAGTTGTGTGTTTTTCTTTTTGAGGACCTCTTCAAAAACATTTATTCTCTCAGAAATCATCTCTAAGGAAGATTTAAGTTTCATTATTGAAACTGAGTCTTTCTAAAAGAGAAAATCTCACGATTATAGTTTTCTGTTTCTCTTTTAAGATCTAACGTCTTAGATCTATTTTGTTTCAACAATTTTTTGAAATAAAAAACTTTTGTTTCAAAAATAAGTTTTCAGATCTAGTGAGTTGTGTGTTTCTGTATTTTATTTCATATTTTATGAAATACTAGTGTTCAAAAATAAAAGAAACACAAAAGAACTCGTGCCAAAGTTTTAAAGTGTATAGAAATAAGTTTTATATATCAAAACTTGTTGAATCAATCCTTGCATGTTAAGTCTGAATCTGTTTTATTAAAGTAGACTTTTAGTCCAGTTGGATCTCAATTGGTGGTTTACAATTTTAAAAATATTTTCAAAACCCAGAAATTGTTTAAGACCTTGAATCGTCTTTCGATCAAGGTATCCTTGAGATCTGTGGTTTAATTAAAGATCAAGAAGTTTTTTCTTGAAAAATCAAGATTCAGAAATAACCTTCATATTAGAACGTTTGTAATATGTTAGGATTGTTTGTATAAATATTGAGAGGGTGAGTAGCATGTTTGCATGTAGTAGCACATCACAAACACCATCTCACACGAACACTTAGACACTGTGGTTTTATCTGAGAATTTTGAATTTGAAAGAGTTGCTGAAATCTGAATTCAAAGGGAAGGAGATCAAGGAAAAGACAAAGAAGCATCAAGAAAAGATCAACTTCCAAGTCAGAATACCTTTGGAGTGGAGAATCTTGTGTAGGTACATTCTGAGCTTAGGTTAGGATCTTTATGATTTGCTTAAGTGTTGTAACTTGATTTTTATTCTGGTGGATTTTGGTTTTGTGCCGTAGAGGGCACCGTGGATGTTCCCTTGTTTAAGGGTTTTACCATGTTAAAAATTCATGTGTCTATTTCTTTGAATGTTCTTAATTGTTGTTGTGATTGGGACTGCATGGTAACGATAGTTGATGTTTATTAAAAATTAAACCTAAGGTAATCAACTATCGAATTTAATCCATACATTCAGAAACAGATTTTACAACACATCTTGTGTTTTTTGAAAAGAGTTTTGCCCAAAACCTTTATTCGGAGTTTACACAACCATAACATTTTGTTATCGACTTTGTAATAAAAAAGCTTTTAGTATTAAGGCCGTTTTTTAATTGGTATCAGAGCAGGAACACCTTTTGTTATCCTGAAACTTGAGAAATTGTTTTCGAAAATTCTTTCTGAAAATTTCTGAGTATGGAAGAAAAATTTCAGAAGTTATGTAACCTATCCAGACCACCACTCTTTAATGGAAATAATTTTTTGTACTGGAAAGTACGAATGACTCCTTTCATTCAAGGAACCCTGGGTGATGAAGTCTGAGAAATGATTGAAACTAGATATGAACATCCTACTAAACCTACTTATGAAACCAATCCGAGAAGGATTAAGAAACTTCTATGTGAATTTACTAAGGAAGAGAAAAAACTGTCTCTTGATAATAACAAAGGAAAGAATGACGTGTTTATGTCCATTAATAAACATGAATTCAAAAGAATATCCATATGTTCTACTTCCAAAGAGGCATGGGACACATTGGTCATTTCTCATGAGGGTGATGAACGTGTCAAAGCTGGAAAAACCCAAATGCTTATTCAGCAATATAATACCCTGATTATGAATGACAATGAATCCTTTGACGATTTCTACATAAGGTTAACTGACATTTTTACAAAACTTCATGCAAATGGTATAACCTACAGTATAAAGGAAATTGTGTCAAGGATTATTAGGTCATTGCCATCTAAATTTAACATTAAGAGATATGCTATTGAGGAAATGAATGACCCTAACATGACTCCTGAACTACTTAGTAGTAAACTTAGGACTGTTGAATTGGAACTGGACTTCAAAAAAAAATTGACTAGATATACCAGTAGAGCCTCTAGTTCTAATTTTGTGTTTTCATCTAAATTACTAGTGCCTAAATTGAACTCTATAGACCTTGACACTGACTGTCTTGAAAACTGTGATTTAGAAAACCTTTACAATGAAATAGCTCTTATAAGTAAACATTTCAAAAATATTTTGAAATTCAAAAATGTTGTAGCCTCTGAACCAGGCAAATCAAATTATCAAGGTAATCAATCTCACAGACCTCATGAAAGAGACAATACCAAACACACTTATGACAATATGAGGAACTCTGACCCCAACAGACCTAAACCTGACATAAAAGATGTGAAATTTCATCGTTGTGGTAAACTTGGTCACTATGCTAGTAAATGTCCAGCTAGTTTTAATAACAACAAGGCCAATATGTGTAAAACATGGGACGACTCTAGTGATTCTGATCAGGATGAAACTGAGTCAACCCAAGTCTATAAGTACTGCATGTCTTTTTTTGCTAAGATAATATATAATGATGATGCATGCTTGCCTACTCATGTACTTCATATGCCTGTTGATGTTGTTAATGATTCTATTGATAATTATATTCCTATTCCTGCTAAAAAATTATATGTGAGTCAAAGTGATAATGTTGATGACAAATTGAATGTGTGCGTTAGTAAAGAACCTAACCAAATTATAGGAGACAATTCACATGATGCACATAATGAGCTTGATGATGATCTGCCTGATTTACATGAATTGTACACTAAAACGGTTAAGAAGAGTGCTCGCCTAGAGAAAATGATAAAAATCTTAAGTGAGCATATTGATCTGCTTAACCAAACCATTAGGAAGAACGCTAAAGATTATACTTCCCAATGTGTTGCTCATGAGACTGAGATTGAGAATTATAACTTGAGAATAAATTCTTTGATTCAAAAGAACCATGAATTTGAACAAAATTACAAGGCAGCCCTTATTGAACTAGAAGAGTCAAAACAAAAGGTTTCAAATGTTTTTAAAAAATGCCACATTTAGAAACACAAGCCAGGACTTATGAAAAAATTGTTACTCGAAGAAAATTTGACTCTGAAGATAAGTCTGGCCTAGGTTTTGGAGAAATAGTGCGCACAAGTAAGACCAAAGTTTCTGCTGAAAATGTTGATTTTGTAACACAAGGCCAAACTTCTCAAAATGTTCAAAAAGGTGAAACCAATCTCAATTTCTCTCAATCAACACATAATCGAAATGATCAACAGTTGAAACCAAACTATCAAATAAAATATATTTGTCCTTTTGCCAGAGACCAAGGACAGAAACCTAAACCCAATAATGACTGGACTACTGTACCCAATAGATCCAAGCCAATCTTCAAAGACTTTAGTAAGAAAGTTAAGTCCTATACGCATCAGTATTGTTCTTACTGCGATATCTTGGACATACTCTAGCTGAATGTTTCCAGAAAAGGACATACACTCCTACCTACCAGAACTTTAACTATTCTAGGAAATCTAGAAATACTTATACGCTTCCTACACAGGCCACAAACAACTTTAACTCTAAAAATAAAAATAGAGGGTCCAAGACTAAGAAGAAATCATTTAGAAAGACCCCTAAAATATTTTCAAAGTCAAAAGGCCACAAAAACTTTAAAACTAAGCCTATTTGGATTGGAAAAGATGATTTACTACCCCAGCTCAAGTGCAACATTGTCATTTATGCTTTAAAGGCACAAAGCCCTTCAACTGGATGGTATTTAGACTCCGGATGTTCTAAACATATAAACGGGGACAAAACCAAATTAAAGAACAAGACAGACTTCCTTAGAGGTAGTGTCATGTTTGGAGATGGTGTTTCATCTCAGATCATAGGTAAAAGGGAACATTGAGTGAGCAAGGGCTTCCTGAACTGAATGATGTTTTATTAGTCAAAGGCCTTAAAGTCAATCTCTTAAGTATATCACAATTTTGTGAATCCAATCACTCAGTTGCCTTTTCTAAAAATGATTGCATAATTATAGATGAAAAGGGCAATTATATTTTGACAGGAAACAGAACCCCAAAAAACTGTTACATAGTAATTCCTAATTATGAATCTTGCAATATTGCCAGATTAGACGATTCTGATCTATGGAACAATAGATTAGGACACACAAATTATGATAACGTTAGAAGATTGAGTTCCCAAGAGATAGCTAGAGGCTTACTAAAAATTAAAAATTCTTTTAATCCTGTATATGGACCTTGTCAAGAAAGAAAAATAAGTAAATCCCCACACAAGAAGGTTAAAGATATCCTTACCACTAAGCCCCTAGAACTTATCCACATGGACCTCATGGGTCCCTCTAGAACTGTTAGTTTCTGTGGAAACTCTTACATCCTAGTTATAGTGGACGACTATACGAGATATACATAGATAACTTTTATGAATCATAAATTAGAAACCTTCAATGTATTCTTAAGAATCCTCTTGAAAATTGAGAATGAGATGGATACCCAAGTATGTCGAATTAAGAGTGATAGAGGTGGAGAGTTTAAGGACTCTGGAATTTCTAAGTATTGTGTAGATAATGGCTATAAACATGAGTTTAGAGCTCCGAAAACCCCACAATAGAATGGTATAGCTGAACGTAAGAATATGACTTTACAAGAAATGGCTAGGGTTATGTTACATGCTAAGAATCTCCCTAGATAATTTTGGGTAGAAGCTATCTAAACCGCGTGTCACATTATTAATCATATCTAGCTCAGAAAAAATTCCAAAGAAGCATCTTATGAGTTATGGTTCCACAAAAAGCCTAATCTGAAATACTTTAAAACCTTCGATAATATCTGATATATCTGCAAAGATAGAGAGCACCTTTCAAAATTTGATACCCGAGGAGAAAAGGGAATTTTTCTTGGCTATTCATAAAATAGTAGGTATTTGCGTGTTTTTAACCATAGAACCAAAACTATTATGGAATCAATTAATGTAATTATAGATGACACAACATTTGATGAGGACGAACCAGTTTTATCCCCTGATTCTCAAGATGATACTGATTCACTGCCACCTAAGAATCCTTCTGTACCCATTTGGGTTTCTAAAGATCATCCTAGTAAAACCATTATCGGTAACCCTTCAGAACCAGTTAGAACTAGATACCAACTTCGACAAGTGGCACAATTTTTTTGTTTTATTTCTCTTGAGGAACCTAAAAATGTTAATGATGCCCTTGCTGACTCTTTTTGGATAAATGCTATGCAAGAAGAGATAATCTAATTTAAGAGTCACGATGTTTGGAATCTGGTTCCTAGACCTAAAGATTCGAAGGTTATTGGCACAAGATGGATTTTTAAAAACAAAACTGATAAAAATGGGGAGGTCATTAGAAATAAAGCTAGGTTGGTTGCACAAGGTTACTCTCAGATTGAGGGAATTGATTTTGATGAAACCTTTGCACCCGTTACTCGTCTAGAACCAGTTCGTCTCCTTCTAGCAATTTCTTGTCATATACAGTTCAAATTATTCCAAATGGATGTTAAATCCTCTTTTTTAAATGGAATTTTGTCTTAAGAAGTTTATGTAGAATAACCTAAAGGAATTGTTGATCCTGAACACCCGAACCACGTCTTTAATCTTAGGAAATCTCTATACGGTTTGAAACAAGCTCTTAGAGCTTGGTATGAGATATTATCGACCTTCTTAGTGTCTCACAATTTTGTCCGCGGCGAAAATGATCAAACACTGTTTGTTAGAAAAAAAATCAACATGTCTTAATCGCACAAGTGTATGTGGACGATATTATTTTCGATTCCACCTGTCCTAAACAAGAAGATAATTTTTTTGATATCATGCATACCGAATTTCATATGTCTTTAATGGGTGAACTACAATATTTTTTGGGTTGACAAGTAAAACAATGCAGTGATGGTCTTTTTATTTCTCAATCCACGTATGTTGCAGATTTAGTTAAAAAAATCGGTTCAAATAATACTAAACCTTCTAGAACCTCCATGATTACTTCAACTAAACTATCTAAGGATGATATTGGGAAAAGTGTAGATCCCACCCTTTATAGAAGTATGATAGGGAGTTTGTTGTATCTTACCGCGTCTCGACCTAACATATCCTTCGCCGCGTGTATCTGTGCTAGATATCAAAGTAACCCTAAAGAATATCACTTATTAAGTGTAAAAAGAATTATTAAATATATTAAGGGTACTCTACAATTGGGTATTTTGTACAGAAATGATACGACTAGTTCTATTGTAGGATACACCGATGTCGATTGGGCCGGTTGTTTTGACGACAGTAAGAGCACTTCTGGTGCTTGCTACTACGTAGGCAATAATCTTGTTGGTTGGTCGTGTAAGAAACATAATTGCATTTCATTATCTAGTGCTGAATAAAAATATATAGCTGGTAGTTGTTGTGCTCAATTACTATGGATTAGACAAATTCTTAGTGATTATGGTCTCACAGAAAAATAATTAACCATGTTTTTTAATAATGAAAGTGCCATTAATATTTCCAAAAATCTTGATTTGCACTCACGAACTAAGCATATTAAGATTAGACATCAGTTTATCCGTGACCTTATCGAATCCAAAGATCTCACTATTGAATATCTGAACACTCAAAAACAGCTTGCAGATCTCTTTACAAAACCATTAGATAACATTCATTTTGAGTATTTGTGTACATCAATAGGCATGATAACTCTTAATTAATCTCTATGTTTTTGTGATTTATACCCTTTGTATATTTGAGAAAAATTGGGGGAGAAGATCTTGAGCATTGCTTAGCGATCTCACTATCTATTTCTATTCTAACTCAACTAATATGCCAAATCTAATGTTTATCTTGTCACAGGAATTTCAGACCCGTTGTACATCTTATTTATACGTTTTAGGGTATTGGTTTGTATGTAGTTGAGTAATGTATTTTTTTATCTTATTTTTGGTTCTAGGATGGGAAAGGGTAGTTAGAATTTTTGTATAGGACACATAGGATTTCTTTTTATTTTGACCCAAGAGTACTGAATACTTAAGGGAATTTTGTCTCTAATATCCAAAGGGGGAAATTGAGAACACACTATATATTGACTCACTTGAGTCTTCATATATAGAAGTTCCAACTAGTTGGATATATAGAGAAAATAGGTTAGTATAGTTTAAGAACTCCATCTCCTCAAAGGTACATACTTTAAGAAGAAATTCAGTCTGAGATAACCTTCAAAGGGAAGTAAATTCTAAACCCTAAAACCACAAATAGGACACCTGCACTGCATCCTACATATTACCTATATGATTTAATGGTTTATTAACACTTGAAATCATTTTAAAATCAATTTAATTCCAAACAAATCATTTTATATAATTTTAAATAATTTTTAAATGATTTTTGAATTAATTAAAAATTGATTTTAAAAGTGTTGTGGGTATAAATGGAATTTCAGAAACTTCTTTTTTACACTGATTGTTTGCTTGGGTAGAATTCGAAAGCGCTAGAGACTTTGAGATGTGCTTTTTAATTATTTTCATATGTGTGTCTCAGCCTTCATCCTGTGCGTACACGTGTTGGTTACATAACGGTTGGATTTGTATTTTCTTATAGATACATTATGCGTATTCTATCTCAGCCCTTGGATCATTTTAATCAAAGTACTGCATGCGATCTTTCTCAGTCCTTGTGATCCCAGCCTTACCCAATCAGTGACCTTTTAACCCACCGCCTGTGTTAAACCATTGGATCAAAGTCAATCCATTTAGAATTAATCCCATCCATAGGATTGATGATGATGTTCTCGATTCTTCTAGGCCTAGTATAAAAAGGGATCTATTCTCAGCATTTTGGAACTTTTGTCATTTTGTTATTTCTGAGAGAAAAGAGAGAGTAGAGAGAATATAGAGAAGGGAGAAGAGAGGGAAAGGGAAGAGAGAGAGAGATTAGCAGAAGAAAAAACTAAGTTTTCTTTATGGTGCAAACCCTCCTCCCAAATCAAAACACCAAATCTAAAAAGTTTCAAACACTAGAAAACCCACCTTTTGAGAATTAGATCCTCCTAGGGTTTTCTGTGTTATTAGTTGTGTGTTTTTCTTTTTGAGGACCTCTTCAAAAACATTTATTCTCTCAGAACTCATCTCTAAGGAAGATTTAAGTTTCATTATTGAAACCGAGTCTTTCTAAAATAGAAAATCTCACAATTATAGTTTTCTGTTTCTCTTTTCAAATCTAGCATCTTAGACCTATTTTGTTTCAACGAGTTTTTGAAATAAAAAACTTTTGTTTCAAAAATAAGTTTTCAGATCTAGTGACTTGTGTGTTTCGGAGTTTTATTTCATATTTTATGAAATACTAGTGTTTAAAAATAAAAGAAACACAAAAGAACTCGTGCCAAAGTTTTAAAGTGTACAGATCTGAAAATAAGTTTTATATAAAAACTTGTTGAATCAATCCTTGCATGTTAAGTATGAATCTGTTTTATTAAAGTAAACTTTTAGTCTAGTTGGATCTCAATTGGAGGTTTACAATTTAAAAAATATTTTCAAAACTCAAAAATTGTTTAAGACCCTAGAGCCGTCTTCCGAGCAAGGTATCCTTGAGATTTGTGGTTTAATTAAAGATCAAGCAGTCTTTGCTCGAAAAATCAAGATTCAGAAATAACCTTCATATTAGAACATTTGTAATTTGTTATGATTGTTTGTATAAATATTAAGAGGGTGAGTAACATGTTTGCATGTAGTAGCACATCACAAACACTATCTCACATGAACACTTAGACACTGTGGTTCTGTCTGAGAGTTTTGAATTTGAAAGAGTTGCTGGAATCTGAATTCAAAGGGAAGGAGATCAAGGAAAAGACAAAGAAGCATCAAGAAAATATCAAGTTCCAAGTCAAAATACCTTTGGAGTGGAGAATCTCGTGTACGTACGTTATGAACTTAGGTTAGGATCTTTGTGGTTTGCTTAAGTGTTGTAACTTGATTTTTATTCTAGTGGATTTTTTTTCGCCGTAGAGGGCACCGTGGATGTTTCACTTGTTTAAGCGTTTTACCACTTTAAAAATTTTTGTGTCTATTTCTTTGAATGTTCTTAACTGTTGTTGTGATTGGTATTTCATGGTAACTATAGTAGATGTTTATTAAAAATTAAACTTAAGGTAATCATCTATCGAATTTAATCCATACATTCAGAAATAGATTTTACAACATATCTTGTGTTTTTCGAAAAGAGTTTTGCTCAAAAAGTTTATTCAGAGTTTACACAACCATAACATTTTGTTATCAACTTTGTAAACAAAAGGCTTTAGTATTAAGGTCGTTTTTCATAAATTATGTGCAATTTCGAAATATGCAGCCTTTTTTTTGTAGAAAATGAAAGGTTGTGTCTCAAGAGTCGTGATTGTTGAATTTAACAGTCTGTAATTAATTTTGGAATGGCATGATTGTTTAAAACCAACAGGTACAAGTCATTTCTGAACCTGTGCAACTAAACTAAACTAATTTTTTAAAGGGACCAAAAAGTGACAGCTCCTGAGATATCGCGATTCAACCTAAACGAATCTCGAAAACCCACTACCATTGCGGTCACGTGACATTCGAAGTGCAAAGTGCGCCACTAGCGCCTCTACAGCTCACTGCCCCGCCTGTATGCATGCGCACGTGCATGTGCGTGTGCTTGTGTACGATTCTTCACACCATATTGGAGCTCACTTGAATAGCCCTCCTAAATGCTTGATGAAATAACTCTTCATCTTCCATTTCTACTTATTAAGTACATACATTCTTTATATTTTTCCAATCTGGGATACAAAGATTGCCCACTTCTTTTATAGCTTAGTGGGTTTCACTTAGCTTTGTTCATTTTACAATGTGGGACACTTTCCCTTTTATATTGGCTTTTTTTCCCTCTTCTCTCCACACTTCCAATGTGGTAAAAACTTTCACACAATACTTTTACTCATTTATTTTAAAACTCTCTAATATTCCTCCACCATTTTCAAAATAACTTTTGTAAATCTTTGATTATCTGTAAGACTGTGTATAGGTACTGGTGTCTCATGACTTGAACCAAAATCATTTGAAGATTCGTCAACACTAACCATGAAAGTATAGTAGAATTATCTTTGAACTATCAATCATTATTGAGAAGTCAAACTTGTCTACACACACAAATCTTTTAGTCACTGATTATCCATATAAACAGATACATATATTAGGCCTTGTGTTCGTACCTTGATTTCATGCGTGCTTTAGAGTCAAGACCAATTCTCATTGTTAGCGACACAACTTCCACACCCATATATGTAGAGTATCATAGGTGTCCATGTAACTAAAACACCATATGTCTATTAAGATAAAACTCATCCTCATTAATTATTCATTACATGTACTAAGAACTTACCTTTGGTATGCTTGAATTCATAGTGCTTATAATCACGTCATATGATGTGCTTTAATCATTGAAATTGAGACTTTATGTCAAGTATCAAGTTGAGTTTCCCTCAAGAGTGATTATTATTAATGGTCTTTAGTCCCATCCCTAATGATGTCTTAAACCCAAGTCCTCTTGTAAGACCTTTTTATAAATAGATCAACTAAGTTTTGACTTGATTTTACATAATCCATTGTGATTACACTATTTGTAATCATTTGCCTAACACAAATATGTCTCAATCCAATATGTCTATATTTTCCATTGTATACTTTACTATAAACTCTGGAAAGTGTAGACTCAATATCACAATGTAAGGATATTGGAGGCATTGGTTTTGACCCAACTGGAATTTTAATTAAAAAATTCCTTAACCATTCTGCCTGTTTACTAGTTGCAGCTAATGCTACAAACTCAGCTTCCATTGTAGAATCAACTATACAAGTCTATTTCTTTGATCCCCAAGAAACAACTCCTCCACTAAGAGTGAAAATACATCCGCTTATTGAGGAATGATCCTCCCGCTCAATTATCAAACTGGCATCAGAAAAACCTTTTAATACCGAAGGATATCTATTATAGTATATAATATAGTCCATAGTTCCTTTTAAATATTTTAATACTATATTAACAGCATGCCAATGCAATAAACTAGGATGACTAGTATATCTACTTAATTTACCAACAACATATGCAATATCAATTCGAGTACATGGCATGGCATACATTAAACTACCAATTACTCGTGCATATTCTAATTGTGAAATAGCTTTACCAGTATTAGGGATCATCTTTAGCTATGGTTCAAAAGGTGTACTAACAGGTGTGCAATCAAACTGATTAAATTTTTTTAAAATTTTCTCAACATAATGAGATTGAGTGAGAATTATATTTTTATCCTTCCTTCTTATTCTTACTCCTAATATGACATCATCTTCACCCATATCTTTCATATCAAATTTAGAAGACAAAAAACTCTTTGTATTATTAATGCTTTCTAAATCAGTACCAAGAGTTAACATATCATCTATATATAAACAAATTATCACACCTTTACCATTAGCAAATTTACTATAAACACACTTATCAGATTCATGAATTTTAAAACCATAAGAAATAATGACTTTGTCAAAATTTTCATGCCATTGTTTAGGTGCTTGTTTTAGGCCATATAAGGACTTAATAAGTTTACATACTTTATGTTTTGGTCCAGACATAACAAACCCTTCAGTTTCTTCCATGTAAATTTCTTCTTCTAAGTCAGCATTTAAAAAGTCAGTTTTCACATCCATTTGATGAATTTCAAAATTATATATAGATGCTAATGCAATCGAAACTCTAATTTTAGATGTTCTAGCAACTGGTATAGGTATCAAAATAATCAATTCCCTCTTTTTGTGTAAAACCTTTAGCAACCAATCTAGCCTTGAATTTATCAATTGTTCCATCTATTTTCATTTTCTTTTTAAAAATCCATCTAGACTTGATGGGTTTAGATCCTGGAGGTAAGTCTACTAACTTCCAAGTTTTATTTCCCATGATTGAATCCATTTCATCATTTCTGGCTTCTTTCCAAAATGCCGAATCTACAAACTTAATTGCCTCATCATAAGTTTGTGGGTCTGTTTCAATACTAAGAGTCAAAGAAAATAATTACAAAGTGCGTCTCTAGTTTCTTCAACAAGATAGACTACAAATTTAGGACCAAAGCTCTTTTCGTTTCAAAGTTTTACGTTTTCTAATCTCTTCTTGTTAACTGGTGGTGTATCATGTAATTGTGAATGCGCGGGTACTTCTTTTTCATTATTTATTCTAAGAATAGAAGAAAACCTTTGTTCATAAAAAATAGCATCTCGCAATTCAATTATAGTATTTACCTCAATAGAATCATTAGGTTCACTAACCATAAATCTATAGGCTTTACTATGTTGTGCATAACCTATGAAAATACACTCAACGCCTTTACTTCATAATTTCTTTCTCTTAGTTTTAGGTAGTCTTACAATAGCTCTACTACCCCAAACTTTAAGATAACCTAAATTAGGTTTCCTATTCTTCCATAACTCATAAGGAGTTTTCTTATTATCTTTAACAGGTATTCTATTTAGAATATAACACAAATTTAAAAGTTCTTCTCCCCAAAACCCTTTATTTAAACTAGAATAAGAAAGCATAGCATTAACCATTTCAGTTAATGTCCTATTTTTTTTCTTTCTGCTACTCCACTTTGTTGTGGTGTATAAGGTTCAGTAACTTCATGTATAATACTCACATCTTGACAAAATTGAGGAAAGTGATATTCACCACCTCTATCAGATCTAAGACATTTTATTTTAGTATCACATTGATTTTTAACTTCATTTTTATATGTATTAAATCTATTAAGCCCATCATCCTTAGAGTTTAAAAGATATATGTAACAATATTTTGAAAAGTCATCGACAAATATACTACTGCTTCTAGTAGGTGTTCCATGCAATCACAAATATCACTGTGTGCTAATTGCAACAAAGATGTAGTTTTTTCTATTTTGGAAAAAGGCAATCTTGTTATTTTTGTTTGCATGCATATTTTATATTTTTCATTCATATCATTCTCATATTTATGAATTAAATTTAAATTAACCATGAATTGCATTTTCTTTGTATTAGCATGTCCTAAACGACTATGCCATAATGAAAGACAATCAATGATATAAGCTGAAGAATCTTTTTCATTGATGTTGAGCTTAAACATGGCCTCATACCAATAGACTTTTCCTACAAAGATACCATTTTTAGTCAGAATAAATTTGTCTGACTCAAATACAAGTTTAAAGCCAAATTTGTTAAGAAGATTTCCAAAAACTAAAATTTTCCTATCATCAGGAACAAGAAAGACATTGGTGAGACTAAGGATTTGTCTGAAAGTGAATTTGAGATCCACGGCCCCTTCGCCTTTAATCGCAGCAGTTAAAGAATTTCCCATATATAGAAGATATCCCTCCACGGTTTCATAGGCAGAGAACAAGCTCTTGTCCTTACATACATGCCTTGTGGCACCAGAATCAATCCTCTAAGAGTTATCTTCTCCAAGCATATTAGCCTCGGATATCATAGAAGCAAATTTTTTCTTTGTTTTCGATGACCCTCCTTTTTCTTCTAGTTTCTTAAATGCATGACAATCCTTCTTGAAGTGACCTGGTTTATTGCAGTGAAAACAATTTCCGTTCTTCTTTTTGTTTGCTTTATAATTATTTGAAAAATTCTTCCGCTTGTTATTCTTTCCATGATTGCCATATTTATGCTCCTTTCCTTCCTCGACCATATGTACCTTGGAAACATAATTTTCATGTTCCTCTTTACCATCTAGAATACGAGACACTTGTTCAATTCTTAAACGAGTCGCAAATTCTTCAAATCAAAGATCTTAGTTTTTGTGATTGAGTTCTTTCTTATAATCTTTCCATGAAGGAGGAAGTTTTTTAATTAGGGCATAAACAATTGCATTATCATCCATATTTTAATTTTTAAGTTTGCATTGATTTAAGATGCGTTGGATATCATGAAATTGTTCTAGCACAGGCCTATTATCAAGAGTTTTAAAACAAAAAAACTGACTAATAAGGAACTTCTTACTTGTAGCGTCTTCCATAAGATGTTTGGTCTCCAATATGTCCCATAAGTCTTTTGCAATCCCAACATTTTGGTATAAGTCAAAAAAATTATTAGCAAGCGCATTGAGAATGTGACCACGACAGTGGTAATCATCGGTCTCCCATTTTGTGCATTGGCTCGTATGTTCCACGGTTTCATTTTATTCTTTATTTGGTTTCCCTTGTGACAAGACCTACACAATCTTCAATGTTGTTAGAAGAAAGTGAACCTTTTTCTGCCAACGCAGAAAATTACCACCATCAAAACGGTCTAACTTAACAAAGCCTTCTATGATTTGTCAAAGTGATTTGGAAAAGTTTGTCAATTCTGGATTACTATATTTATTTTATTGGAAAATATGTATGCAATGAAATAAATGAAACTCTTCTATTTATAACAATAATGTCAACTTCAATATAACAATATAAACTTCTGAATACAACTCTGTTGAACTTCAAATTAAATCTGAAAACTTCCAGGCGTGAGGTCACTTTCATAAATATAGTATTTTCCCCCACCAAGATAATTCAGTATACCAATGGGAATCAAAAAATCTGTACTCAAGATACAATGAAGCAACTGCATTGTCTGTAAATTGTATATTTGAAGACAAACCTTGAATGTAGTAGCGAAGAACAGATAAGCAAGTTCTTATTCTGGTTCTGTACAGAAACATAATAAGATAATTGTGTATCGCATGTATATGTAAGTGAGTAGTTTCAGGGGTTGAGAAATATGAAATCGGGTTAATATAAATTATGTACAATTTCGAAATATGAAACCTTTATTTTTAGAAAATGAAAGATTGTTAATCAAGAGTCATGACAGTTGAATTTAACACTCTTTAATAAATTCTGAAATTGTATGACTGTTTAATACCTACAGATAGAAGTCATTTCCGAACCACTGCAACTAAATTGAACCAATTTTTACACAGACCAAAAAGTGACCTCGCATGAGCAACTGAGAAAAACCTTATGTGTATGATATTAATTCGAATAGATTTGCCAATTCCAATCATAAACTTATTTAATTAGAGTCAATTTATGAATCAAATCAATTCATCCCTTAAACTCAAATAACAACGTGCATGAAAATGTCAACAATTATAAATAAAGAAGCAACACAAATTTCAGGAAAAATCCCCTCAGGGGAAGATCTTTTTATTTCACTATAATTGTAAATCGCAACTTACAATGGATTACAATGAAATACAATTTGACACTCGAATACCCACAAGCGTCGATCGATGTCGTCAGCAATAAGTCCACACTCCGCGAACCTACATGAACTGCAGTTCAGTCTTCAACTCAGGAACACCGGAGCACTCCGTTATGACAAGCAGTCATAAAATTCCGTCGAGACTCACTCCATAATTGAACACAACCCTCGGTTGTAAAGATCTTCCCATAAAGTATGAATAGTAGCAAAACTATGCTTTTGGGTTCCATAAAACAACTCCCACAAAGTACTTGGGATTTTTTTAATTGTAAAACAAAAGTTATGAACCCTCAAATGTGTTGGAGAATAATAAAAAACGTATTCTATCAAAAACTAGTTTTTCTCCAAACGAAAATCAGTAGCCTAACACCCTTATTTATATTAAAATCTAAGGCGGTGACATGTCGGCTTAAAACAGCTCTCGTTCGAACAACAGGCGACGTCGTCCGAGCGAATCTCCATCTCGTTCGAACGAGATGTGACGTCGTTTGAACGACAGTCATTGATCCCCTTAAAATAGACATTCAAAGTTTTAAATAACTTGGAATTCTTAAATATTAAAACTGTTCACGGGATCAGGAGATATTTATCCAAAACGTTTATGATAAAATGTTTTTGAAAAATAAAAATCATTTATTAAAAATTCCAAAAAAAAATTTAACTTTTAATAAAAAATATCCCAACACTTTTAATGTGAAATGTAAATGAAACTTAAACACATTTTACCAAATTCATCCTTGTTGGGCTTGAAAGTTGAAGTCTTCTTGAAATTCAGATTTATCTTGTGTAGTTGTAATCTTCTCAATCATTCGATGACTTGAAAACAACTTGTAGCGGTATATGACATACTAATTGTGACGAACAATGTCCTTACAAATTTCCGGTACAAAATAAAAATATCCTAATTATCAAAACAAAAAATGACCTATACAAATCTACCCTCCTATAAACTCAAAAATGGAAAGATAAAATGACAAGTCTTGAAATATTTTCAAATGATGCTTCAACAATCAACTTTTCAAATCTCCAAGCTTTTCTCATCAGGGTGTGCAATCCAAACATATTCAATCATACCTACACACATGAGACAAGCAAAAACCTCATGCCGTATCGAGTTTGAAATGATATACATCATAAACATGAAAGCATAATCAAATCTCCCGCAACTTAAATTCCCCCATAAAATCATCATAATTCGTTTCCCCCTTTTTTATTTGTCCACATAAACTAAATCGGGGTGCCACCGTAAACCAAGGCAAACAAACTATTTTTGAATTATCAAAATTTTCATACAAAAATTGCAAAAAAAAATGTTACAAAAATCACACCATGAATTTATACATAGGCAACAAAATCATGGAAACAGAATGAATGGGTGTGAAGTAATTCGATAGGAAAATCAACTCAATCATATCATATGTGCACGATGCATAAGTGTACTCCTAATGATTGAACATAAAAAATAGTCCTTTGGTGTAAAATTGTTGAATTTAGATGACATCGTCTTAATCATATCAACAAATCAAAGTATAAATGATGTCCACACCAATAACGTCCAAAACTATGTAATGCTTTTTCATGGCTTTCAAGGACATGCAAACCATTTAAAATTTCATCCAAACTCCCTCATTAAAATATAATGCTTTATATTTTTCTTATGAGGTGATGAAACTAAAAAACTTATTGGCCCATTTTTGGCATATATTATCTTTTTATTGCCTTTCAATTTTTGGGCTTTTTTAAACCTCATTGGACCCTAGATAATTTTCAATTCCTCACTTTTTAGTTCTATTTAAGCAGTGTCTTAATCGCAAAGGATAAATGAGTACCTTTCGTAGCCCTTCCCCATTTTTCAAAATAAAACACACAAACTCACAAACGGTTTATATCATGCGCTACTTTTTTGTCAAGTTGTATCGCATTTGGTTCATTGTATAGACATAATTGAGATGAAAACACTCAACCAACAAAAGATAGACAAGCACAATACTCAAACAAATCCATGCATGTGTGCAATAATGGACAAATAGAGTCAATCATGAAGGTAGCAACACTATATCATCTCAAAGACTCCCAACTTTGTAAAGCACATGAATGACATAATATATTGTCTCAAAACACTATCAAACAGTCACATGGATATATGGAATGAAATTGTGACTTGGTCATCTTAAATGTCAATTCATATAAGGTGCAAATAAAATACAAAAGTCTTTTTGGATTTTATAAATTTTTTCAAATAAAGAAAATCTTTTTGTATTTTTCGAAACAACGCAGCAGTATCAGATAATATATCAAGATGAAACAGAGGACTGCAAGTAAAAAAAATTATTTTCAGGGGTCGTTAGAACGAAACTCCTTATCGTTTGAACGACAAGTGATCTCGCGCGAAGACTCCGAGCGAGATGGATTCTCGTTTGAACGAGAGACATAAAATTTCCCAGTATCCTCAAAATAACATGCAGTTTTGTCCAGTGAGAAAATTATATAAAATATTTCCTAGAATGGGCAAACAGATCTAAAATAGTGCTAAAATAGTACCAAAAATAAGAAAAGCAAACAAAAAATGCTAACTAAATATAAAATAAATGGAACATACTAGCAATAGGAAAAAAGGTAACATCATGTAAATTAACCTATGCTAGGAAAAATATCTAGACCTCATCCAATAGGGGCGATGGAGTTTTCCAAAGACGGTGACATCTTTTTAAACAACTCCATCAAATCATGAGAAGTCTTGACCAAAAACTTTACTTGCTCTCGAATATGTGAAAACTCTTTATCATTATGTGCAAGAAAACTACAAAGCCACATTTACAGTGATTGTCTGATTTGGGTTGTCTGAGGTTTTTTCCCTTTATGATTTTCTCGTACATCTGACGTTCTGAGCATTATTTTCCTTACTTTACTTGCTTTAATCATTAGATAAATATTTAGGATTAATTAAGATAAAATTTTGTTAAGTTAAAATTGGTTCACAATTTGGTGCATAAAAATTTGGGAAAAAGTTTTTCAAAAAGCGAAAATTGTTTTGGTATCTTTAAAACCCTTTTCGCATAGAAAACGGGACCTACAAAGTGGTATCATAGATATAAATATATTTTTATTGTGTTTATCCCTTTTGCTTTTAAGGATGAATTTCGGAGGATTTGAAAGTTTTTGTGCTCCCATTTTTTATGGCACAAATTATGCTTATTGGAAAATATGAATTGGAAGTGCTTTAAAATCAATTGATGAGCGTATGGCTAGCGGTAGAAAAGGGTTGGACTCCACCGGTTACACGAGAGGGTGAGGTAACTAGTTTGAAACCCATTAAGTCATGAACCAAAGACGAACATAGGCTTGCACTTTACAACTCTAAGGGTTTGCACGTTATTTCCTCATATATCACACCTGAAGAGTATAATAGAATTATGACGTGCCCTATAAATCCCATTGTTGAATTCCAAGTCATCGATATCCAGACTGGTTTCAATCTGTTGCTTGGACAACCATGGCTCCATAGTATCAAGGGTGTGTTTTATTCCCTACATCAGAAATTGAAGTTCTCCGCCAATGGGAAGGTCATCACCATCTTGGGCGACAACACCGAGAATGCAAGCATCGGTAATCTAGTACTAAAAATACAGCATGGGGCAAATGATATGCTTCTGTCAGGTTTTCGAGTCGAACCACTTTTACTCCTAATAGGGGACGATTTCAAAAATAGGGTTTGTCCAGAGTATAACCCCTATGGAAACGTCAATGTGATCCAAATGTTAAAAAACATAAAATTTGTGCCGAGACTGGGGTTGGGACAACGACAAAAGGGAACGCTGGAACTCATAGTGTTGAAGAAGGCCTTTCCTCCTTATGGTCTGGGTTATCAACCATCTGCAAAAGAACTCAGAATGCTCCGCCAACCTCGGCTAAAGAGAAAGCTAGAAAGTGTCAAAACAATCTCAAGAGATTCCATGAATGGAAGATTCATCAGAGAGGGTGAATATTTCCCCTACTGTGGCTTTCCCCAAATCGTAGTATGATCATATGGACAAGAGGATGAAATTAAGAATGGATATCTTTTTCTAGGATAGCTACTCATGGGTCGAAAGTTCCCAGCATTATGTGCCACCACTCATTGAGAAGACTATAGCTTCTACCAGAGATTCTGAGGGAAGTGACTCCGAGGATTCATTCAAATATATAAAAACTGGGGCTGACACTCTACATGGTCCACTCAAGTGCTGCATCATCTAATCCATCTCGCATGATCAAAGATGCTGATGTACCCCTCCTCAATTGGCATATTGTACTAATTCCACCTGCTAAAATACAACCCAACTCAGATATTTATCCCATTTCCTCTTCTTTTTTTGTTCCTCCCTATTATGATGTAATCGAGACCTCATTTCATGAGGGCCTCATTGCTGTTTTTCCTAACAATTAAATAAATGAAGATTTTGAGTATCTTGTTGTGCCTTACATTAATTGTCTTAATTCTAATCAAACTCTTAATGATAATGACTTTGCAAATGAACATCTCTTAACTGATCTAAATAAGGTTAATAACAAATAACATAACGGCATTCAAGTTAATGAAAATGAAACTATTGTTATTAATCTCGGTTCTATTAGCCAACTGCGCGAGATTAGGATAGGGTCTACCCTTGACAAGCATAAGTGCCTGATATTTATGGACTGTTGTTATTGAAGGAATTTGTGGACGTCTTTGCATAGTTATATGACGACATGCCTGATATTTATCTCGAGATCGCTCAATATGAGATTACAACTCTTCAAGAATGCAAATCGGCTAAATAAAAATTATGAAAGCTTCGGATCGAATGGTCGCTCAAGGTTAGGCAAGAAGTGATCAAACAGTTGAATGTGGGTTTCATTCGTGTGATCGAATATCCCACATTGATAGCCAATATCCTACCCGTGCTAAAATCTGAACAAAAGGTGCACATGTGTGTTAACTATCGAGACTTGAACAAGGCCTCTCAGAAGGATGATTACCCGCTACCCAATATCGACATGATTATGGATAATAGAGCTAGTCGCACTCTCAAATCATTTATTAATGGTTTTTCTTGATACAATCAGATCAAAATGCACCCAGATCATCAAGAGAAAACCGCGTTCATCACCCCTTCGGGAACCTTTTGCTGCACCTTTATGCCATTTTGTCTAAAAAAAAATGCAGGAGCTACCTACCAGAAGGCTTCCACAACCATCTTGCATGATTTGATGCATAAAGAAGTCAAGTTCTACGTGGATGATATGATTATAAAGTCTAAGAATAGGGAAGGTCATGTTCCCACTCTGCAGAAGTTCTTCGAGCGACTACGGCAGTACCAGATGCGACTTAACCCGCACAAATATGTATTTTCCGTTACCAAAGGAAAGATCTTGGGATTCATGGTTAGTGAGAAAGGTAAAGAAGCAAATCCTGCCAAACTAAAAGCCATACTTGAAATGCCAACACCTCGAACGGAGAAGGAAGTCCGGGTAATCCTTGGAAAATTGTAGTATATCAGTCGGTTCATCGACCAATTAACTTTTATCTGTTAACCCATCTTAAAACTCCTCTGAAAGGATTCCATTAAGGTTTGGAATGAATCTTTCCAAGAATCCTTTGACCGAATCAATCAATACCTAACTTGACTCTGGTACTCATTCCATCACAACCTGGTCTTCCCCAACTCCTATACCTGATCGTAACCGACACTGTAGCTGGGGCTTTGTTAGCATAATATCTTGAAGAGTCCCATACAGAGAGATCCATCTACTATGCCAGTCACAAGTTGGTCGGGTATGAAGTTAATTACACAGCCTTGGAGAAAGCATGTGTCGCCCTTGTCTGGGTCACCTAAAAATTACAGTACTATATGCTCGCCTTTTCTATCAAACTTGTGTACCGAATGGATCCCATCAAGTACCTGCTCGAAAAACCTACCCTGTCTAGCCAAATGGATCGATGGTTAATGCTGCTAGCCGAATTTGATTTTGTGTATGTCACGTAGAAAGCCATAAAAGGAAGAGCCATCTCGGACTACCTCACTGACTACTCTATTAAAGAAACTGATGTTTGGATTTTTGAGTTCCCGAATCAGAATATTTTTGTACCTCCCACGAAGACCTCCGATGGCAAATGTTCTTTAATGACACCACCAATAAGAAAGGGTATGGAATTAGGATACTCCTAATTGCCCCTGATGACATTCACACTCCCATTGCCATCAAGTAAGATTTTCCTTATTCCAACAACATGACCGAATATGAGGCATTCATGGTAGGCCTCAAAATAACTCTCAAGAAAGGAATTTGATGCCTGGATATCTACGGCGATTTAACGCTCATCATCGATTAAGTACTCAGAAGATAGAAAGTCAAGGACGAGAAACTCTTATAATTCCATGCCCACTTAGAAGAGAAGAACTCCTAATTCTAAGATATCACCTTCCACTACCTGCCCCGAGGAAAGAATAATTTAGCCGATGGCCATACTACCGTAGCCTCCATGGTTGACATGCCTGAAGGAATAACGATGCCCCCCTTCCTAGTCCGAAAGCAAGCTAAACCTACCCATTGCTACCACAATGAGATCATAACAAAAGTAGATCATGATATAGCCGATTACTGGTACTATAATCTTTGGCGCCTCCTCAAGCATGGTAGGTATCCCCAAGATTCTAACAAATAAGATCGTGAAACTCTTCGCAAATTGGCTACCCAATACATTGTCTATGATAAAGCAGCATTCAAAAAAAACTTTATGTAACCCATTTACACTGTATCGCAGGGGCGGACATTGAAGAGATGATGTAAAAAATTCACAACGAGGAATGCGGACCCCACATGAATGGCTATATGCTCGCTAAGAAAATTAAATTATAGGGTTACTACTGGACTACCACGATTCAGGATTTCATCGCCTATGTTCGAAGATGTCTTAAATACCTATAATTTTCCAACCTCCAGCACTTGCCTCTACGGGAATTGTACAACATGACTTCTCCCTGGCCGTTCTCCACGTAGGGCTTCGATATCATAGGGAAAGTTACACCCAAAGACTCCAATGGGAATGAATTCATCTTGGTTTCCATCGATTACTTCACCAAATGGGTCAAAGTCGAATCATACGCAGTGATGAATGCTAAAAAAGTGTCCAAGTTCATTCGAAAAAATATCATCTATCGATATGGGGTCCCGCATGAGCTAGTGTCAGACAATGAGTTGCAATTCGAAGCAAAGGTTGACGAGTATGGGATTCATAGGTAAATCTTCTCCCTATCGACCTCAAACTAACAGAAAAGTTGAGGCTGCTAATAAAAACCTCAGATCCATCATCAGCAAGATGATTGAGAGTTGTCGAGACTAGGATGATCGAATCCCTTACGCCCTTTGGGACTATCGCACTTCAGTTCGAACATCTACTGGGTCTACCCCTTAATCTCTAGTATACGGCACGGAAGCAGTCCTACCCATGGAGCTATAAATTCCTTCATTACGCATCATGCTAGAAAGAAAAGTCAGCGATGAAGATTGGCATCAGAGCAGCCTTAACGAGTTTTCACTCTTAGATGAAAGGAGACTGAAGTCTTTCTATCACATTAAAGGATACCATCACCGAATAGAACATTCACTCAATAAGAGAGTCAAGGACCGTGATATCCGAGAAGGGGATTTAGCCCTTAAAAAATCGTAAAACCCATCTGGGACCCTAGAGGGAAATTCAAGCCCAATTGGAGTGACCCCTATAATGTAAAGAAGATCCTATCTAGTGGCATCTCTATGCACACTGTAATACCCCGAGATTTTTGGGACAATAATTTAATTATTTTTGGGAGAAATAAATATTATTTTAATTGGAGAATAATTAAATTGGCATTTGAGGTCAAAATTCGAAGTTGTTAGAAAGTGATTCGAATGATGATTCTGATGGTGCTGTTGATTTCGGAAGGGTCGAGATAGTTGAAATGACTGTACTTGGGGTCTATTTGGGTTTCAAAACATTTTAAGTATGTTTGGCTCGAATTAAAGTGACCGAGTCATTTAAAGTGTGTATTATCATTTAAAGTTGTGTATTTTGGAATTGAGGCTTAATATGCCTACGGGAGAAACACTTCTCCTTAGAGAGAAAGAAAAAGAAATAAATAGAAAGAAAAAAGAGAGAGGAAGGAAAGAAGAAGAGAAAGAGGAGAAAAAGAGGGGATTTCGGCCAATCCGTGATTTCGAGGGCGATTCAACCTCTACGAATTTGAGGCAAGTGATTAAACTTGCTAAATAATTCTTGTGCATCTTATATTTCACGATTTGTGGATAAATTCATGGATTTTGGGTTATTATGTCAAAAACCTAGATTTTGGGTAAATCTTACATTTGATGTATATATAATGGATTTGAGGTTATAAATTAGTTGGGTTGAGTTATATAATGAATTTTGATGTTATATATATGTTTGGGTTGAAGGAAAATTGTTGGAAGATGAGAAAAATGAATTTTGGATTTTGGAGAAGATGATAAATAGTAATTCAGCGTCCTTTTCGAATCGATTCGGCCATGAGGCGAATCGATTCGGATCTTGGTCAAAAAATAAAATTTGTAGATCTTTTCGATAGCTCGCGTGGACGCCAACCGCGTATTTTTCTAATTTTTTTTGGATTTGTAATGATTTTTCTACGGAAAGCTGTCCGAGATCGAAATCGTTAGTCAGAAATTAAGGTTAAATTATTTGGAGATAAATATTAGGGGTCCCAAATAGAGTGTTAGGACCTCTAAAGGACTCGAGGAGATATGAAAACTTTGGGTTCGTAGAAATAATTCTGAGTTATAATTTAAATGGAGGTTTGGATTTTTGGAGAAAAATGCCATTTCGTAGCTGCTAAACAGGCCAAATCGATTCGGCCCTAACCCGAATCGATTCGGAATGTTCCAGCTTGACAAGTCTGAGTGATCGGATCGATTTGGACCCAAGCCGAATCGATTCGGCCTGAGACAGTAGCCCAGGCCTTTTGACCCGAATCGATTCGCCTTGGAGGCCGAATCGATTCGAAAACAGAGCAGATTTGGGTATGTTTTTCTAGGGTGAGTTTCATCCCATTTCGTTTGAGTTTATCGATTGGGAATCTCTATATGACTTATGAGGAGTATGTTTTGGAGACCTTTATGAAGTTTTCCCTTATAATAAATTGTTGGGGTCCTATGGACTTATTTCAAGAGAATATCCTTAACGTAAATAGAATTGAGAGATGATTCAAACAAATAGAAGTGATGTGTGAATTTCAAGTGAGAAATCGTATAGTGTATACAAAGTGGGGAAGTTATGTGAGTTATTGACGAATAGTATATCGAGAGTAAAATATACTAAATAATGATATTATTTCATTTACGCCAAAGAGCGTAATAAGAGTATGTAAATAGTATGATTATATATATATATATATGTGTGTGTGTGTGTGTGTGAAGCAAACCCCCTCTATGTTATCATGGGAAGTTGCACAATGTGGGTGAGGCCCCTGGCTTGAGGAGCATGGCGCGTATAGTCCCCAGGTCATAGCGTCCATTATTATTGTGTGATTGTTTTTATTAGGGGTGAGACGTGGTGGGTATATTTCGTCGTATTTTCGGGGAGGAACTATGACCACTTCCAGTACATTGTGATATGGTTTTTGCTAAGGCGGTGTGAGATTGCGACTGTTGGTACCCAGGATGATATGTGAGTGATTCCTGGTAGATGATAGCATTGAGAACCTGGATCCTTGAGTTATAGCTCGCTGGGATGGTTATTATTATACTTGTGTGAATAGTATATTATTTGTATATGATTATGTGATATCATAATTATCTCTAGAGTAAAGAAATATAAAAAGATTGATTGAATCTCACTCCGGGAGATTTTATCCGGACAAATTGCGATGAACATGTTAAAGTGAAAATGAGAAGAGTAGATAGTTATATGAGTACATTTAGTACTTTGGGTATCGAGGGCATAATGGACCTCAACGACCAACATTTCCCAGGAGTAGTGTATCGGGGGGGTTCCTTGTTTGGATTTCTCTTGTGAGACGTCCCACGCACGAAACACAGTGCAATATTAGGAGTGAGGAGAAGTTAGTCCTTAGTGATCATATTTATATTAGTACATATCTTCACAATCGACAGTGCCAAGGAGTAGTGTATCGGGGCGGTTCCCTGTTTGGATTTCAATTGCGAGATGTCGCACGAAACGCCGTGCACTACTGAGAATTGAGAATAATTAATTAATTACATTATATAAGAAATTGGGTTACATGCGTCATGCATTGAGGGCATAATGAATCTTGATAATCAATACTTCCAAGGAGTAGTGTATCGGGGGGGTTCCTTGTTTGGATTTCGCTTGCGAGATGCCCCACGCACGAAACGCAGTGCAGTATTGAGAATTAGGAGAAGTTTAGTACTTAGTACTTAGATGCTAATGACTCATATATATATATATATATATATATATGTTTATGTCAATAACTAGAATATGAGAAACTCTAGTAAAAGAGAATGTTTATGTATATTTTATATGTTTAGAGAGTGGGCGAATACTTTAGAGTAGTAATATTTGAAGTTGAGAGACATGTTTAGATGGATTTTAAATGAGTATAAATTTTGGGTGTAAGTTAGATTACTTTTCCCCTAGATAGATTTGGGTAATTATTTGGAGATCATATTCATACGTTTAGTTACGCGCTTTAGTTGAGAGGTGAGTTGAATTTGATGGAGAGTGCGACTTCACTTTAATCATGTTATAATGCATTTATAATTATTATGCATTTTAATGCACTTGCTAAAAATGTTTTCACACCTCGGGCTCTGACCCGTTTATATTTTCTCCTGTTGTGTGTATATATTGTAATATTCTAGGTGTTACTCTGCAAGGATTCCATTGATGTTATCCATCTAGTTTATTCGTGGAGCTTTGGCAGTAGCGAACTGTTGCGGTATTTTGATATAGTCGATTCCTACTTTTGTGTAATCAGGTTAATACCCAAGTATTGTAGTGTAGCACTTTTATATTCTTTTTATCAGATTATTGTATTATTCGTGACCCGACAGCATATTCGGGTATTTTATTTTGTACAATGTGTTGTACTCCATACTAGTCTCTTTTATATTATTCGAGCATGTGTGTGTCTCTTGTCATATTTAGATGTTATGTTGTTGGTTAGTTATTGCATGGTTTGTTTCAGTTTGTAAATAAAATGTTTTAAAAAATTTTGACACCCTCTTTTTGTAGTAATGGGTTGCCATCTATGTTTATTTTAGAATCGTCAGTAAATGCTGAGAATGATCCACTTGAGATTCCTGATTAATTTAGTATAGGGCTGACCACACGTTATTATTCTAAGCGGGGTGTCACAAGTGGTATCAGAGCATCAGGTTCTAGTGTCTTTAGGATCTGTGTGGGTTTACTGCGATCTTTCATAAGCATTCTTAATGTAGAGCCCTATTATTAGGACTGTTGTGTTCATACGT
This sequence comes from Sambucus nigra, assembly GCA_949130495.1. Classification (NCBI taxonomy): domain Eukaryota; kingdom Viridiplantae; phylum Streptophyta; class Magnoliopsida; order Dipsacales; family Adoxaceae; genus Sambucus; species Sambucus nigra. The sequence continues at coordinate 25,380,915 of OX422210.1, read as the reverse complement.
CCATATTTTTCTGTGATGAGAAAACAATTGAAAGGCATTTTGATACAATTGTTCTTGTTTCAGATGCCACCGGAGAGAAGTCGTTCAGGCGGGTCAAATAACGGGGATGAGAGAGTGGAACCCCAAATGCCTCAAAGGACTATGACTATAGATGAAGTTGCCAGTATTGTGGCGCAAACAGTAACTGCTTCCATTTCTGCGATGGCGCATCAACCTTCAGTTCAAGCAGCCCAAACCCATCTAGGACCATCTTTGTGGGAAAGAGTGCGGGAAGATTTTAGTAAGGGGCATCCTCCAGAGTTTTCAGGGGGATTTGATGTGATGGCTGCAAGTCGATGGAAGAATAGTATACAGAGGCACCTTCGTATGGTTGAATGTAGTGAAGTGCATAAACAACTTCTCACCACCTTTAAGTTAACGGGAGAAGCTCTCCGATGGTGGGATTCTATCACCACATCACAACAGAGAGATACATTGCCCATAATATATTTTTGGGAACTCTTTGACCGAAGGTATTTTCCTTTCGCGATTCAGAAGGAGATGAGGAGGAAACTGATGAATGTGTTTCAAGGTAATAGAACGGTGGCCGAGTATGAAGAAGAATTTACTCGATTGGAAAATTTAGTGCCCGATGGGGTAAATACAGAGGAGAAACGTATAGCGAGGTTCTTGGGAGGTTTACACTATGTAAGGACATAATTCTATAAATGTCCGGGGTAGAATCTAGGAATTTTTTGTTTTCTCCTAGATCACAGTTCATATGTCTGATACCGCTACATTCAGCACGTCAACACGATCATCCTCGACAGCCTGTATTCGAATTCAATGCAACCACTTTCTTCACGTGCATCATGCTACATCCAACGTGCTGCTCATCTCATTCCCACTACTCCACTAGGCCTTATTAGTAAAATGTTTTATTGGAACTTTAAATATTTGCATAAATATTTGGGAATTGTTTTTGAAAATTATTTTTGAATTCTGGATTAATTTTTTTATCAAAAGCAGATTTTTTCTAAGTGTAGAAGAAAATGTCCTCGAGCGACGAGATCGCTCGAGCGACTTTACAAGTCGTTCGCGCGAGATATAATGTCACGCAATATCGTTCGAACAACTTCTGTCCTTCGTTCGAGCGACATGCTATCTCATTCGAACGAGCCACCGCCTCGATTTTTGTATAAATATCTGATCTCCTTCTACACGTTTTTCAAGTCTTTCTGCAATCTTAATATTCTGCGAAATCTGCCCAGAATAAGACTTCACCTTTTAAGGTTTTCTAAACCTTTTTTGATTCACAAAACCATTCCCATATATGTGTGTGAATCTTTAAACCTTCAAGAAGATCGTTTACTCATCTGGAGTACTTTGTGAGGAAGCCGCTCTCTTCGTCACTGCTGCCCTATTGGAAAGGGTTTGTTCCAGCTGCCGACAATAGAACCGACACCCGAGGGTATTTCTGCGTCACTGTATTTTCATTGTAATCCGTTGTAAGCCATTCTCTTACAAAAATTATTGTGAAAATAAAAAGTTTTACCCCGTTGGGGATTTTTCCTCATATATGTGTCCTTGCATGTTTCATCATCGTATTTAATCACATATAGATGCATATTTAGGACTTAAGTGGTAAAAACTGTGTTTAATTAAATAACTTCCTTATTTGAACGCAAGCGCACTCTCCTCAGATTGGTATCAGAGCCAGTTACACAATTTTACCATGTAATTTTCCGCAAAATTTTTCTAAGATATGAATTTTCTGAAAAATTGATTTTTGAAAACGAGTGTGTTCATTATGGAGAAGTTATATAATAAAATGCCAGTTTTTGACGGGACAAACTATACATACTGGAAAGCCCGCATGAGGTCTGCTTTAAAAGCCATTGATGAACGTGTCTGGATTTTGGTTGAAAGAGGGTGGACACCTCCCTCCGTCACTGTTGATAATGTGATCAATTTAAAACTTGTCACTTCTTGGACTGAAGACGAATTTAAATGGTCATCATTCAATTCTAAGGGTCTAAGTTCTATTTCTGGGTCTGTCACACCTGATGAGTTCAAACGCATAATGACGTGTACCACGTCAAAAGAGGCATGGGATGTTTTACAACTCACCCATGAAGGAACTAATGCTGTGAAAGAGTATAAATTGCAAAATTTGACAACTCAATTTGAAACCATCACCATCCATGAAACTGAATGTTTTGATGATTTTTATGCTAGACTTTCTGACATTGTTAATACTAGCTTTAATCTTGGTGAACATATTCCTAATGCTAGAGTTGTCAAAAATATTCTTCTTTCTTTGCCTAAGCGTTTTATCCCCAAAGTCATTGTGCTAAATTCTATGGGTAATTTAAATACGCTAAAATTGGAAGAACTTGTAGGAGATTTGCAAACATATGAAATTGATATGCTCCCAAAAACTACTAAGTCTAAAGATAAGGGAATTGCACTTAATGCCCAAGAGAGAAAGAATGAGGGGTCGGCTAGAAAGAGGGTAGAGTCATCTAAAAAGAGAGAGACTGACACGTCAGATTCTGATTGTGATTTTGACTTAGATGATTTGGCTCTTTTTGCAAAAAATTTCAAGAGGATTCTCAAATTTAAGAAAAATGGCAATTTTAAAGATAAAAAGAAATTTGAGAAAAATAAGTTTGAAAAGAAAAATGAAATAGTTTTTAAAGATCCTCCTAAGAAAGAAAGTGAGAGATGCTTTGAGTGCGGCGGTAGGGGTCATAGATCCTTTGAGTGTGCCACACGTCTGAACAGAGAAAAAAGGAAAGTTGTTCTTAACGCTACACTTAGCGACGACAGTGAAGTCGAGTTATTGGATTCTGGAGTCGAGTCACCGCATGAGTGTAACTTCACCGCATTCATGGCTAGTCATGTGAGCACTTCTAGTTCTCCTCACGACGATGAGGATGATGCTTCACAGGGACACCTCGACAGTGATAGCGATGTGAGTGAGGGGGAGGATGACACAAGTGAGAGCGAGAGTGATATTCAACGCGCCTACGTTGAGTTATATTCTGAGTCATTTAAAACTAAAAAGCGTAATTAACAAAGCATTAGTCCTTAAGATCACCGGCTTAGAGGAAGAATTAAGAAAAGCGAGAGAGAGAGAGAGAGTCCTCCACCGGCACCGCCCTGAGAGAGAGAGAATTTGCCTGTGTTGAGAAAGAAAGTTTGTTTAGAGAGAGAGAGATAACTTTTAAGAAAGAGAGAGGGGACTTGACTAAACAAGTGGCTAGTCTTACGAGTCAGCTCCATTCCTCCGTGGATACTCTGAAGAAACTTGAAGCCCTTGTTGCCCAGCTGACTCATGATCTTGAGAAATCACGAGAAGTCAAGGTACAAATCGAGGACAGCTCGGGGAAAATGGGAAAGATGCTCCTCGGCCCCACTTTAGGTTTGGTGATCGGCAGGGAATTGGTTATGATGGTGCCTCCATGTCCCAAATTGCACCTGGACCAGTCCCTAAGTTTACTACGACTCCTTATGGCCATCGTCAAAAACCTCGAAGGATATTTCGACCAAGAAAAGAAAACCAAGGTCCGCCTTTGACTGTGTTCTTTTGTACTTATTGCAAAAGAAAAGGCCACCTCAGGGAGTTTTGCTATAGTATGGGTCGGACACGACGTACTAATGCTCCACATCAGCATACTGATGATTTTACTAGTATGAGAGAGCGAGTTGAGTTTTTAGCTGCCACGTCTTAGAGTTTGATGGAGGAATTCCGACGGATGTCTTTACTGTCAGGGAATGCTTCTCACATTCCAGCTAAAACCAACAACAACAAAGGCAAACAAAAGGTCACCACTTCTTGGGTACCTAAGAAAGATAAAAAGGCCTTCATTGTTCATGTCGCTCTCAAGGCACATAATACCCCGTAGTGGTATTTTGATAGTGGATGCTCCAGACATATGACAGGTGATGCCTCATTTTTTACATCTCTTAAGGATTATCAGGATGGCAGAGTCACCTTTGGAGATGGGAGAAAGTCTAGCATTGTAGGACGAGGTACTGTAGTGTTACCAGGATTTCCTAAGCTAGAGAATGTGTTGTACGTCAAAGGTTTAAAAGTAAACCCTCTCAGCATTAGCCAGTTGTGCGACACTGACTTTGCAGTAAAGTTTGATCGGGACGCATGCAATGTTTACAATCAAGCCGGTAAACTCTTAATGCAAGGGGTGAGGACCGAGGATAATTGTTATGGGACTGTGCCTACTTCCTCACTTGTCTGCAACAGCGCCACGATCACTCCTATGGATCTGTGGCACCAATGTCTAGGTCACGTAAATATTAGATATCTCACTCGCTTAGCTAAAAAGGACCTAGTACGTGGCTTACCATCTCTTGGAAAGCCAACGTCGACGGTTTGTGGACCCTGTCAATTGGGAAAACAAATTCATAGTCCCCATAGGAAGTTGCATTCCATTACCACCTCTCGTGTTATTGAGCTTATACACATGGATCTTATGGGTCCCACTCGTACCGAGAGTCTGGGTCGTAAGAGGTATATCCTCGTGATGGTGGATGATTTCTCAAGGTACTCCATTGTAGGTTTTTTGAGAGAGAAATCTGATGCTGTAGAGTTTTTAACGACCAAGTGCCATGTCCTGCAAAATCAACACGAAGTCACTATTAACAGGATACGTAGTGACAACGGCACTGAATTTAAGGAAGCAAAGGTAGATTTGTATTGTGATAGCCTTGGGATCAAACATGAGTTTTTTGCTGTGAAGACTCCTCAGCAAAATGGGATTGTTGAGAGAAAGAATAGAACGATCCAGGAAATGGATAGATCTATGCTTCTAGGTCGTAATGTTTCTAGGACATTTTGGGCAGAGGCAGTGTCTACTGCATGCCACACGGTGAATAGGGTTTACCCGCGTCCACACACACTTAAGACACCTTATGAATTGTGGACAGGTAAGAAACCCAACCGGGCATATTTCCGTGTTTTGGGGAGTAAATGCTACATCCTACGGGATAGAGAGAAATTAGGAAAGTTTGACTCCCAGAGCGATGATGGAATATTGCTAGGATATTCATCAAATAGCAGAGCGTACTGGGTTTTTAACCTGAAGAGCTCTAAGGTTATGGAATCAATAAACGTCACCGTGCAACATGACGAACCTCTGATGGTTATTGATCCTAACCTTCAGTGTGAGGATGAGGACTCGTCTGACAGTGATCCACTTGTTCCCCACCCACACTATGTGGTCCCCACTCCTGTGTTAGGGGACACACCCATTTTGGTTCACAAGAGTCATGACCCGTCTGCCATTGTTGGCGATCCCACTCTAGGGGTCAAGACTCGTGCTCAGTTGGAGAACGTTGTTAGCCATCTTTGCTACACGTCCAAAGTCGAGCCCAAGAACCATAAAGAAGCACTCAAGGATGAACACTGGATATCTGCTATACAAGATGATTTTCTTCAGTTTAAAAAGAATAATGTCTGGGAACTTGTCCCCCGACCTAGTGAAACTAATGTGATTGGTACCCGGTGGATTTTTAAGAATAAAATGGATGGAAATGGTACCATAATCCGAAACAAGGCTAGGTTGGTCGCTCAAGCCTACACATAGATAGAAGGTGTATACTTTGGAGAGACATTTGCTCTTGTTGCGAGGCTTGAGTCCGCCCGTCTACTACTCGCCATCGCATGTCATCTGCGCTTCAAGTTGTATCATATGGATGTCAAGAGTTCCTTTTTGAATGGCATTCTACAGGAGGAGGTTTACGTGGAACAACCAAAAGGGTTTAAAGACCCTCAGCACGCGGAGCACGTCTACTATCTGAGAAAATCCTTGTATGGTTTGAAGCAAGCACCCCGTGTTTGGTACGAGAGGCTTACTTCCTATCTCTTAGCCCGTGGCTTCAAGAGAGGGGGAGTTGATATGACGTTGTTCGTCAGGAGAGATGACGGTGCAATTTTGGTTGCCCAGATCTATGTGGACGACATAGTCTTTGGATCCACATGCTCTAAACATGCTCATCACTTTGAAAAGGAAATGAAAAGTGAGTTTGAGATGAGAATGGTTGGTGAGCTTACTTTCTTCCTTGGTCTCCAGGTTCGTCAGCTAGAGGATGGGATGTTCATCTCCCAATCCAAGTATGCTAGAGACCTAGTGAAGAAATTTGGTTTAGACTCCGCTAAGCATGCACGTACACCTATGAGTACCACTACCAAGCTTAGTAAGGACACTTCAGGCAAGGACGTAGAGAAAACCTTATATTAGAGTATGATAGGTAGTCTTATCTACTTGACTCCCAGTCGTCCCAACATAGCCTTTAATGTTGGAGTCTGTGCGCGATATCAGGCATCCCCAAAAGAGTCACATTTACTTGCTCTAAAACGTATTATTAAATACGTGAGTGGGACCCTCTCATATGGTATTTGGTATTCCATTGATACTGATGACCGTTTGTCCGCCTATTCAGATGCCGATTGGGATGGGGATGTAGATGGTTATAGGAGCACTTCTGGTGGGTGTTTCTATTTTGGTTCTGCTCTTGTCTCCTGGCTGAGCAAGAAGCAAAATTCCATCTCTTTGTCCACTGCGGAGGCTGAGTATATAGCCGCCGGGAGTTGTTGCACGCAACTCTTGTGGATGAAGCAAATGCTGGAGGATTATGGTATTTCACAGGACACCATAACCATTTCCTGTGATAACACGAGCGCAATACACATATCCCGCAATCCAGTCCAGCATTCGCGCACAAAGCACATCAGGATACGTGAGCACTTTATACGTCAGTTAGTTGAGGAGAAAGTCGTATCCCTGAGTTTTGTTCCCACCGACCGTCAGTTAGCCGATATTTTCATGAAACCTTTAGATTCCCTTAGATTTGAGAGTCTTAGGAAGTCTTTGGGGATTTGCACAGTTGACTGAGGGGTTGGTCTATGTCAAGAATATGATGTTTTTTTTATGTTCATATCATATGCTTCCTATTGCTAGTCTGTTTTATATGTACCATTGCTTTGTTGTACAGCTATTTATTTATTGTTTTGAAAAATCCAAAAAGATTTTTGTTTTTGTATATAAATTTCAGAAAAGTACAAAAAGATTTTTGTATTTTTTATGCACCTTTTATGGATGAACATTTAAGATAGCCAAGTCACAATTTCATTCCACCTTTTCATGTGGCTGTTTGATAGAGATTTGAGATGCTACATCATATCATCCATGTGCTTTACATTGTATGGAGTCTTTGAGATGTAATTAGTGATATTTTCCTACATGTTTGACTCTTATCTCCTTTATTGCACACATGAACGGCTTTATTTGATTATTGCACTTGTCTATCACATGTTGGCTTGAGTGTTTCCATCTCAATTCTGTCTATACAACTAACAATATGCGATAAAACTTGACAAGATTGGATTGCATGTAAAAACCATTTTTCTTGTGAGAATGAGTGTTTGTTTAAGAACGGGGAGGGGTTGCGAAAGGTAATTATCACGTCTTTGCGCAAAAGCCACCATTCAAAAGAACCTAAAAAATGGAGGAATTTTATTATCCGGAGTCCAAAGAGGTTAAAAGAGCCCGAAAAAATTTAAAGGCAATAAAAAGCAATTCATGCCAAATATGGCCACTTAGGTTTCACCATTAATTCTCCAAAGTTTGAGAATTTAGAAAAGCCTCTATTCAAAATAAAAATCTGAGGGAGTTTGGTTGGAGAATATAAATGGATTTGTGCTTCCTTGAAAGTCCTGAAAAAGCATGAAATAGTTTTGGACGTTATTGGTGTGGAAATCACTTTGAGCTTTGATTTGTTTATTTAATTGAGTCAATATCTTATATTTCCATTTTTTTCACCAAAGGAAGACTTTGAGTTCATTCGTTAGGAGTATCTGATATTCATCATTCACATATGTCACGTTTGTATGCATTGATTTTCCTATCGAATCTGATCACACCCCTTCATTTCGCTATCATTGACTTGGTTGTTTTTGTGATCTTTCATGGTGTGATTCTTTGTTGTATAATATGTCTAAAAAAAATTGAAAAATATAAAAATAGCAGTTTATTCCCATGTGTCATTCTCCATGTGCATTCATTTCTGCTTCTCATATTTGTCTATTTAGAGACATCATAAAAAGGGGGAGAAGAATTATGGGGGAGAATTATGTTTTGGTGTTTGGTTGATTTATGAATGATTTTCTCAAGGTTAATTGATCATCAATTTTTTCATATAATTATATTTCAAACGGTTTCTTGTCATGGGTATTTTCTTTATCTCATGTGTGTAGGTACATCATTGTTCATTTTTTTGGATTGCACACCCTGATGAGAAAAACTTTGAAAGTTTCTGAAGAGCTGAAGATTTGGGAGACATGTCATTTAGTATTCTCATTTTGAGGGTTTAATGGGGATATTATCTTATATGTCATTTGATTGCATAAATTGTATTTTTTATGTATGTACCAGCATAGACATAGGAGGAGATTTGTAAGGACATAATTCTATAAATGTCCGGGGTAAAATCTAGGAATTTTTTGTTTTCTCCTAGATCATAGTTCATATGTCTGATACCGCTACATTCGACACGTCAACACGATCATGCTCGACGGCTTGTATCCGAATTCAATGCAACCACTTTCTTCACATGCATCATGCTACATGCAACGTGCTTCTCAGCTCATTCCCACTACTCCACTACTCCTTATTAGTAAAATGTTTTATTGGAACTTTAAATATTTGCATAAATATTTGGGAATTGTTTTTGAAAATTATTTTTAAATTATGGATTAATTTTTTATCAAAAGCAGAATTTTTCTAAGTGTAGAAGCGAATGTCCTCGATCGACGAGATCGCTCGAGCGACTTTGCAAGTCGTTCGCGCGAGATATCATGTCGCGCGATATCGTTCGAACGACTTGTGTCCTTCGTTCGAGCGACATGCTATCTCGTTCGAACGAGCCACCACCTCTATTTTTGTATAAATATTTGATCTCCTTCTACACATTTTTCAAGTCTTTCTGCAATCTCAATATTCTGCGAAATCTGCCCAGAATAAGACTTCACCTTTTAAGGTTTTTTAAACCTTTTTTTATTCACAAAACCATTCCCATATATGTGTGTGAATCTTTAAACCTTCAAGAAGATCGTTTACTCATCTGGAGTACTTTGTGAGGAAGCCGCTCTCTTCGTCACTGCTTCCCTACTGGAAAGGGTTTGTTCCAGCCGCCGACAACAGAACTGACACCCGAGGGTATTTATGTGTCACTGTATTTTCATTATAATCCGTTGTAAGTCGTTCTCTTACAAAAAATTTTGTGAAAATAAAAGGTTTTGCCCCGTTGGGGATTTTTCCTCATATATGTGTCCTTGCATGTTTCATCATCGTATTTAATCACATATAGATGCATGTTTAGGACTTAAGTGGTAAAAACTGTGTTTAATTAAATAACTTCCTTATTTGAACGCAAGCGCACTCTCCCCAGATTAGTAAATTCGGAAACATTTATTAGGGAACCCAGCATTAGTGCTTTTCACCGAGGTAGTGAATGCGGCACTGTTGGAGTGTCATGAATATCATCTTCGTTCACAAAGGGGTAAGAACTTTAGAGATTCGGATTCATCAAGTAGGTATGGTAGAGAGAATGCCAGTAATGCCAGAGAGTATAAGACGGACTATAGAGGATCGCAACAGCGTTATGTTACTCAAGATGGGCATGGAGGATTTGCAGGTAGATGTTTGTTTTGTAAAGAAATAGGTCATAGAAAGAGAGATTTTCCTAAAAGAGGTAAAGGACTACGTTTTGAGGAAGTTTTGGATGTGAAGCCCTACAGTAGATTCGAGGCCATTTTAGGTCGGGAGACTTTGTGTGGGAACCCATTGATGAAGAGATGAAGTCGGACTAGAGAGGTATGATTTCAATTTCTATCCTTTGTGATTAGGATTATGCTTTGAGGATCATGGGGAATATTGTATGTAAGGTTTGGATTAGAGGTTAGTTGTTATAACCCTATTATGTATGGAATGACCCGGAAGGGAATATTGAGCAAGTGAGTCTCTTATATTATTATCTTTTGAGAGAATAGATTATTTTCTAATATGCTATAAAGAGAGCTATAATTTCGTTGTGAATGTAAGAATTATTGAAATGTGTTGAGTAGTAACGGTAAAGCTATTTGATTTATAGTCATGCTAGACTTATATATTTGTTATATTCCAGCTATGGAAGAGCCTAATGAATGTCAATATATTAATATGATGAGAGAGATTATTACTGAAAAGAATTCAGAATTTAGTGGATTATTGTTGAGCGAGACATTTTAGCTCATAATTATATTAATTTTGAGAACTATATATTAGTATGAGTATGATAATTATTAAAACCTTGTGTCTTGACCATAAGGTATTTTATTTAAATGTCGAAAGACATAAGCCGTTTTTAAAATAAACTGTTTTCGAAATAAACTTTTTATAGGCCTTTGGGCAATATCAAAAATGATTTGTACACAAATATTTTTAAACTTTAGTCCCGATTTAAAAAACTCTCAATCCCCAACGTCGCTACATAGTAGTGTATTAGGAGGGTTCCTTATTTGGATTTCTCTTGCGAGACCTCCCCCGCATGAAAGTGGCGAATGTCAGGAATTGAGAGGAGTTAAATCTTTGGACATTTCAAAATTGTTATATTATTTGTATGTTAGTATAATTTATATATATTTAGAGTAATGGTACTATTTGAGGCTAGAGAAGCCTAATTATGTTTATATGAGTAGAGCTTGAATAAAGGGTGTATGGGTGCCATAGTTGTTAAAATTGGTTTCATAAAAATTTAAAATAATTCGTCGTGAGAAGTTAGAGGATTGGGTATAGTGTCAGTGAGGATAAATGTAGTTGGAACTAGTTGAGCTTTGGAGTATTAGTCTTAGCTTAATTTCGAGGACGAAATTCTTGTAAGTGGGGAAGTCTGTAATACCCCAAGATTTTTGGGACAATAACTTAATTCATTTTGGGAGAAATAAATATTATTTTAATTGGAGAATAATTAAATTGGCATTAGAGGTCAAAATTTGAAGTTGTTAGAAAATGATTTGAATGACGATTCTGATGGTGCGGTTGATTCCGAAAGGGTCGAGATAGTCGAAATGACTATACTTGGGGTCTATTTGGGTTCTGAAATATTTTAAGTCTGTTTGACTCGAATTAAAGTGATCGAGTCATTTAAAGTGTGTATTATCATTTAAAGTTGTGTATTTTGGAATTGAGGCTTATTATGCCTACGGGAGAAACACTTCTCCTTAGAGAGAAAGAAAAAGAAAGAAATAGAAATGAAAAAGAGAGAGGAAGGAAAGAAGAAGAGAAAGAGGAGAAAAAGTGGGGATTCCGGCCAATTCGTGATTTCGAGGGCGATTCAACCTCTACGAATTTGAGGCATGTTATTAAACTTGCTAAATAATTCTTGTGCATCTTTTATTTCATGATTTATGGATAAATTCATGGATTTTCGGTTATTATGTCAAAAACCTAGATTTTGGTAAATCTTACATTTGATGTATATATAATGGATTTGAGGTTATAAATTAGTTGGGTTGAGTTATATAATGAATTTTGATGTTCTATATATGTTTGGGTTGAAGGGAAATGGTTGGAAGATGAGAAAAATGAATTTTGGATTTTGGAGAAGATGATGAATAGTAATTCAGTGTCCTTTCCGAATCGATTCGGCCATGAGGCGAATCGATTCGTCTCTTGGTCAAAAAATGAAATTTTTAGATCTTTTCGATACTGTCACGTGGATGCTAACTGCGTATTTTTCTGATTTTTTTTAGATTTATATTGATTTTTCTACAGAAAGCTATCCGAGATCGAAATCGTTAGTCAGAAATTAAGGTTAGAATTATTTGGAGATAAATATTAGAGGTTCCCAAATAGAGTGTTAGGACCTCTAAAGGACTCGAGGAGATATGGAAACTTTGGGTTCGTAGAAATAAATCCGAGTTATAATTTAAATGGAGGTTTGGATTTTTGGAGGAAAATGCCATTTTCGTAGCTGCTGAACAGGCCGAATCGATTCGGCCCTAACCCGAATCGATTCGAAATGTTCCAATTTGACAGGTCTGAGTGACCGGATCGATTCGAACCCAAGGCGAATCGATTCGACCTGAGACAGTAGCCCAGGTCTTTTGACCCGAATCGATTCGCCTTGGAGGCCGAATCGATTCGCTGGGTCGAATCGATTCGGATTGGGCCCAAATCGATTCGGAAACAGGGCAGATTTGGGGACGTTTTTCTAGGGTGAGTTTCATCCCATTTCGTTTGATTTTATCGATTGGAAATTTCTGTATGACTTATAAGGAGTATGTTTTGGAGACTTTTAGGAACTTTTCCCTTGAAATAAATTACTGGGGTCCTATGGACTTATTTTGAGAGAATATCCTTAACGTAAATAGAATTGAGAGATAATTCATACAAATAGAAGTGAGGTGTGAATTTCAAGTGAGAAATCGTATAGTGTATACAAAGTGGGGAAGTTATGTGAGTTATTGACGAATAGTATATCGAAAGTAAAATATACTAAATAATGATATTATTTCATTTACGCCTAAGAGCGTAATAAGAGTATGTAAACAGTATGATATATACACCTTGTGTGATGGTATACATTTATATGATGGGATGATGCATGTATATCTTATGTGAATGATATGTATATATATATATATATATATGTATATATATATGTATATATATATATGTATATATATATATATATGTATATATATATATATATAGGTATATATATATATATATATATACCCCCTCTATGCTATCATGGAAAGTTGTGCGACGTGGGTGAGGCCCCTAGCGTGAGGAGCAGGGCGTGTATAGTCCCCAGGTCATATCATCCATTATTATTGTGTGATTGTTTTTATTAGGAGTGAGACATGGTGGGTATGTTTTGTCTCATTTCTGGGGAGGAACTATGACTGCTTCCCGTACGTTGTGATATGGTTTTTGGCAAGGCGGTGTGATATTCCGACCGTTAGTACCCAAGATGATATGTGAGTGATTCCCTGGTAGATGATAGCATTGAGAACCTGTATCCTTGAGTTATAGCTCGCTGGGATGGTTATTATTATACTTGTGTGAATAGTATATTATTTCTATATGATTATGTGATATCATAATTATCTCTAGAGTAAAGAAATATAAAAAGATTGATTGAATCTCACTCCGGGAGATTTTATCCGAATAAATTGCGATGAACATGTTAAAGTGAAAATGAGAAGAGTAGATAGTTATATGAGTACATTTAGTACTTTGGGTATCAAGGGCATAATGGACCTCAACGACCAATATTTCCCAGGAGTAGTGTATCGGGGGGGTTCCTTGTTTGGATTTCGCTTGCGAGACGTCCCACGCACGAAACATAGTGAAATATTAGGAGTGAGGAGAAGTTAGTCCTTAGTGCTCATATTTATATTAGTACATATCTTCACAATCGACAGTGCCAAGGAGTAGTGTATCGGGGCGGTTCCCTGTTTGGATTTCACTTGCGAGATGTCCCACGCACGAAACACCGTGCACTACTGAGGATTGAGAATAATTAATTAATTACATTGTATACGAATTTGGGTTACATGCGTCATGCATTGAGGGCATAATGAATCTTGATAATCAATATTGCCAAGGAGTAGTGTATCGGAGGGGTTCCTTATTTGGATTTCCCTTGCGAGACGCCCCACGCACGAAACGCAGTGTAGTATTGAGAATTGGAAGAAGTTTAGTCCTTAGCACTTAGATACTAATAACTCATATATATTTATATATATGTTTATGTCAATAACTAGAATATGAGAAACTCTAGTAAAAGAGAATGTTTATGTATATTTATATGTTTAAAGAGTGGGCGAATACTTTAGAGTAGTAATATTTGAAGTTGAGAGACATGGTTTAGATGGATTTTAAATGAGTATAAATTTTGGGTGTAAGTTAGATTACTTTGGCCCTAGATAGATTTGGGAAATTATTTGGAGATCATGTGCATACGTTTAGTTTCGCGCTTTAGTTGAGAGGTGAGTTGAATTTGATGTAGAGTACGACTACACTTTAATCATGTTATAATGCATTTATAATTATTATGCATTTTAATGCACTTGCTAAAAATGTTTTCACACCTCGGGCTCTGACCCATTTATATTTTCTCTTGTTGTGTGTATATATTATATTATTCTAGGTGTTCCTCCGCAAGGACGCCATTGATGTCATCCATCCAGTTTATTCGTGGAGCGGTGGCAGTAGCGGACTGTTGTCGTGTTTTGATATAGTCGATTACTATCTTTGTGTATCTAGATTAGGGTTCAGTTTGTATATCGGTTTTATACCCAAGTGTTGTAGTGTGGAACTTTTATATTCTTCTTATCAGATTATTGTATTGTCTGTGACTCGACAGCATATTCGGGTATTTTATTTTGTACATTATGTTGTACTCCATATTAGTCTCTTTTATATTATTCGATAATGTGTGTGTCTCTTGTTATATTTAGATGTTTATGTTGTTGGTTAGTTATTTCATGGTTTTTTTTAGTTTGTAAATAAAATGTTTTAAAAAATTTTGACACCCTCTTTTTGTAGTAATGGGTTATTAGCCGTGTTTATTTTAAAATCGTCAGTAGATGCTGAGAATGATCCACTTGAGATTCCTGATTATTTTAGTATAAGGTTGGCCACCCATTATTATTCTAAGCTGGGTGTCACACTCATCGATCTCGATTGGGAAGAGATGGCTCATCTAGTCAACCAGGACCATCTTAAGAAATTCTACCCCTTGTCTGAAATATCGGAACTCTACGACTCTTCTCATCTCCTTTCTATTCTAAAAAAAAATCTTCATTTCCCTCTACTCAGAACTTAGTGGGACCTGATCCTCTAAAAATCATTCAAAACTGAAACTCAAAAAATTTTCAAAACCCCGAGAGGTACGTAGGCAGCTCATACGCTTTACATGAGCATGACCCCCTTCTTTTTCATAAAATGTTATTATCCTCTTATCCCCGAGAACGACGGCTCATTTTTATCATTTACATGAACAAAAGGATTATGTATGCCTTAGCGATTCGTATAGATAATTCAAATGCAAAAACTCATCAAGAGCCACAACAATATAATTAAAATTTTCTTTATTTCAATGATGAAAAATTCCGTTACAAATTACACTGACGTAGGGAGTCAAACAACTTCCCTCGCCAACCTAACCCTACTTTCCTAAAAACCAAACAAAAACAAGTCAAAATACTCCTAAAACAACCTTCCCAAATATATTCCCATACATAACCAAACATCATCACAAAAGGTTCATAAATAAATTCCCCAGGGATCCTACCCGTAGCGGCTAGAGGAACCGTCCCCATCATCATCTACATCCTGGGGTCCCCAACCCTCTCCTGCCTGAATAGAATGTCGTAGGCACTCCATGGAAAGGTAAAAATGGACCAACCTAGGGAAAACAATGACACCTCACTCCATGGTGTCAGATATGGAAAACCACCTTTGCCCGATCTCCAGAGCTAGAATTTTGACAACTACCCTCCTCCATAACCATTTTATGTAGTCCCAAAAAATATGCTAGACCCTACCAATAGACTGGGAAGGATGGGTTGACAGCCGACGATTCTCCCACAAAGAGCCTAACCGCATGCGCATGCATTCTATCAAATCCTCCACCGAAAAAAGTATAGTGTTTGAGGTGGCACAATCTACTCCCAACCAAATTGGCACAAGAGTCGCCAAGGAAAGTAGAAAGGGTCTGGAGGAGGCCAATAACACGAACTATAATACCCCATATTTCTGCGTATTTAAATTTAATTAATTCGATAATTAATTAGTTTTATTTTAAATTACATGAGAAAAGTAATTTAATTGAATTGAGTACTAATGTGCTTATTAAATATTAATCAAGAGTGAGATAAAGATTAATATTATGAATTAAATTTACTAAGTGAATAGTAAATAATTAATGATTAGAAATGAGAAAGCTTGTCATGGTCAAGAAGTGTGACAAGGCGCGTGTATTTTTTTGTTATAGTCAAGGACTGTGATTAGTGATGGAAAGAAAAGTGTGATAAATTCCCCTTTTGTTGTAATATGGATGACTAGTCAGTCCCCTCCATCTTTCGTAGTCCTCCCTATTAATAAGTGGGAATTATGGGCTGAGGTACACATCTCTTTGGTTTCTTTAGTTCATAATCCTTTTATACAGTCTTTTGTCTTCTCCGTTGTCTTTGAATCGACCAATCTCAGTTTTAATCTTCAAGTTGCTTCGACTTATTAACTTGAGTCATTCTATAGTTTCGATGACTTGTCGCTTATTGGATTGGAGAGTTATGGTTTAATACATTTGTTGTCTTGGAAGACTATCACCATATACTGGAGCTTCTTAAAGTCCACGACTCACTGTTGGTATCCGAAAGACTACCTGGTCTAATTTTCTCTATAGAAAGTATGTCCCTCCCTTAAGTATTATAACAATTCGATCGGGTATGCCATTGACAAAGATATTATAGAGACTTACCTTCATCGAGGGGGTAGTTTCTCCCTTGTTGAGCTGATAAAAGTGGATAATTTCTCGGCTCCCCAGTTCGTTAGGGATTAATGAATTGACCTTATGGTTATGACTATGTTATTCTTGTATGATTCTCCTAGATAAGGGTAAATGGGTGGTCATAGAGGTTCATTTTCCTTGTCCTTGATGTCCTATGAATTCTTCTTAACATGTTCTACTTGTATCTATCTATGTGTGGACGATGTGGTCCTGTAGATTAAGGAGGGAAGAATCCCCATGCCACTAATTATAGTTAACATATTCAATGGTCTATTAGCTATCGTTCTTAAGAATGCATGCTTCTTCGGGGAAGCTCGTTGCTTCTATACATGTGGTTTCTCGAGAGGTTGAGTTTTATTAGAAACCTAAAGGTTTCCCATGTACTTCTATCAAGTTGTTAAGATGCTAGAAACTAGGAATATGTCTTATATTATCAAGCTATTTATGACATGCAAGATCAAGTCATACATAGTTATTGTTACTGAAAATGTATTTGTTTTCTCTTTCTCATTTTTTAGACCTAGTACTTCTTGAGATAATCTAGATTAGTCGTCTATGTCAATTTCATTCCATCAAGGTCGATTAAGAGGGTTAAGCCTTCTGAAAGTATATTCTTCATGACATAAGACCTTATCTAGTTAGGATGGAATTTTCCTTGGGGGTCCCATATGGTCTCTATGACTTCTTTTAATAGTAGTTCTCCTTACTGAACCCCTTGTTCTTTAACTTTTTTGTTAAATGCCTTGGTAGTGAGCTGTGACAACCTTGGATGTGATAACTAGTTACTAGTCAGTGCTCTTCGAATAATGACGATTTCTCGAACCAGTTTTCATTTAAGTCAACTTTGGTAATTTGATTCTCTATAATCACCCTCAGAGAAATGGATTTCCATTTATATTTGAAATACAACTTCCATCCCAAAGAAGGGGGTACAGAATGTCCCTAGTATATTTTGTAGTGGAGTTTTAATATCCCCATATGCAACGCAAGAGTCCACCTATGCAAGCTTCCACAATGCACGAGTCCACGTACGTCTCGATTTACATCAATGAGGCTCAACAACCATCAACTAAGTACGAAGTCCATCATACAAAAACGGTTCTCTTCGTA
Organism: Sambucus nigra; assembly: GCA_949130495.1. Taxonomy (NCBI): domain Eukaryota; kingdom Viridiplantae; phylum Streptophyta; class Magnoliopsida; order Dipsacales; family Adoxaceae; genus Sambucus; species Sambucus nigra. Next base: position 25,363,242 of record OX422210.1, on the reverse strand, counting down.
GGATGTCTAGAAACAAACTTTCATGACCAAACTTAAATCTTAAAGCATATGAAATACGAATCTTGGATCTTTAAACATATTGGGTGAAAATAGGGTTTTAGAAATTTGGCAAACAGATACGGAAACGTTTTTTGCCAAAATTTTATAAAAAAATTGAATCCAACATGACTTAAATAGTGAAAACACTCATTTCAAGAGCTATCTCAAACGAGTAGCCATTTTTGTTCGATCGAACTTCAACTGAGCTTCCAATGAAATGTGCACCTGCTTGACAGAGCCCCCTCGTTTGATGTTCATTAAATGCATGTTCCAACGAGATTCTAATGTCATTTTAACAAGACTAATATCATTTAAACGGAAACTCAATTTCGTTCTAATGAGGTACAAATCATGTTCAAACAAGATTAGAATAAAAAAATAGTTTTCTTAAATTTTTTTAAAAATAGTTCGATACGATTTTTTTCAAAAACAAGCACCCATAAAAATTATCAAAGGATCATATTCAAATGCATGCATACCTGTGAGATCATCAGTAAACGTGAAGATAAATGTTGGTGCTAAACATGACATATTGTATATCCACTTTGAAGCTTAGACCCTACGTGTTCATGAAACATGTCATAGGCTTACGAGATCGATAATGCAAAGCCTTACTTATGACTCAAATGTTTTGTCCCGAATTATTCCCATTACATAAAAATTAACTTGATTGGAAATATGTCCTTACAAATCTCCCCCTTTGGCTATTCTTGGACAAAATAACCAAAACAAAAATCCTATGGTCTGTCAAGGTCTCTAAAAAGACTCATTCCCCAACCCTAAAAGGAAAAGGAGTCAAAGGATTGACAGACGCAAACTTGGGTAGCATTGCTTTCTTGAAAACTTTGTCTCATCTTCAAAACTTTTCTGCATGTTATAAACCTACACACTTAAACACACTTAACATGCAAAGAGAATACAAAAGTATAAAATTGGCATACGAATAAACATCTTACAATATCTATCAATATCAACCTAGGTAAGACGTTTTCCCATAAGATAAAGATATCCAAATTATGAAAGGAAAGATACCATTTCTCCCCCTTTTTGTTGAAAAGACAAAGAGGGAGCTCATAATACTTTTACTCCCCTAAAAACTAAATCTCCCCCTAAAAATGTGAAACCTATTCTAAATATAGGGAATAGGGAATAAAATCATGCAACGGCGTAAAGTGCAACAAACACACAACATGGAAACTCAAGTCAAAATAATCCAAACTATAATTAAATAATCTCAATATCAGTGCAAAAAGATATCAACGGTAACAAGCAAATGAAGTATAACAGCAATTTTGAAATTACCAAATTTTGAGAAAATAAATTTCAAAGCACATAATGAGAGATATCAATATGTTCATAAAGCATGCCAGAAATCCTATGGTAAAGCATATGACAAACATTAAATAAAAGCAAACTACAAATACTCAAAAGAAAAACAATACCATATGTAAGATATGCAAAATATACAATAACAATGCCGCATAAATATATATAGGGTATAAATGACCATAAAATCTCGACGCAAACACATAAGTTATGCACATTAGCATAGTATTGATATGTACAAATATGTGGGAAGGAATGAATAGGTGTGAACAAGATATAAATGAATTATGACCCAAACACTCAAAGATGTTCAAGAAGTTCTAATTGATTACAAAACTTTATCAAACTAAGATTTATCCTTAAGTAACAAGATATAGTGAACTCTAGGAACAAATAAGCACAATGCACACAAGCCTTAAACAAACATGCAACTAGAAAGTATATATATCATGAGGCACTAGCTAATACAATCAACCATTAGATTAACATAGGAAATATCATGTGCAAGGAAATGAGAATCAAGAAGTCTATCATCTAAAGCCTCTAAATCTGATCTCCCAACCCACAAAGGTGTAACATGACGCTCTCGAGTTTTTCTGACCTTGGTGACTCTCGACTTAGACTTCCTAGGACCGTTTCTAACAACATAGAAAAATGCCTAAGGTGACCTTTTCTACTTCAATGAGTGAACATGTAATCACGGTGAGGGGTGTTACCTAAGGGTTGATGTTTCCTAAAGTTCTTAGTTGACTATTTCAAATGCATGGTCTAGGCTTGGGTAACAAAAGCATTTTTATCATCGAAGCCAATTCCACACTTGTCATATTTGATTTGGATGTTGCGTAACATTTTATCCAACTTTTTTGGCCTGGACTCCAAATTTAATTTGACACGATTATTATCTCTCAATTACTCCTCTAGCTCAACTATCCTTGACTCGATTGAATGCCTAGAATTCTCAAACTCTAGAAACTATTTCTTCATAACTTTTATCAAACCATGAAGGCTATCTCTCTTACCCTCAATGTACTTTATCTTCTCACTAAGAGTCCTCTCACGTGCCCTAAGGTCCTTAATTAAAACACTATCATCATTCCCTACGACATATTCCTTCAACTTAGCTTCCAACTTCATGTTAGCCCTCTTCACCTTTAAAGATTTCTCATATAACTCACAGAAGGAAACTTGGAGATAACTTTCATCCTCCTTTTCTTCATCCTCAATTTCTTCTCCACTTTCTCTGCCATCACTCACTTGGGATCCACACAATGGCCTCAGAAGTGCCATGAAAAAAAATATCTTCATGAGAGTATTTTTCATCTAAGCTCACATGATTAGCAATGAACACGTTAAAGTTATGCTTAATGGGTGAATCAGATCCGTCTTTCGGATCACTGTCACTAAGGGTGGCATTGTATGTTATTAGTTCCATTCCCTCCTTAGTTTAGTAGATCACCCAGGTACCATGTGTGCATAACCCTCACAACCATAACATCTTTTCGATTCATACCTCTTAAAGTTCTCACTTCAATTTATAGGGAAGTTATCGGCCTTGTTGTGCATATTTTTCTCAAACCTTTTTGCATATTTTGATTGCTTATGGAACTTGAGAAATTTCAGGAATTTCTTTTCTAACATGCCTATATCTTCGGACTCAGCGTCATAATTATCCTCCAAAATAGGTGTTTCCTCCTTACGAGCTTTCAAAGCAATGCCCTCATCTTTCTTCTTCTCGGTCTCGGAGGTAAGCATGTCAAGCTCATATGTTTATAATTCACATACAATATCTTTAAGTTTCATAGAATCTAGAGTACCCAAAGAATTCAAAATGGTCACTTTTGGATTAAATCTTTCATGTAACGAACTTAAGATTTCCTTTATTACTCAGTTGTCAGATATCTTTTCTCCCAAGTAAAGACGAGTTAACTATGTCGGATAATCTAGCATAGAACTCATCAAAGGATTCACTTTCTGACATCCTAATGGTTTCAAATCGAATGGTGATGTTTTAGAGTTTAGAAGCCTTAACAACACTAGTTCGTTCATGGCTGAGAAGGAGTATGTCCTATGCATCTTTTGACATTTCGCAAGTCATCATACAACGAAACTCCTCCAGGGTGACCGGACAAAATAGAGCATTTTAACCTCTATAATTATAATTAGATAACCTATTAACCTCACTCCATGATTCTATGGATTTTAAATGAATTGATTCACCTTCTCTAGGGACAAGTGGAGACCACCCTTTAACTACTATTTTCCAAACATGCTCATCTATATCCTTAAGTACTGAATTTATATGCATTTTCTAGTGTACACAGTTCGACCAATCAAACACATGGGTATAATTTCATCAAAACCACCAAAATTCGTGCCTAAAAACACGAGATCTAAACATGATAATTTAGTGTTTTGGCTCTGATACCAATTTTGTGAATGCAGTCCCACTAGGCACGGATGGTCCGAACAAATAAATATTCTGTTTTTATGTTTTTTAAATTCTGAAGAAAACTTTAAATAATTTAAACTCATTAAACTTATGCACCAATTTTAAACCATTTGTTTTGAAAAAAACTCGATTTATTCAGTTTAATCTTTTTAACCTAAAATATGCATATATGTGATAAATAGATAAAATAAATAAACCATCCACAATGCATCAATGTATGAGGAAAACCACAAAGGGAAAAATCTCGAACGACCCAGCTAAACAGTTCACTATGATATGGTTTTACAAAGCATAGGCAATAGACTTACTCATAGGTGGTCAGTGTTTGATCGACGTAGTATATGGCTTGTTTTTTAGTTATTCCTCGATATATTAGGCCAGCATGGCTCCATCCATCGTATTAATGATTTTGAGGTATATGAGGAGTGGATATTAAGATCGAGTTGGGGCTAACATAAGTGGATTGCTCAGGTTATATTCGACTTTATCAAAAGCCTCTTGGCATGAAGAATTCCATATCTTGGTAGAGTCTTTTGTGTTAGAATTTGAAATTCGGTTCACACATTGAGATCATCTGAAATATGAACCTAGCAATATATTAGAGGCAACCCAGAAAGCCTATGATTTCCTTTTCTATTCATGGAGTGGCATCTCAAGGATGGTTTTTACTTTAGAAGGATATACTTTGATTCCCTTTTCGATGATGATAAATCCTAGTGTTTTCCTTTTGGTTACTCCAAAGACGCACTTTTGATGATTCAAACTCATTTGATAGATTTTATCTTCTCGAAGAATTTTTTTAAGGTCATCATATTACCTTCACCTGTCTTAGACTAGAAGATCATGTCATTCTCACCTTTTATCTTGCATTTGGAACGAGCATGGTATTGGATGACCGTATTGGGTATTCGATCACCCTTATAAATCATACATTAAGTTGTTTCACAAAATCCTCTTTGACTTTGAGGGACCATTTAGGTTTGATCTTTAGAGTTTTCATTTGATTGGCTTGCACTCCGGATACGTAGGTACGCCGTGAACGACAATTTCAGAGTCGATTCTCGGCATGTCGGTGTATAACCAAGAAGATACTTCAATATATTCCTTAAGGATTTGAACTAGATCAGAAACTTCTAGATGTGCTAAGGAAGAACCGATTTTAATTTCCTTTATCTCATTTTGAGATCCTACGTTGACCATAATCGTTTTGTCGAAGGGTTGCACGCAATTGGTTTGTTTTTTATTAAGATATTTCATGTGGTCTTATAACTCTTTATTATATAAATTAGATTCATAACTTTGATTTGTACATTCACCATCCTTGATATTTTTCACACAATGATACTTAAAGTTAAGTTTATTTACTTCACAAAGGGGTTGATATTGTCCACGACATCAAAGTAATTAGCCTCAAGGGATTTCTTCTTAAAAGGGAGATTATGAAATTCTTTTTACGGTTTGGCTCAATTTTGAGAAATTTGTTTTATTCTAATATGTGCATTTATTCTTATATGATTTATTATTTATTTTATATCCATGGAATTAATTTTATTAATTAATTTATTTATTTTTTATCAAATTCCTTTAGTATGTATTTTTAACTTAAATAATTTTTATATTATTAATTGTGAATTTTATTATCATTCCAAATATTTTAATTATTTTTTGTATTTTTAATTTAATTTTTCTAGATTTATAATGTGATAAAATGTTATTAGATCAAACATTCTTTATTGTTTAATTTAAACATTATTATCAAAAATTAAACGGAAGCACTGTGTTGTGTAATTGTGTCGTTTTCAGGTTATGGTGTTGGAGTTTTTGTCAATCCGTATTATTTTATTTGGGCCAATAGGGAACCGCGCCTTGAGACACATGATTTGACCACACATGTCTCTTGACCATTCCTTTATAGTGGCTCTACATCAGAACCCCGTCCTATAGTTGCCCCCTACCTCACTCAGGGCAATCTCTCTTTATGTGAACTGCCTCTCCACAAAAGAAACACTTCCTAGAAAATCCTCCTCGCCACTGATCCTGTCCCTCGTGGCCTGCCCCGCCATTCCCTTAGCCATGGCCCTGAGGAGCAAAGTGCTACTACTGATTGGGACCCTGCTGGCCTTGTCTAAAATCCTGGCCATCCGATCGATAGCCCCCAGATCTAAATCTCTTGGTAGAATTCCCCTACTGGGATTCTTGCCTCTGCTGCCGGCCATCCTGCTGTTATATTCCGCTAATAATACACCCTCCTGCCTTGCCCTACTGACCAATATCACCTCCACTCTTTCTTCCTTTAGTGTGGAAGTGATAATCTTAGCAGTGTAATAATGTTGCATTAACGACATCAGTATACGTCACAAATGATGGGTTGCCGATCAAGTGCTGCCTAATCCTCTAGGTTAATCCATATATAAACCTCGCTTTCTTTCGCTCCTCGTTACTCGGCTCATCTGGCACAAAATCAGCTAAACGGGTGAACTCCTCCTCATACTTTGCTATGGAACGACCACCCTGGTTCACCTCACTAAACTTCTTCCGCATCTCGGTCTCCACTACTAGCGAGAAGTACTTGTGATCAAACTGCACCTTGAACTCAGTAATTATCATCATATCTCTCTCCTCGACGGTGGTGACTGACTCCCACCACTGTAATGCTGCTACAGCTAGTCTTAAAGTGGATAACATCTACTTCTGCATCTCACTACACTCCATCATGCGCAAGTGGCATTGTATGTTCTTCTTCCACTGACATGCCTCAACTACGTCAGAGCTACCCTGAAACTCGGGTCGGTGGCCCTTATGAAATGACTCTCTAACTCTCAGCCAAGTCGATGGCCCTGGCTGGGCCTGGATATCTGGTGCCACTGGTGGCTGTGGCTATGATTGTGGAAAATGAACGGCAATGGCGGTCATATCTGCATTGAATGCCTAGGTTACTATCTCGACCACTTGTGCAGTCATCATCCTCCCTAGTTATGGCTGTGGTTGTGGAACCGCTGGCTCCTGACGAGTCTCCCTCTTATCATCCCTTGATGCTGCCCTAGCCTGACGTCCTCTCTTAGGCGGCATCTGAAATTTCAAAACGAGCTGTATGAGTTCACCATTCATACATCAATAATAGTGGAAGAACGTAAATGCGCGTATGTAAAAGAAAACAACAATCCTGTCATAAGGCTCTACATCAAAGAACGGTAAGCTAAAACATAAAAAGCCGTACGGATCCTAAGGACTCTAGAATCTGATACTTTGATACCATATGTGACACCCCGCCTAATTAAAAACCGGGTGATCAGTTCTTTACTAAATTAAAAGGAATTTCTCATCTGGTTCATTCTTAGCATCACTGTCGAAAACTTTTTAAAACTTACTAATCGCCTAGTATTCAAAAAGTCGATGCTAATTTTTTTTTATCTTTTTTATTAAACAATAACAACATGCTGAAAATATAAATTAAACCATCCACACAATCACTGAGCCTAAATCAACTGAATTAATAAATAAAAGACTGGCTGAATAAACCATCAGCTAAAACTGCCAACTCCAAAATAATAATCCAAGAGAATAATAAACTGAGTACAAAGTGTGACTGAAATAAAAATAACTGGGGTAACATGCCAAAATGAAATACTGAGTTGCATCCTACTCTAGGAATAAAATGACTGAAGCGTCTAACTCCAAATCCTGCAACACTCGCACATGCTGCATCCACGCATCCCTGGAATAGATTCCTCAAGTCTGGGGTCTTTATGGATGGACACCTAAAAGGTTTTGAAAATATTTTGCAAGTACGGGTCAGAGCCCAAATCCTTTTGAAAATATTTTGCAACTGAATTAAAATGCAACAATTAAAATGCACGAATGCTTTTCATATTTAAGTTAGTATCGCACTCACTTGAGATACTACTCACCCCTCATCTAAAGTGCACACATAACGCTTATTCCTAACCCTCCTAGTTACACTACCCCGTCTAACTAGCCTTGTCCTGAAAATTTCTTGACATGCTACTTTAGCCCGAGTAATTTGTACGTTTACTTCATAAGTTATTTATCACATTAACTTAATTAATCCTCTTTCAATGAACTACATAACAATCTCACTAGTTATATAGAAGTAATACCTTTTTACTTTATGTAATTTTCCCGTATATAAATATCAACATCATATATACGAATAAGATATTACAACATTCGCACACATGTCGTATATATAACCATCCTTCCGAGTAGGCACTCATCGAATTTTTTCTCTAAAATGCGATCACTACAGGTATACTCATCCACTTGGTTACCTGAAGACGATTAAATACCACTGAATCAGGTAAAAATATAAGTGTAATGGAGGCAGTCATAGTTCCTACCGAGAGTGAGGACAAATCATACCCAAAGCACCTCTTCTCTGAAAAATGGACGCTATGACCTGGGGATTATACTCGCCCTGCTCCTCAAGCCAGGGGATTCACCCACATCGCGCAACCTCTTGTGATAACATTAGAGGGGTATGTATTCCTCTAAATATTATTCACCACTATTTATAAAGCACACAAATATATATATACTACACAATTACCGCATACATATTTAATTTAAACCGGCTAATCCCTGCACAAATCGCGTAGCACTATCCTAAAATATCTGAGTCCATTACCCGACTTTAAACTTTAATTAAAATTCCCACTGATTAATTTTATTATCATGGCATCACTCAACCAAAATACCCGGACACATTCCCTTGGTCTGTAATTAATTTCTTAGAATTTATTGCTCTAAATTCTATAATTTAGATTTCTCCCTCTTTGACTCTACGTAATTACTAAACTCCCCTTTTATCTCCCTAACTGTTTAAGGAAAAAGAAATTCCCAAAAACCATTATGAACCATCAATTTCATCTCTGGTCCAGCACAGAGGACAAAACGAATTGAGCCTGGTCCACCCACGTCGTTTGAACGACCCACCGTGTCATTCGAATGGAATGTGGCATCGGGCGAATGAGGCTGGTCGCTCGAGCGACCTCTGGACATTTGTCTATATTCTTCTTTTTCTTCTCCTTCTTCTTCTTCTTCTTCTTCTTCAGATAGTCTGCCATGGGAGCATTTCTACAACCTTTAAACCCAGACTTCTCCCTACTGTTAATCCTTTATACTAAATCGATTTCCACTAGCTTTAAATTCCAAACTCAGGCTTAACTAACAATCCAACTTTGAAAACCTTTGATAACCCTTTATCATCATATTGTACACAAATGTTTCCCTAAAAAAATCATCGCTCAAATTTCACGAGATTTTCCAAAACTCTTCCTCAATTTATTTTACTTAACATCAATTTACAGTTTAATATTTGGGTCTTACACTCACAAGACTAAACCTCTAATAGTAGACATGGTATAATAATCTTCCTTAACAAAGTTCGTACAAGATGTTCCATAAATAAATAAAAACCTAATTTATGAACTAACCCGACCCAAAAATGCTGAATTTTATCACACCTACTATGATATGAATTGATTATCACAATTTTACATTGAAGCAATTTAAACACTTGCCTTTCTAGTTGTAGAGTCTGAATTCCTTTGGTGTAGATGATGATTCCACGAAGAACACGAAATTCCTTCTTGATTTGGCTCTCCAAAAATCTCCTTGCTTTCTCCCTATTTTCTTCTCTACAGGACTAGGTTTTCTCCTTTTGAATTGTGTCTGTCAAACTACCTCTAATTTGGATTATCTATATTTTCCTTATAGAGTTATGTCCATTTCAAACTCTTAAAATTAGCTTTTCTAATACAAATCCCGAAATTAGACTTGTGGTCTAATTTAAAATGGCCCAAACACCCCCATGTGAGTCCGGTTATGCCTAAAAATATTCCAAGACCCAATTACTATCCCTGAGTACTCTTTTTCGACCATCTCAACCTATTCGGAATCAACTGTGCACTCAAAATTTCCATCCGAATTACTTTCTAACCTTCTTCAATTTTCATCCTAAAAAATGCGACACAAAATAATCCGAATAATTAAATCTCAATTAACCAAATTAAATAAATACTCCAATTTAAATAATTCTCCAAATCATAAATTTAAATTTCTCTAAATTAAAAATAATTTATATTTCACCCTAAAAAAATTAATTTCTATGTCCACAAAATTACAGGGTGTTTATATATATATATATATATATATATATATATCCTATTTGTTAGTAAGAAGATCTCCAGTGCTTAAACTAAAATAACATAAAAAATTGTTACGGTGATTAAAGTTTGATATTCCAATTTTTATCAACTTCTTGGATCTGTTCATTTTTGTTTGTTAAAATCAGATTAACATTTAAGTCTACTCTGGTTGGTTATATAATTAATATCTATCTGTTTATTTGAATTAGAGTTTAGATTTTTATAAATATTGAGTGTTCCTTTATTTTGAAGATCATAAATCTAAACACATTTGTTGAACCATATTGTGTGTGTGTGTGTGCGCGCGCGGGGGGGCGTGTGCATGTGTACCCACATTCGTTCTAAAGTAGATCAAGAATTAAAATATTTTTTATCTTAAAATTATTAAAACTGGTGTAAGGTCTATTTGTGTTCAGTTGTGTAAAACAAAACTTCAGGAACACTCATCCCGAGTTGTGTGTGAACATGTACATATAACTACTTTGTATTTAGATTTAATCACTATTGTTGATTATTTATTACTAATGAGAAAACCTTGTACGTGTTTCACCTCTTAGTAATTTATAATCTTTTTTATGTACTGATTAAACCAAACTCATTTAATTAATTCTGTTGGTTGTACAACATCATTAATTTCGTGTATTGGGTGTGTAGTTGTGCGTGTGTATCTAATGTTCACTACCTTGGTGTCATTATTACTGTATTTCAGATTATATGTGGGCTTGGATAACTTAGTTTGGGTTTACAGTTTGTATTAACTGAATTTATTCATTTACACTTGTAATTCTGTATTTTATAATTAATCATTGGTATTAGTGGACTTGTGTGTGTGTGTGTGGTCCTGGAACTAAGTGACCCGGGGTTTTCTATTTTGTTGGTTTTCTTATGAACAAATACAGTGTTCTATTCCGCTTTTCCTCATCCCTTCTAAGTCATTTTTCTTTTGGACAATGCCATCATAAATCTTTTTTTTTTGTGTGTGTGTACAACAGTTTCAATCAATTTTAAAACTGATTTATAAAAAGAGTTAAAAGAGTTTTATTTAATAACTAAAATACGTCAGGGTGATAAGGTTATTTCAAGTGGTATCAGAGCTTCAAGATTCACTTTTTAAAAGTTTCTATTTCGCAAAGATCCCGAACTCTTTTGTCTTAAATATCAATATTTTATTATTTATGACCATAATGGGTCTTTCGTACGGCCTCCCGTGTTCGATGGTGACAACTTCGCTTACCAGAGAGTCAGAATGGTTGCTCACCTCTAATGCTTGGGAGATGAGGTATGGGATACGGTTGAAACTAGTTTTTCTTCTCCAACTCATTTAGTTGGTGATGGTGATGCTCAAATTTATGCTAGAAAGCCTCTTTCGAAATGGACTAAAGAGAAAAGGTTAAAATCACAGTATAACAACAAAGGCAGAAATGCTATTTTTCAAGTGACGGGTGAAAATGAATTTAAAATAATTTCAGTTTGCACCACATCGAAAGAGGCTTGGGACATTTTGATAACAACTCATGAAGGAGACTCTAGGGTTAAAAGGGCTAGGTCTCAAATGCTAGTTAGACTTTATGACTCTCTTTATATGAAATATAATGAGAAATTTGATGGACTTTACCTAAAATTGTAAGATATTGTTAATCAATCACATGCGAATGGTGTTGTGTACGCTAATTTTGAAATATGTGATAAAAGTATTAGGTCTCTTCTAAAGGGTTTTGATTTAATAATTCATGTTATGGGTGAAAATATAGATAATAGTTATACATCTCATCTTTTTTATAGTAAACTTAAAATGTTTGAACTTCAAAACACTTTAAGAGATGAATAAAGAGGCAAAGCACCTGCACACACTGAAATTCAAAATGTGTTGAATTTTAGGTCTAAGAAAAATAGTTTAGCTTTTGCATCCTCCTTAGTTAATTTGAATGAATTTTAAATCTGTTTAGATTCTCTAAATAATGAAATTGCACTTATGACTAAACATTTTAAGAAATTTGTTATGTTTAGAAATAAGTTTGCTTCAAGGGAAGGTCAACTTAGTTATTCAAATCAACCTCATGAAAAGTAATTTGAAAAGAAAAGTTTTGAAAAATTAGAACCTAAGAAGGATTTAAGCCATATTCTATGCAGGAAATGCAATGAATATGGACATTATGCGAACAATTTTTTTTCAAAACTAAATGGGAACCTTCTAATAAAGAACATTTGTCTAAAACTTGGGATGATAGTTGTGATAGTAATAATGAGGAACACTTTGATAATCTTATGGCTTTTACATTTGTTTGTACAAAAAAATCTAAGGACATTTTTGATAATTTATCTACACTTTCTGATGTTTCTGATTTGCGTGTCGAAAATTGTGAGATAGATTTTGTAAATTTGTCTCATATATTTTGAAACCCAAAATACCCACCGTCACAACTTCTCTATTTGATATTGGTAACATTTATGGTGATTTTGACGAATCTGATTTGATAGAGGATTCTGCTATTGTAGAAGGGAGTGTGAGTATTAATTTTGTTGAGTGTACACTTGATGATAGCACACATTTGTGTGAAATTGATTTTAGAATATTGGGAAAAATTGATGTTCTGAATAATCAAATTAAACTAATAACTGAAGAATCTGCTCTTCATGTTGAAGAACTTGAAAATGATGTTTTATTACTTGAGAAAGGGGTTGTTATATTAACTGAACTTAACCACTTTATAAAAGTTAAACACAAGTATCTTTTGACTAAATATGATGAATCTAAAAAAACATAATGACACTTTGAAAAAGTTACACTCTAGTATAGTTGTCAAGTCTTTGAATAAATATGATGATGTTACTCCTTTAAAAGGAATTGGACTTAATGGTGAAGATTTTTGGTGAAACAAATTTTATTAACTCTAAAGAGAAATTCCCACATGCAAATGAAATTAAAATGAGTACTAAACATGTTAAAAATGAGGATTGCGCTAATGGTGTAATTTCTGTCATAAAAAGGGACACCTAGAAAAATTTTGTTATAAAAAATTATGACAAAATAAATCTAACTTAAGAAAATTTAGGCAAACTAAAACTATTAGAAATAATCAAACTGCCAAGCCTATTTTTCAATGTGGATTTTGTTCTATGGTAGGTCATTTAGAACCATTTTATTTTAAAAAGGCAAAATTGAATAATAATAAAGTTGTCCCTAAGCATATTGCCCAACTAAACCTGTTTATTGAAAGTTTTACTGTTGCAAGTTTTGTAATAAAATGGACATTTGATAGAATTTTTCTGTAAAAGGTTGCATGCTTGTAATAAACCAAGTTTGTTTTATGGTAAAACTAAATTAGTTAAGAACCCTATTTTCTCTAATAAACAACCCTTAAAAATTGAAACTGATTTTTTGAAAACAAAGGTTGTTTGGGTTAATAAAGTTGAATCAAGTGACACATTGAGATGTAACGTAGTTATATCAGCATTAAATGCCATTAGTAAAACTCTCAATGGTACTCAGATTCAAGATGCTCTAGGCATATGGCGGGGGATGAATCCAAATTCACTACATTAAAATCTTTTATTAGTGGAATTGTGACTTTTGGTGATGGAAAGATGTCCCACATCATAGGCAAATGGTCGATTAAGCCAAATGGGCTCCCTAACTTGGAGGAAGTTTTACTTGTTGAAGGTTTAAAAGTAAATATTTTAAGTATTAGTCAGTTTTGTGACACTGATCATGTTGTGAATTTTTCAAAATCAGATTGTAAGATTTTGGACCCTAATGGGAATATTGTTTTATGTGGAACTAAGATTGTAGATAATTGTTATGTTGTTATTCATGAAAATGAATCTGAAAATTTTTTAACTTCTAGGATTAGTGATTTAGACTTATGTCATGAAATATTAGGACATCATAGTTGATCTAAACTAATTAGTCAAAATCTTGTTCGTGGTGTGCCCAAAATCACTAAAGTCCTCATAAGAAAGTGACTGATATTTTTACTTTTCACCCTTTAAAACTTTTACATATGGATTTAATGGGTCCTTCTAGGACAATTAGATTATGTGGTAACTCTTATATTCTAGTTATAGTTGATGACTTTACTAAATTTAGTTGGGTAGCTTTTATGAAAGAAAAATCAGACAAGTTTAGTCATTTTTTTGAAACTTTTGTTAAAAATTGAAAATGAAAAGGATACTTAAGTTACTTGTATTCATAGTGATAGGGGTGGAAAATTTAAAGACACGGGTGTTAATGATTATTGTATTAGGAATGTGTATCAACATGAGTTTAGTGCACCTAAGACACCTCAACAAAATGGCATTGTTGAAAGAAAAAATCGAACCATTCAAGAAATTGTTGGTGTTTTGATTCATGCTAAAAATTCGAAAAACTATTTTTGGGTTAAAGCCACTCAAACCACTTATCACATAATTAATAGGGTTCATTTAAGGAACAATATTAAACAAACTCCATATGAATTATGGTATGGAAAGCAATCGAATCTAAAATATTTTAGGGTGTTCGGTAGTGAGTGTTACGTGTGTAAGGATCGTGAAAACTTATCTAAATTTGACACTAGAGGCGACAAGGTTGTTTATCTAGGTTACTCCCTAAATAGTCATTCTTATAGAGTCTATAATCTAAAAACTAAGACTATTATGGAATTTATAAATGTTGTTATAAATGATTATGTTTCCCCTCTAGTAGAAGACAACTCGGAATCTCTACTTGATGAAAACATTTCTTCAAATGATTTACCAAAACAATCAATGGATAGTGACTCGGACTCCCTTCCACCAAAAGATCTTGGTGTTCCTATTTGGGTTAGGGATAATAATCCTAAGAAAAACATTTTAGGTAATGTTAGAGAACCTATTAAAACTAGAGCACAAACTCTAAATGCCTTAATGTCTTCTTTTGTTTCTTTAGCTGAGCCTAAAAATATAAAAGATGCCCTCATTGATGAATCTTGGTTACTTGTTATGCAAGAAGATTTAGGTCAATTCAAAATAAACGACGTTTGGTTTTTGGTTCCTCATCCTACTCATACTAATGCTATATGAAGCAAATGAATATTTAAAAATATATGTGACTAAATCAAAAATGTTTTGCATAATAAAGATAGAGTAGTAGCTCAAGGGTACTCCCAATTGATGGGGTTGGTGTTGATTAAACTTTTGCCCCAGTTGCTAGGATAAAGTCTGTTTGACTTTTACTTACCATTTCATGTCACTTAAAATTTAAACTATATCAAATGGACTCAAATCTGCATTTTTAAATGGGTTTCCAAATGAAGAAGTTTATATTGAATAACCTAAAAGGTTTATTGATCCTTTTCTTCCCCACCACGTTATCAAATTAAAGAAAGCTATTTATGGGATTAAATAAGACCCTCGTGCTTGGTATGAGCATCTTGCTTGTTTCCCATGGCCAATGGCTTTAATCGAGGGGGAGTAGACGTAACGATATTTGTCAAAAGAAACTCTAATTGTCTTGTTATTGCTCAATTCTATGTTGATGACATTATTTTTGGTTATACATCTCCTCAAGAGTTTGAATTTTTTTCTAACATAATGAAATCTGAATTTCAAATGTCTATGATGGGTGAGTTGCAATTTTTCTTGGGTTTGCAAGTATCTCAAAAATCAGACTGCATTTACATATCCCAAACTAAATACGCAACTGAATTAGTTAGACATTTTGGGTTAACAAATGCAAAAACAGCTAGGACTCCTATGAGTTCCACTACTAAGCTTTCTAAAGATTTATCAGGTAAAAAGGTTGAAGTTACTTTATATCGTAGTATGATTGGCAACTTTTTTTACTTAACGGCTAGTAGACCCTATATAATGCACAGTATGGGTGTGCGCGTGCTAGATACCAATGTTAACTTAAAGAATCTCACTTACTTGCTATTAAGCGCATATTAAAATATGTTAGTGGTACTTTAAACTTTGGTATTATGTACATGGTTGACACTAGTTCTAAAATTATTGGGTATACTAATGTTGATCGGGCTGGTTGTGCCGATAATAGTTAAAACACCTCCGGTGGATGTTTTTACTTAGGTCGCAACCTCGTCTCTTGGTCGTCCAAAAAGAAGAATTGCGTGTCTCTTTCCTTTGTCGAAGCCGAGTACATAGTTTCTGGTAGCTGTTGTACCCAGCTTTTGTGGATAAAACAAATGCTAAGTGACTATGTTATAATTAAACACACTACACTTATTTTAGGTGACAATCAAAGTGCTATTAGTATTTCTAAAAATTCGATGTTTCACTCACGCACAAAGCATATCAAAATGCGTGAACACATTTTATTAGCAAAATAATAAACCGAAAGGAAATTTGCATTGAATATCATAACACTAAAGATCAATTAGCTAATTTATTTACTAAACCATTAGATAATCATAGATTTGAAACACTTTGAATGTTTATTGGTGTGTGTGCTTTTTCAAGCTAATATTCTTTAGTTTCTTCCCTTTGTCCCTTTGAGACAAACAAAGGATAATTTGAGACACTTGTAGTGTCTTCTATTGTCTTTCTTTAGGACTATTGTTGTTAGTTTAGTTATGTACTCTTCTTTCTTTAGGACTATTGTTGTTAGTTGAGTTATGTACTCTTCTCTCTCTAGGACTCTTGTTGTTAGTTGAGTTATGTATTGGTCTATTTATTTCCTTGTCTGAGTCTCAAAGTCTTAGCTTGTTTTGTCTCAAAATTAGCCAAAGGGGGAGATTGAAATTCTCTTTATGATTTGGCTCAATTTTGAGAAATCTGTTTTATTATAATATGTGCATTTATTATTATATAGTTTATTATTTATTTTATATCCATGGGTTTAATTTTATTAATTAATTTGTTCATTTTTTTATAAAATTCCTTTAGTATGTATTTTTAACTTAAATAATTTTTATATTATTAATTACGAATTCTATTATCATTCTAGATATTTTAATTATTTTTTGTATTTTTATTTTAGTTGTTCTGGATTTTTATTACGATAAAATGTTATTAGATTAAACATTCTTTATTGTTTAATTTAAACATTTGTATAAAAAATTAAACGACAACACTTTGTTGTGTATTTGGTGTCATTTTCCCTATTATTTGATTTGAACCAATGAGGAACCGATTCTTGAGACACGCGATTTGACCTCGCGCGTCTCCTAACCATTTTGTGCAACCAACCGTTGTCTCTCCATGCATTTTACAATTTTTCCCCTCATGTTAACTTGATTAAAGACGCATGTATCCTTATATTTATAATCTCATTTTTACCCTCAGTCATCCTTGTTATGTTATGCTTTTATCCTTATGAGGCGTGGTATTTATTTACGGACATGTGCCATCCTTTGTGGGTTTGAGAAAAAATTACCTCTTTTATTTTGATTTTTCCTCACGAAGTGCTGCCAAAAACCTTACTAATATTTTTCTCTCTACTATTTTCGTTTACTCTCTTTCACTAAATATTATATATACGGAGTGTAATTTACTGAGAGATTTAGAGGTTAAAACTTCTATAGTTTGAGTTTTGTTTGAGGGGTTTTGCTTATCTGGTTTTAAAGATCTATTTTTGAGGATCTTTGGGGTTTCTTTGAGATCGTGGAGTTCCATTTGCTCTTTTGTAAGATTTCTCTTACTCCCCTTATATATATATATATCCTATTTGTTAGTAAGAACATCTCAACTGCTTAAGCTAAAATATCATTAAAAATTGTTGCGGTGACTAAAAGTTTGATCTTCCAACTTTTATCAACTTCTTGGATCTGTTCATTTTTGTTTGTTAAAATCAGACTGACAGTTAAGTCTATTCTGGTTGGGTATATAATTTATATGTGTTTGTCTATTAAAATCAGAGTTTATGTTTTTATAAATATTGAGTGTTCCTCTATTTTGAAGATCATAAATCTAAACACATTTGTTGAACCAATTTAGTATGTGTGCATATGTTACTCACATTCGTTTTAAAGTAAAACATGAATTAAAATAATTTTTGTCTTAAACCAATTAAAACTGGTGTAAGGTCTATTTGTGTTCAGTTGTGTAAAACTAAACTTCTGGAATACTCTTCCGGAGTTGTGTGTGGACATTTATATATAACTACTTTATATTTAGATTAATCAAAACTGATGATTATTTATTAATAAAAAGAAAATCTTGTATATGATTCATCTCTTAGTAATTTATAATCTGTTTATATATTGATTAAACTAAACTCGTTTTATTAATTATGTTGGTTATACAACTTTACTGATATCCGTGTATTAGGTGTGTAGTTGTGTGTGTGTATCTAGTGTTCACTTCATTGGTGGGATTATTACTGTATTTCAGATTATATGTGGGGTTGGATAACTTAGTATGGGTTTACAGTTTGTATTGACTAAATTTATTCATTTACACTTGTAATTCTATAATTTGTTATTAATCATTGGTATTAGTGGACGTAGGGGATGTGTGTGTGGTCCTGGAACTACGGGACCCGGGGTTTTCCACTTTGTTGGTTTCCTCGTGAACAAATATTGTGTTATATTCCACGTTTCATGATCCCATTCTAAGTTATTTTTATTTGGGCAACATCACCACACATCTATTTTTGGCACAACAGTTTCAATCAATTTTTAAAACCAATTTATAAACAGAGTTAAAAGAGTTTCATTTAATAACTAAAACATGTTAGGGTGATTAGGTTATTTTAGATTCGATATAGTAGTGAGTGATTCTCATTGGTGTATGTGTGCAATCTTGTCTTCAAAAGGGTCCTCAATTGCATGTGGGTGGCATAACATTCATTTCTTTTCATATCCCATCATCATTTTCGAATGAGCTCGCTATTCCTCATGTTCTCAATTAGGTCTCAATCTGCAGATGGTTTTTTTAGGGTTTTTTTTATCAAATTGGCTATCTCATCCACCTCATTTTCCTACCACGTTGAGGGATGATTGAAGAAAATATCCTATCATGGCATTTATTTTCCAGAAGAAGTATCAACCTATGGCTAAAAAAAAGGGAAATCTTTTAATTCCTTGATAAAACATCCATTTAGACTAGGATAGTAAGGGGCATGCATTACCCCTGGCTTCTTGAATTTTGACTTTTTGGCTTTCAATTATCTAGTGATTTGTCCTGAATATTGTATTATAGATCCCTTTATCCTTGGGCATTTTAGCCACCTCGTGTACATTAATTCTTGTGTTTATGCTCGTTAACCATACAACCTCTAGTATATTTGTTTATTTGTTATGCAAGGTATATTTGATCTTTTGTAGGTATTATGGATGCATAGTGTGAAGTTAGATGCGTTTCAAAAATAGTTTGTCATAAGATGCAACTGCAATTGAAATTTGGTCTCTTCAAAATCCTTATTTTCATGGTATAAATTTACAAACATGTAGCTCATGAAATTATCTACGCATGGTCACTGGCTGTGTGTTATTCGGATCTCGAATGAGGAAGTTATGACCATTTTTAGAATGTTATAGTATGCTCTTCTACTTCAAGGGTAATTTAGTAATTTAATACTTGACAATTTTGAGGGTTTAAAATCGTCAACGTGTAGAGAATTGAATTTTCTTCTCGTGAGTTTTGACCATGAATCATTTTTCGTGCGACGTATCAGAATTAGATCAAAATGAGAAAGGGGACGGTCCGGTCCCGAATCGATTTAAAATTTGGCCCGAATTGATTCGGGTACTTACACTTTTTTAAATTGATATGTTTTGGGTTATTTTTCTTTAGTTTCTTTGTATTTTCATTTGGGGGTATAATATAATGAGAAGAAATTTACTTTAGGGAATATCTTTCTTTTTACTTTAGTTTAGTTGGACATTTGGGGGATTGGGAGCTTCCCTTGATTTCTCTCTCCTAGTTCTTTGTGGATAAGGATACTATTCATCATCTTCTTCATTTTTATTTTAATTAATAGTTTTTGTTATAACATGTTTAGTTTTTGTTAATTAGTTGTGTTTATTATCTTAATCGTGTGTAATAACTAGTTTTAAAGGTTGGGATCATATTTTCACCATTGATGGATTTAAGAGATTGAAATATAGGTTTTGATTTGAAACACTTCTAATTCAAACCTTTTGTATGTTGGAATATTATGCATTTAACTTTCTTTGTCACGTAACGGTAGTATTTATAGTGATATTGTGACATTAATCCATTTGTGGTCATTTTAAATTGAAAGTTTAATCTTTCATCTTTGAATTAAATTTCTTCATGTTTGATGTTTATAATCAATCAAGTATGCTTGGTTAAAAGTTTTCGAATAAAAAATTCTTATTACGCGTTGTTAGCCCATAGTGGGGAAGTGATCCTAATACCGTTTTCTTAATCTTTGTTTAGTCTTAATTGCGTAGTTAAATTTGAATTTACCCATTTTTGAACTATAATAATTATTTACACATTTATTTGAGAATTAATAAATCAATTAACGTCTATCAAACATTCCCCGTGGATTTTGGTTACTCGAGTTAGCCGCTATACTCCATAGGAGTGTAGTTAAAGTTTAGCCTGTTGCATTGCGGTTTGAAATCTATAACAACGATTAGCATATTTGTATGGACGCATGATTTTCTCTTGATCAAAATGGTTCTATATCCAGGGAGTTTTTTTTATAGATTGTAATTGATTTACTATATCGTAATGTATGTTTCCTTTATATTTCTGTTCTTTCTTTTAACCTTTTTATAGGCTTGCACATTTGAGCACTACTGAATGTTGAATTCTCGATCGCATACCTTTCCTCATGAATTTGTTCATATACAAACTATTCAAAAATCATGTCTTTTATATTAATTTTTGTAATTATAATGGTTCGAATTTGTACGGGAATAGTTCTCGAACTTTTCATTTCGAATAATTCGTGCCTTCATCAATGACTCTGCGCGAGGGATTTCACATTCTTGAGAATAAAAATCTTGAAAAGAGTTATCAGGAAGAAAACCATTATTAGGAACAAGAGTTGGATGCAGGTGTATGGCATTTAGGTTTTTTATTTAACTCAGTTATATTTATTTTGGGATCTTCTATTTTTACTTGGTGCATTTTTATAAAAATATTTTTATTTTTATTTTTAATTTTTGATCTCGTTAGAAAAAGATGTTCTCTCGTTAGAATGAGGTTGTCTTTTTGTTATAATGAACTTTTTAGTTTGTTCGAACGAAGTATGTATTTCGTTGAAACGAAGTTCTATAGTTCGTTAAAATGAACTTCAAACTGGGTTTTTCTGTTTCACATAGGTGCACCCCATTGGAAGTTGGTTCGAATGAACTAAGTCTTTCATTCGAATGAAACTTCACCTAATTAGAACAAAACTGGTGTTTTCATTCGAACGAAGTGGCATTATTATTCGAACGAACTACGCTACCTTAAAAAATGTGTTTTTAATAAAAAGGAACCCTTTGAACTTTTCCATAACTCTTTTAGCGAAAACCAATTTAGATACTTGTTACAAAAATTTCCTTCTTTTTGTGCCTTTAAAACAGCACTTCATTTTTCAAATCATACATCCATAGAATTATTTGTTGATTTTGTCAAACCCTAATTCCATACACTATATCAAACCCTTGTAGTGTTTTTTCTCCGACTAAATTTTGTCGAGTTTTGACTCTATTACTGAAGAAGAAAGTATTTCGTATCCCGAGGTTATTCGGTGGATACCGAGGGAAGAGCTACTGCAAGTGTACGTTGTTGGACTGTCTGTTTCAAGATTTGAATACCTATACCGCATTAGACTTAATGAATCTCTACGTAGTCTGTAAGTCGATTCATGCTTGTCAATTCTTAAACAATGGTGATATAAGAAGGTTTTCCCCGGAAGGGGTTTTTCCTTAATTTTTCTTCTATGTGGTTTGATTGCTTGTGTTGGATTAGGTTGCATGGGACTTTATCTTTCATGCACACCGAATTCTAAACAAGATAAAATTTGGTTAAAAATTTGATCTGTGTGTGTAACCTAGGATAAAAGTGAATCTGTATAACCCCGCCTTTTTCGCTTAGGGTACGCAGTTATTACTTATCCTTCATGGTAGTTTGATTAATAATTCGTTTAATTAAAATATATTAAAACAGATAGATGATTACTTTTATGAGACTAAGAATATGTTAATCAAAATATGTGTGTGCGCCTTAGGGTGAAATCTTGTTTAAGTTATTGGTAGCATTCCATGGTAGTTGTTCATTATGTGATAGTGCTTAATTGTTTAGATATAGAGACTTTTAGGA
This sequence comes from Sambucus nigra, assembly GCA_949130495.1. NCBI lineage: Eukaryota > Viridiplantae > Streptophyta > Magnoliopsida > Dipsacales > Adoxaceae > Sambucus > Sambucus nigra. The sequence goes on along the minus strand of OX422210.1, from coordinate 25,341,060 downwards.
TATCTATGCTTTGGGTTGGGACATGTATGTAGTATTTCACTTAGGTGAAAGGTGAGATACTTATTGCATGTGAGAGTCAGTGGGTGGAAAGTATTGTGAATTAGCTGCATCGTTATTTATTGGTATTGGAAGTTAATTATTGCAATTTTAGAGCGCTAACCCAAATTATAAAATAGTTTCCCCAGGTATTATTATTATATAAATAGGATAAGATTGTTGAGTGGCCCGACTTGCAGTTGCGATGATCCAGCTTAGCATTCACGAATTTGGAGTCACTTTTACATTGTAGTTGTCAGTATATTCGGAGTTGACTTAATGGGATTACCTTTGTATTCTATTTCATTTTTAGTTGAAATGTTGTAATTATAGGAGGTTTCAGTTGTATTCTTTTATTAAATTTTTATATACTGGATTCAATTTTTCATAGTTTGGCATTTATGTTTATCATCTTTTATTGAGATCTTTATTATAGATGGGTTTTTTTTATTGCAGTTTTTAGTTTGTCATTGATGTTAAGACTGATATAGATTTTAAAAATCGGGCTTGTTACACTATGACCATGTATTCAACATGTGAATGTATAAAAGACACTTATATAATTTTTAGAATGATTGTATCTCGATGATTAAGGATTTAATTTCATGATTGAGCCAATTTAATGTAACTTCCTCATCTTTAATCAAAATGGCTTAATTAAACTACGGTTTATAGTCCATTTATGCAATTAACTTAGGGCTTATATATATATAAAACAAATCTAAGGATTCATATGTTAATTTGTTCATTCATTAAGCAATTGCAAGTGTTCATTGATAACTTAACCGCGGCTCTTAGTTTAATTAAATCTAGTTATGAAATTAAGTATAATTATTAAGAAGAAGAAATTATATACACATGTTTACAAATTTCAATACATAATTACTACTTCAACACAAAAATTAATCATATTTCTACACAAAGTAAACTTACCTCAAGGATAATATTATGAATCAACCTCAAAATCCCAAAATCTGAAGAGCTAGGATTCTTCTCTTCCTCCTTAGCAGATATAGTTTCTCCAAAGTGTGTTATATATTTTAGGTTAAGTTAATTAGTATATTATATTAATGAAATTCATAATTAGGCTCATGCCTCAAATTAGTTTTAACATAAAAAACAAAAAATAAGCCCAAGATGGTCTAAAACCTGAACCAATCTATATATTAATCAAATAAAAAAATTTACACTATTATTAACTTAATTAGGACTTTCTAAATATCCCACTAACCAATCCAAATGTTAACAAGTTCAGTGAGTCAATTATTTTATTAAGTTTATTAATTCGCTGGCACGCATCGCTAAATTTTAAATCTTATAATAATAAATTAATTACTTATGACTCGATATTAAAAGAACCTATTTCACGATCGGTGGGACCCAATGCCAATAGAGTAGTCTAAACAAGTAAACCCTTGGCACTTAGCGTCGTGTTCATTCCATAGTCGCTCATAATACTCGATCACATAGATATTTTACTTAATAGGTTAGTACGAGTTCACCAATTACTCTATTAAAGTCTCACCAATCAACATGTAACCAAATTATGTAACACTACACATGTAGTAAGTAAGTATACTAAATGACATATCGAATGTCATATGAAAAATATCAAATTATCAAGCAACTAATAATTAAATAAACAGTTAAATAAATTCTATAAAATACGAGGAATTAATTTCCTCACCCATAAACTAGAAATTTCACCCATGAAATTCAATTAGTTATATGTCTGAGTCGAATATCTCTTGATATATCTCCCGCATATCATGTTCACATTCCTAAGTAGACTTCGTCTAGTTATGATGTCCTCATTGGACACGAACTAAAGGAATGAGCTTCGAGAGCAAGACTGTCCTCTCCAGTCTAGGTTACGCTACAATATCTCTTTCTAACTCGCATCCGAATACAACTCAATCCCATTGGGATCTATGTGCTAATATGATAACTCATCCCCTAGGAACTTCCTCAGGATGGATATATGGAAAAATTCGTGCACATGTTGAAGATGATCACATAAGGCCAAAGGATATGTCACTAGTACCACCCTATCTAAGATAAGGAAATGACGTAAGTATCTGGGCACGAACGTCTCCTTGGATCCAAACCTCATAACTCCTTTTATTGGGATACATTCTAAAGCACCTGGTCCCCCACTTAAAACTCCAATATGTGTATCCATCTATCTTCTTAGGTCTTTAGCCTACTTTGGGCAGTCCTCATGACATATAGAGTTGATGAGAGGATAGTCACAACAATGATGGATAAAACTTAAGCATATTTATTTATATTTCTCAGTAATTATACTTAAGGTCCATTGTATGTCTAAAATTACCTTACGATTTGAAGGGCTCCAATATCTAAACGAGGGAAAAAAAGATTTACGATTTGGTGGGTTTATTTTCTCAGAGGTTTAATGTTTGGTTGTAAAATACGATCGCTCTAGGTTAGCCCATAATAATTTCATATATATATATATATATATATATATATATATATATATATATATATATATATATATATATATATATATATATATATATACATACATACACTCTCTTTTTTCTGGGCTCACCGCTAGGTGACACATGTCGGTCCGCACAAGAGCAATACTATATATATATATATATATATATATATATATATATATATATATAGAGAGAGAGAGAGAGAGAGAGAGAGAGATGAAAGATCACCTACATCATGATGTACACATCACACCATACATCATACCTAGTTCTAGGCACTAAGATTTTTTCTTGAAATTTACCTTCCAATCAATCCATATTAAAAAAAATTAGGTCAAAATACATTTTGCGATTATTTTTAAAAAAACTACAAAAAACTGTTGGCACAGACCCTTATAAATATAGTATTTTGAGCAGTTTTTTGTCGATTTTTTAAAAATAGCTACAAAATTTATTTTGATCATGGGTTTATTGGAAGGTTAATTTTAAGAGAAAAATAAAAAAAATTGAAAAAAATGGTTTTTTAGGACATACAACTAGGTGTGATGTATGACTGATGTATAGAGCATGATGTAGGTGAAAATTCTCCTATACATATATATATATATATATATATGGAGAAGTTCAAAAGTGAACATAAAAGATAAACATTTTAATGAATGTTTTAACAAAAAACACCTAACAGCCCATTAGTTTTAATTCCTATATCGTAATTGGTACGCGCTAACGGCAATGGACACGCGTGTGACACGAGATCCCATTACCCCTACCCCAACCCCCAACCCCCATCAAAATCTTTCACTTGCTACGTAGATCTGAAAAAAGAAGTTGGATGCCCACAAACAAAAAAATCCACCCAAATGGACCTCAACCTCACCGCATTTCTACAAGAAGCAGAGAACGTGAAAAAAGATATGGGTTCAATCAAAGAATCCTTACTTCACCTCTAAGAAGCAAACCAAAATCATTAAAACTGGAAGAAATGGATCGGTGTAACACGGTGATGGCACATATGTGGCTCTGTTTGGGGTGGGGGGGGATTAGCTTTGTTCACTTTCATTATGGCAGATGGGTTGATGAGTATTGATTTGGCAAAAAGTCATTTGACCATTGCTCATAGGTTGGGGTTGGGGGTGGGTAAGGGGTAGTTGGGGGGGTGTTAAAAAAATGCGTGTTCATTGCCGCTGGCTCAGACCAATTACAACATAGGAATTAAAATTAATGGGTTGTTAAGTGTTTTTTGTTAATGTTCATTAAAATGTTCATCTTTTAGGTTCACTTTTGAACCTCTCCCTATATATATATGAATCTCATCTGTTTATTCTTAGCATCACTGTCGAAAACTTTTTAAAACTTACTAATCACCTAGTACTCAAAAGACAAGGTGTCAAATTTTATTTTTTTATTTAACATCCCAACAACAACATGCGAAAGAATATATATAATTAACCATCATGAAATCACTGAATCAAGAAATACTAAAATGGAATAGATATAAATCTTGCCGAAACAACCACCGGCTACAAATAAAATAATGAAATGAATCACAAGCGTAATAACTGAATACATCAACTAACGAAAACAAAATGGAACAACTCGGGCGACATGCCCAAATGGAACACTGGTTGCATCATACTCTAGAAATGAAATGACTTAAGCAACTAAGTCAAAGTCCTGCAATATCCACCCGTGTCGCAACTGCGTAAACCTAGAATAGAACAGTTCTAGTGTCCCTGTGTGGTTGGGCACCTAAAAGGTTTTGAAAATATTTTATAGCTAGGGTTAAAACCCAAAATATTTTGAAAATATTTAGCAAGTGTATTTAAATGCAAGAAATTAAAATACAAATGCTCCTCATATTTAAGTTAGTGACGTACACACTCTTGATAACACCTCACCCCAATACTAATGTGCACGCCTAACGAATTATACATAACTCACCTAGCCACCATCGCCGTAACTACTCATATCCCAAATATTATACTATTTTCCCCACTACTATATACTGAGTGAGTTTAGCATACACATTATAAGTCGTTATTCACATTAACTTATTTGAGCAAATTCTCATTCAATACTATATAACCATTTCACAAGTTATATTAATTATACAATTCTCATCTTATATCATATTGTATATAATTAAACCATATATACGTAATAATCCTACAACATTCACATATACATGTCGTAGATATATATTATCTCCCGAGTAGGCACTCATCGGGTGTTCTCAAGGTGCTATCATAAACGAGAATTCTCATCCACCCGAAACCCTAATACGATTAGCTCCCCATTTCAAAAAATAAACAAACGATGTGAAGGCGGCCATAGTTTCCCATGGTAGTGAGATCGAAGTAGACACCATTCGTCGCACTCCTTAACCGAACGCTATGACTTGAGGATTATCCTCGCCCTGCTCCTCAAGTCAAGGGATTCACCCACATCGTTCAACCTCCCCTGATAGCACTAGAATATGTATTCTTTAGTATAAATATTATTCACACAAATATTTAGAAATCATGTATATATATACTATACATCACCGTATATATATATATATATATATATATATATATATATATATATATATATATATATATATATATATATAACCCAGGCTACCGGTGCACTATCACTACACCAAATCCTGCGAATGGTCACGCCCAGTGGGTCACGGACCAAGTCCGCGACCAGCTGGTCGCGAACTTGGGTCGTGACCCACTCAATATTTGGTGTGACCAATTTTATTACCACACTAAATTATCCATGCTCTGGAAGTGGTCACGGACTAAATCCCTGACCATAGTGGGTTACGGACTTGGGCCGTGACCAGGTCGTGACCAGCTTGGTGCCAAAATTCCCTCCAAACTAGTCGCGGATGGGTCACGGACTTGGGCCGTGACCAGGTCGTGACCAGCTTGGCGCCAAAATTCCCTCCAAACTGGTCGCAGATGGGTCACGGACTTGGGCCGTGAGCAAAGGCGCGACGAAGCATAAAACACACATATTAAGGGTCACGGCTTAGGGTCGTGACCATTTGTTGGTCTGGGTCATGGCTATAGGCCATGTCCATACATCATTCAAACACCAAGGCTGCTGGAAAAGGGTCACGCATTATGGGTCACGGCCCTAAGCCGTGACCAAATCAAAATCGCTATTGTCCTGCAAGTAAGTAAAGGGTTGCCCGCATGGGTCACGGCTCTTGGTCGTGACCAATTTGAAATCGCCATTGTCCAAGTCCGTAATGGGTCACTGCTCTAGGCCATGACCAGGTCGAAATCGCCAGCCTCATGGTCATTAATGGGTCGCGCACATCGGGTCACGGCTCTAGGCCGTGACCATAGTCTGGTCTTAAAAAGAAATATTCCCAGCTTCTCATTTATTACGTACGACTTCGTTTGCTGTTAGGGTTCGTGCGATTTCGAGCTCCTGCGATTTCGGTTGGATTTCAGTTGGATTTGCATTTGGATTTCAGTTGTATTTGCATTTGGCTAATCGATTTCAGTTGGTATGTATTGATTCATTTGGATTTCGTGATTTCTATCTAAAGCCCTAATTTTTGTGTATGTATGTGTAGATTTATGTTTGTATGTGTGTATGTGTGTGTATGTATAGATTGTATGTGTGTGTATGTATATATTTATGTCAAAAAAAATATTAGGGTTTAGTAAACCTTAAATAGTATGTGTGTGTATGTATAGATTATGTCAATAAACCCTAGATTGTATGTGTGTGTATGTATAGATTATGTCAATAAACCCTAGATTGTATATGTGTGTATTTTTTTTCGACAAAATATGCTTGTCTTGTTTGTTTTTTTGAGAAAATATAATTAAATGATTTTTTTTTACATACGAGTCGCAAACACGTGTGCACATTACTATAGTGAGATATTGTTGGCTTGGTTGTTGGATACTATGTTGAATTTATTGAATTGATACTAGTGTCGATAAATGTATATGTTATTAAATTTGTTGGGTGTGCTCTTGATTTGCCTATGAAAAACTATATCACATATCTTGCGATTAATGTGCATTTTTTGTCATACCCAGTGGGTCGCGGACTTGGGCCAACAAATAAATTGTGTATAGATTTATGTGTATATGTATGTTTATGTGTGTAATTATGAACAAATTGTTTATGTGTATATGTATGTTTAAACTCTCATAACTTTCAAACCTAAACCTTAATAGCAGGACTCGTATTCATGCCCTCGTATACTTTTCTCAGGAAAAATGAGGCACGGTGATAAATACTGTCAACAAGAGTGGGAGAGGTTGCAATTAGACCGCACACATAACTCTTTTATTAGCGTGCGTCATATAGAGGGTACTCCTATTTATAGGTACGGAAATAAAAAGATCGAACAATTTAACTACCTTGTAAATCATGGATTTGATATCCAGCAAGATTACTTGTTCGATCGTATTTTATTTTCTCTACCAGAAAACTGGGATGACGTCATACAAAATATATTTCACACACGTAATCCCGACATAGCCCTGACCTTGGTTACGTTGTTGGAGAAGGCGGAAAAAAAAATCCACCCGTTATGGATACAACTGCGTACAAAGAGCATTGACATAGACTCTGATGTCTCGCGCCACATGCACGTAAAATTGAATCTTGCCAACAAGTTGAGAAATAGGGGATTCCGAGTTCATGTCACTGACATCTACACATCAATCATAGATACCCTTCCTTCTAGTTGGCCACGGGCAAAAATTCATAGGTTCTTAAAAACTAATATCGAATGGATGGAGATCAGACACATTGAACTTATTCTAAAGTCTTACTTCTAAAAGGTATCTATCTATCTATATATATATAACTAATTAAGCTTGATTAATTAGTTATAATTTCATATTACTATAATTATTTAGTCACTTATATTTTTTAATTTTTGTAGATAATGTCGAGAGGAAACAACCCAAGGGTACCAAGTGCCGATGTGACACCACAACGAGGTTCACCATCTCGTGCAGAACCCGAATTCTCAACACCAATGGCTGAGCAATTCACAACTCCACCAATGGTTCACTCCTCACCAAGTCCAACTCCAAGTGCTCCTACGCCCCAATCTAGCACTCCCGTTGCTTTAACGCCCCCATCCAACACTCATGATGCCACCCGCTCAAATGAAAAGAAGCCTATTGGCTTCTCCCTTCTCGGGAATAACCCGACGGGTGATAGGAATGACGTGCTGAACTTTAAAGCCCGGTGTTTATCGCTGGGAAAAATGAACGTGGGAGTCGGTGGACCAAACAATTGGAACCTTGTTGATCAAGCTGTCAAAGATGACATACATGACCAACTTTGCAAGCATTTCTCATTTCCTGACCGTTCCAAGAATAAGGTTCTATCTCGGGTTGTTGAAGGATTGAGGACATACAGGAGAAACCTTCGGAAGAAACATTTCACGAAAGAGGCAGCGAGCTCAGATATTTTGGCTTTGAAAGAGAAAGTGCCTCCCAATGTTGAAATGCCGGTGGATCAGTGGAATAAGTTTTTGGAGAATGAGGCGAAGGAAAAAAAGTTGGTCCAGAGGGAGCAAAATAAAAAAAATAGGGCACAAAAAACTGATATCCATAGGCTGGGATCCAAATCATATGAGGATTTGAAGAATGAATGGGAGAGTAGGACAAAAGATGGTCCAGATGCCGATAAAAACCCAAATCGGTCCAACTTATTCCTTCATGCTCGACGGGACAAAGATAATAAATTCCCGCTGCACTTGGCTAAGACACTGGAATCAATAGAGGCCATCAGCAGTCAATCAGATTCGAGCCCTACTGATAACTTTGACCTTGAAAATGATGCCCTGACTAAGACCTTTAGAAAGTACAAAAGGGGGAGGACGAGAGGTGTTGGCTCACATATGCCAAAAACAAAACTTCAACACATTGCACCTTTTGTGGACGAGCTTTCTTCGGTCAAGAATTGTATCTCATCCCAAAAGGAGCACCAGTTGAAGACCGATGGGGATGTCCATGAGATTAAAAATTCCCTGGGATTATTGACAAATCTAATTGGGAAACTTATGAATCTTTGGAAAAGTTAGAGGCCCCCAATGCCTCCTCAAGGTTACCCTTACCCTACTCCTACTCAAGGGTGACAACTCGAAACAACCCCCGAACTGCCCCGTGGGTGGAACCAACACCTCTCACGGGACTAATGTAACTCATAGGAACTTATCGCGCAACCGCGAGGCTCCCGATTTGAGAATACGACGATAATTTGCATATTTCTAGACTTAAGCAAAACATGGCGTTAGAGGGTGAAAACTCGAAACAACCCCCGAACGGCTCCGTGGATGGCACCAACACCTCCCACGGGACCAATGTAACTCGTAGGAACTGACCCCGCAGCAACGGGTCTCCCGGTTTGAGAATACGATGATAATTTGCATATTTCTAGACTTAGGCTTAAAAACATGGCGTTAGAGGGCGAAAACCCAAAACAGCCCCCGAACGGCCCCATGGGTGGCACCAACACCTCCCACGGGACCAATGTAACTCGTAGGAACTGAACCCACAGTTGCGAGTCTCCCGGTTTGAGAATACGATGATAATTTGCATATTTCTAAACTCAAGCAAAACATGGCGTTAGAGGGTGAAAACTCGAAACAACCCCCGAACTGCCCTGTGGGTGGAACCAACACCTCCAACGGGACCATTGTAACTCGTAGGAACTTACCGCCCAGTTGAAAGACTCCCGATTTGAGAATACGACGATAATTTGCATATTTCTAGACTCAAGCAAAACATGGCGTTAGAGGATGAAAACTCGAAACAACTCCCGAACGGCCTCGTGGGTGGCACCAACACCTCCCACGGGACCAATGTAACTCGTAGGAACTGATCCAGCAGCCGCGGGTCTCCCGGTTTGAGAATACGATGATAATTTGCATATTTCTGGACTTAGGCTTAAAAACATGGCGTTAGAGGGTGAAAACCCAAAACAGCCCCCGAACGGCCCCGTGGGTGGCACCATCACCTCCCACGAGACCAATGTAACTCGTAGGAACTTACCACGCAGCCGCGCGACTCCCGGTTTGAGAATACGACGGTAATTTTCATATTTCTAGACTTAGGCTTCAAAATATGGTGTTAGAGGGTGAAAACCCAAAACAACCCCCGAACGGCCCCGTGGGTGGCGCCAACACCTCCCACGGGACCAATGTTACTCGTAGGAACTGACTGCGCAGCCGCGAGACTACCGGTTTGAGAATACGACGATAATTTGCATATTTCTAGATTTAAGCAAAACATGGCGTTAGAGGGTGAAAACTCGAAACAACCACCGAACGGCCCCGTGGGTTGTACCAACACCTCCCACGGGACCAATGTAACTCGTAGGAACTGACCCCACAGCCGCGGGTCTCCCGGTTTGAGAATACGATGATAATTTGCATATGTCTAGACTTAGGCTTAAAAACATGGCGTTAGAGGGCGAAAACCCAAAACAGCCCCCGAACGGCCCCGTGTGTGGCACCAACACCTCCCACGGGACCAATGTAACTCGTAGGAACTGACCCCGCAGTCGCGGGTCTCCCGGTTTGAGAATACAATGATAATTTGCTTATTTCTAGACTTAAGCTTAAAAACATGGCGTTAGAGGGTGAAAACTCGAAACAACCCCTGAATTGCCCCGTGGGTGGAACCAACACCTCCCACGGGACCAATGTAACTCGTAGGAACTTATCGCGCAACCGCGAGACTCCCGGTTTGAGAATACGATGATAGTTTGCATATTTCTAGACTCAAGCAAAACATGGCGTTAGAGGGTGAAAACTCGAAATAGCCCCAAAACGGCTCCGTGGGTGGCACCAACGCCTCCCACGGGACCAATGTAACTCGTAGGAACTGACCCCGAAGCCGCGGGTCTCCCGGTTTGAGAATACGACGATAATTTGCATATTTCAAGAGTTAGGCTTAAAAACATGGCGTTAGAGGGTGAAAACCCAAAACAGCCCCCAAACGGCCCCGTGGGTGGCACCAACACCTCCCACGGGACCAATGTAACTCGTAGGAACTGACCCTGCAGCCGCGGGTCTCCCGGTTTGAGAATACAACGATAATTTGCATATTTCTAAACTTACGCTTAAAAATATGGCGTTAGAGGGTGAAAACTCGAAACAACCCCCGAACGGCCCCGTGGGTGGCACCATCACCTCCCACGAGACCAATGTAACTCGTAGGAACTGACCACGCAGTCGCGGGACTCCCGAATTGAGAATACGACGGTAATTTGCATATTTCTAGGCTTAGGCTTAAAACATGGCGTTAGAGGGTGAAAATCCAAAACAGCCCCCGAACGGCGCCTTGGTTACTGATATTTTTTTTATGTATCCTATCATTTGTAGGATTTTTGCACGCGGATCAAATGAAGGAGGCAATGGTCTACAGCATGAAGATTGTTTATATGTTGTGGACAATCAGGATTTTGTCAGCCATGCGGGCTTTTATTGTTTAGTTTTATGGCCGTGAAGGCTTTTATAATTTGATTGTTGAATTTTATGGCCGTGCAGGCTTTATAATAAGTTGGTTTTACATTTACAGGTTTTGGAATGTCAAGAAAATAGAGGAAACTCTGCCCAATTTTTTATTTTGGTCTGTGAATTATTAAGACGTGTAATATTTATAAGTTTGTATATATATTTGTTTATTAACAACGTTCTCGATTCGCAATTTGTGATTTTTTTTATTGTTTTGCCAATAAGAAATATTTGTAACACCTCGTACGCGTCAAACGTTACACGTAGCAACTGATGGTGCACTCGCAGGACCCCCAGTTTTAGGATTGGACCAAAAAAATACATTTTTTTAAAATTATAGTTAAATATGGTCATGGACTTTGTCCATGACCATTTTTATTTTTTGTCACGCATAAAAATGGTCACGGCCAAAGTCCGCGACCATTTTTTTCGTCATGGTTGTGGGTCACGGACTTGGGCCGCGACCATTTTTTTTAATTTTTTTTGTCACGGTTGTGGGTCGCGGACTTTGGCCGCGACGAATTTGTTACGGTTGTGGGTCACGAATTAGGACCGCGACCAGTTTTTTTTATATTTTTTTGTCACGGTAATGAGTCGCGGACTTTGGCCGCGACCAATTTGTCACGGTTGTGGGTCACGGATCAGGGCCGCGGCCAATTTTTTTTAATTTTTCTTGTCACGGTCGTGGGTCGCGGACTTTGGCCGCGACCAATTGGTCACGGTTATGGGTCACGGATAAGGGCCGCGACCCGTCACGACATGGGTCACGTCCTATGTCCGCGACCATCTGCCGTGACCCCTCTCGGCCATGACCATTTTTTGGTCACGGACTTGGGCCGCGACCCACGAAAATGGTCACGGCCCAAGTCCGCGACCCACAGCTTTGGTCAGGGATTTTGGCCGTGACCAATCGCCAGTTTTGGTGTAGTGTATGCTCAAGCCTAAAACATGTAAGCCTATGGTCCAACTTCATTTAAAATAATTATACACTAATTAATTTTTGTTATTTTGGTTTCACCCTACCTATTATATCCGGACTCTCTATCTCTCATCCCATAGTTTAATAGTTTCAATCCGTCATTCGATTTCATACAATTAAATCTACCCACTTAATTAACAAGGTTACAATTCACTAAATCATGAAACTTAAATCTTCAATTTCATTAAACCTTCAATTAAGTCAATGGTAGGTGAACACTAATTAAACCCTAAATCATATGCAATATTTTAGAAATATTAACAAGGTTACCATTTACTAAATCATGAAACTTACATCTTCAATTTCATTAACCCTCTAATAAATTCAAGGTTACGTACTCACAAATCAAACCCTAATTCATACACAAATTTCAAAAATCAACTGAAGCAGCAACTATGAATCTCTAACACATAATAGGTTGGAATTAGGGGAAACCCAAAATCTAACAGACTTAGCAGGTCATTCAAATGACAAGCCCTGTCATTCGAACAACACTAGCTCTTGTTTGAACGAGATACCAAGTCATTCGAACGACCCTGGTATCATCTTCTTCTCTCTTTTCGGCTAAAAACCCAGTTTTCCATTAATAAGTTTTCAACCTTTATTTTGTACAAATTTCTTCACCAAAACGTCCCCAGATTCATCCTAATTCCATACTTTTATCATATTCAATCTAACCCTAACAATTTCATCAATTAGGAAATCAATTTCATCAAATCTTAACCCCTATACAGATTTATAACTTCAAAAAAAAGAAATCCCCCTTTCTAAAGAACACAACCCTAACATTTAAATTGATTCTCACCTCTTTTAATATGAATAAGTAAATACACATTAACAATTTAAAAATTAAACCACTTGCCTCAATGTAGATCAAGGTCTTTGAATGAGGAAGATGGATTGAATCTAAGGATCTCTTCTTATTCTTGAAGCTACCTTCCAAAATCCCCAAATTATCTTCTAATGGCTTTCCTCTCAATCTATCCACAATTTTAGTCTTCTAAAATGACTTTAAGTTGTCTTACTCTGACCTAATTAGGGTCAAAAGCTTAAATCTCGTCTTTGGGCCTATGGGCCTCTGAAAAAGGGCCCAAACTCGTTATTTAAAGCTCAATTATGTCTAATTAAGTCCCAAACCCCAATATATACATATGGCCACTTATTTGAACCATCCGGATTCACCGTGCACTCTGAATTGCTATTCAAATTAATTTGTAACATCTTCCAAATTTAAGACCTTAAAATACGACATAATATAATCCAAAATAATTAATCCTTAATTCTCCAAATTAATAAATTCCTCAAATTTAAAAATTTCTCAAATCATGAATTTAATTCCTCCAAATAAAATAAATTCCTTTTCTCCCAAAAAATTATTTAATTAAAGGTACTTGAATTTACGGTGTGTTACATACTTCCCCCCTTACAACGAAATTTCGTTCTCGAAATTCGGATGAGCCTAGTACTCCCAGTCTTAACTATCCCCACAATCACTTACCTTTAGCATTGATACACAAAGTTATTGAGCAATTTTATTTAACTAGAGCGCCCATACACCCGGTACCCGTACTTAACCACACGAAATGAAACCCGACATTTACTAGCCCTTAATCCATAGTATAACTTCAATCCCAAAGTTATAACATTCCAAATACCCTCCTCTCGGCATGAAAGTATACATATCCACTCTTATGTAAAAAAATGCATACTACCATGCCCTTACTATCACCAGTTTCCTTGAACGAAATAAAACCCGAGCTATATCTTTCCGCTCGATAATAAGTCCAACCACTCTGAATCACATCATAAATGTCCCTACTCCCCGGGATTTCAATTTAATAATATTAGTACATTAACATGCAACAAATTTTAACATACATTACCGTATATATACGCTAGATCCTATCTCAGGTGAAACCTAGCAACGATAATTCATACCCTGGTACCGCGAACATTCAATCTTACTATAACTATCCACTATAGCCCCAACTATAGCTATAATGTTGAAACTTGAAAAACATCCACTCTAATCCCATAATTCTCTAAAGTAGAAATGTCTCATATAATGCAACCTTCCTCTTAGTGTACCTTCCACTCTCTTGTGGTTAACACCAAATAATACGTTATCCCACGGTACTTACATATATATAATATGGCTATTTCAACCAACACATCCACTAATATCTGTCTCACTGGCTCATCCTAGTGGTAACAAATCATAAGTTGTGACATACTCAATATCACTTCCAAACACACCTCCACACTTTAACGTTTCATAATCCGTGGAACATCTTATTCCCATTCCTTCGGAATATACCCAAAATCATTGCCTTTGCATCTTCTCCCCGAATCTGTTAAATATCTTCACCGTAAAGGCTCTAGCTCCTCCCAAGGTGCCCATACACCCTCTTCTCGAGCCTAATTGCACAAACCTCCAATCATCAAATATGTAACCATATTTGTCTTAATTTCGACCCATGCATTCTCGACATGGCTATATCCTCCAAATATTTTCGATGATTTACTCATTACCATTCAATTCTCCACGACATTAACCCACCTTTATTATCGATCTGAAATCCTCAAAATACTCCCTTAATCCCATACCTAAGGGTCGTTATGATGGCAAAAGTGGTTAAAATAAATCACACAAAACACATATCAATACGCACAACATAGCAATTTGGGGTGCCAAAACTTCGTAGTGTTTCTATCGCAACACTTTTTGGCTCCACTAGCCCTATCTCTTAGTGGCTCTCTGCTCAACATATTTTCTCCACACGTTCAGTAATTACCATTAAATCCGATGACCTAGAATCCAATGACGTCTCCACACTTTTGACATTTTATTAAGGCTTATGCATATAACACTTCCCAGTAAAGCCCAAAAGAACTTTTCCTAGTGCGTTATTCCTTAGCATCGTCGGTCCTTGATTTCCACAGAGCCCAAAGCGTACATGCGGGAAACTCAAACTCTGTCCCTATACTTACAAGTCTAATCATGGACTCCCGTATCTCTAAATGAGTCATATACTACTACGCTCACACTATCACCAAGTCCTTAGCGCTAACTATTAATGACGAGTTAAATCTCTCCACTCCGCGATAACCCAACATACCCTGAATCTTATTCGTAAAAGTTCTACGCACTGAAATCCAATATAACTAGACAATTGTACTTTACAAAGTCTATTTCATACAATGTTGCCTTTATGATATTGCTCAACCCTATTCCAAGTGAGACATCTCGAGAGAATATACATCCGGCACTGAAACAACAAACACGATATCCTTGCTATGATCCCCCACCATTTCTAACCCGTCCATACCTAAGATAAAACCATACATCAATTATTACCTCTCAAAGGATCTAGTCCTCAAGAAATACATCGTCTCAATGTACCCACCTATTACTTTCAGGTGGAACCGAAGAGTACCCCGCTACTCTATGGTAAGAATACACATACTAGTGATATTAACGATACTTCCACTAAATCCCTTTCTCACGAGAGTCTAGTACTAATATATTACTGTGAACTGCTTGCATCACATAAAACATACCCCAATCATTTCAGAATAAGACTTATAGTTTTAGTTACTCATAATACTATTGGCTCAACATTTAATAGACATAACACCCGTGTACTAACCAAACCAAAAACTTCTCCAATAGATGCTCCTACTAGGCATATAGGTCATGTCCCCTAACTCACTGCGGAAAAAATCCACCCATGTGTTTCCACACTTTTATAACTAAGACACCTCTCTGTGTCGTCCCTTCTTTCTCTGTCCCCAGCGGCCTTGTCGGGATTGTCCTTACCCAAATATCCCTTTGGATCCGTTGATCCAATACTTGGTTACTGGCCTTGATGGCCCTAACTAAACCCACCGTTACTTGGTAGAGGATTCATTGACCTCGATCATTAGTCTGGGTCCCCTACTAAGTATTCCTTCTCTTAGAACTTTACTAGCACTAAAAACACGAACTTACTCTTCGATAGATTCCCCAACTCTCTTAGCTCCCCTCTCTAGAGAGAATTGATACCAATTGTAATTGTACAACTTTGATGACAACGACACCAGTTATCCTAGCCAGATCTCCTATCCATGCTTGAACATTCTACCCTACGGGTCTAATATCAACTTATAAACCCTATTTGATTATTTGTATCCCTCCCCTTGGTAACAAAGTTTGCAAATTCCATCAAATTTTCTTCCCATCCGGCCACTGTCCGACCCTTTTGGGAAGATTACTGAAATTTTCCTTGTCTCTTAATTTAACCTCTAGTGAGAGTATTCCTAATAATTCGCACCCCACATGCTTATTTCTTTATGGTACCTCCCCATGGATGTGGTGACTGGCTCCTGTCACCCCATACTGCTTCTAATGGCAAACATCCTTACCCTAAATTTTGACTTGAGTGACACTACACTCCCCTACATGTATACCAATTGGATGTTCTCTACCCACTAGTAAATCACTCTTCCGTACCTCCCTCGAATCCTAGTGGATTGTTCTTCTGAAATAAAATTTTCTTCGACCCTCACCCCTTATCGTCTACACTTGGGGTTTTAACTTTGCCCCATTATCCCTCACGATGGTATTGGGGCAACTACTATAACCCAAGCGGTTACTCTAACTTTAATTTTTCGAACAGTATGGTGACTCCGATTGCGTCACTATTTCTAGAATGCTTTAAAACTTCTGATGAGTCTTCCCTCCTGCAATCCTTCTAACGTCCGCATTTTGTTGTTTTAAAATGTTCGATCTTCCACTCTCGACCGAAATCGTATATGTATCACATGAACTATACAAGAACGTAAATCGCATACGTGAAGGAATACAACAATCCTATAATAAGACTCAATATCAAAGAACACTACGCTGAAATGTGAAAAGCCACACATATCCTAAGGACACTAGAACCTGATGCTCTGATACCATCTGTGACACCCCGCCTAATAAAATACCGAGTTATCAGTCCTATGCCAAATTAAACAAGAATATCATCTGTATTATTCTTAGCATCACTGTCGAATTTTTTTTAAAACTTACTAACCACCTAGTATTCAAAAGACATGGTGTCAAATTTTATCTTTTTATTTAACATCCCAACAAAAACATACGAAAGAATATAGATAATTAACCATCATGCAATCACTGAATCAAGCAATACTAAAATGGAATAAATATAAATCTTTCTGAAACAACCACCAACTTCAAATCAAATAATGAAATGAATCACGAGTAATAACTGAATACAACAACTAATGAAAACAAAATGGAACAACTAGGGTGACATGCTCAAATGGAACACTGACTGCATCGTACTCTAGAAATGAAATGACTCAAGCAACTAAGTCAAAGTCCTGCAACATCCACCTGTGTCGCAGCTGCGTAAACCTTAAATAGAACAATTCCGGCATCCCTGTGGCTAGACACCTAAAAGGTTTTGAAAATATTTTATAGAAAGGGTTAGAACCCAAAACATTTTAAAAATATTTAGCAAGTGTATTTGAATGCAAGAAATTAAAATGCAAATGCTATTCATATTTAAGTTAGTGTCATACACTCTTGAGAACACCTCACCCTTCTACTAATGTGCACGCCTAACGAATTATACATAACTCACCTAGCCCCCCACCCCCCTCCCCCGGTTACTAGTCTTATCACAAATATTATACTATTTGCACCACTATTATATCCTGAGTGAGTTTAGCGTACACATTATAAGTTGTTACGCACATTAACTTATTTGAGAAAATTCTCATTCAATACGATAAAACCGTTTCACAAGTTATATTAATTATACAATTCTCATCCTATATCATCCCGTATATAATTAAACCATATATACGTGCTAATCCTACAACATTCACATATAAATGTCGTAGATATATATTATCCCCCGAGTAGGCACTCATTGGGTGTTCTTTAGGTGCTATCATAAACAGGTATTCTCATCCACCCAAAACCCTGATACGGTTAGCTCCCCGATTTAAAATAATAAACAAACTCTGTGGAGGCGACCATAGTTTCCCACGGTAGTGAGATCGAATTAGACACTATTCATCGCAATCCTGAACCGAACGCTATGACCTGGGGATCATACTCTCCCTACTCATCAAGTCAGGAGATTCACCCACATCGCGCAACCTCCCCTGATAGAACTAAAATATATATTCTTTACAATAAGTATTATTCACACAAATATTTATCAATCATCTATATATATAATACACATCACCGTATATATATATATATATATATATATAACCCAGGCTACTGGTGTACTATGCCCATACCCAAGCCTAAAACATGTAAGCCTATGGTCCGACTACATTTCAAATAATTATACAGTAATTAATTTTCATTATTTTGGTTTCACCCTACCTATTATAATCAAACTCTCTATCTCTCGTCCCATAGTTTAATAATTTCAATCCGTCATTCGAATTCATTCAATTAAGTCTACTCACTTAATTAATAAGGTTACAATTCACTAAATCATGAACCTTAAATCTTCAATTTCATTAATCCTCCAATTAAGTCAAGGGTAAGTACACACTAATTAAACCCTAAATCATACCCCAAGATTTCAGAAATATTAACAAGGTTACCATTTACTAAATCATGAACCTTACATCTTCAATTTCATTAACCCTCTAATAAATTCAAGGTTACGTACTCACAAATTAAACCCTAATTCATACTCAAATTTCAAAAATCAACTAAATCAGCAACTATGAATCTCTAACACATAACAAGTCTGAATCAGGGGAAACAGAAATCTAATAGACTTAGCAGGTCATTCAAATGATAAGCCCTGCCGTTCAAACAACAGTGGCTCTCGTTTGAACGAGAAACCAGGTTGTTCGAATGACCCTAGTATCATCATCTTCTCTCTTTTTTGCTAAAAACCCACTCCGCCATTAATCAGTTTTCAACCTTTATTCTGTACAAATTTCTTCATCAAAACGTCCCCAGATTCATCCTAATTCCATACTTATATCATATTCAATCCAACCCTAATAATTGCATCAATTAAAACATCAATTTCATCAAATCTTAACCCCCTATAGATTTATAGCTTCAAAACAAATAATTCCACAATTTCTAAAGAACACAATCCTAACATTTTAATTAATTCTCACCTCCTTTAATATGAATATGTAAATACACATTAACAATTTACAAATTAAACCACTTACCTCAATGTAGATCAAGGTCTTTGGATGAGGAAGATGGATTGAATCTAAGGCTCTCTTCTTGTTCTTCAAGCTACCTTCCAAAATTCTCAAATTGTCTTCTAATGGCTTTCCATTCAAGCTCTTCACAATTTTAGTCTTCTAAAATGACTTTAGGTTGTCTTACCCTTACCCTTACCCAATTAGGGTTAAAAGCTTAAATCCCGTTTTTGGACCTACGGGCCTTCTAAAAATGGCTCAAACTCTTTATTTGGAGCTCAATCATGTCTAATAAGTTCCGAAACCCAATATATACACATGACCACCTATTTTTAACTATTTTGATCCATTCGGATTCAACCGTGGACTCCGAATTGCCATTCGAATTAATTTGTAACACATTTCAAATTTAAGACCTCAAAATACGACATAAAATAATACAAAATAATTAATCCTCAATTCACCAAATTAATAAATTCATCAAATTTAAAAATTCTCAAATCATGAATTTAATTCCTCCGAATAAAATAAATTCCTTTTCTCCCCAAATATTATTTAATTAAAAGTCCTTGAATTTACAGGGTGTTATATATATATATATATATATATATATATATATATATATATATATAGAGAGAGAGAGAGAGAGAGAGAGAGAAAGATGATAAAAAAAATTGAATTGCTTGATATACCCATATATACCCTCGGCCAGGCCAAGGGCGCCCCACACCTGGACGGGGCCAGGATGACCTCTCAGCCAATATCAGATGACCCTTCAAGGGGTCGACCCCTCATCATGGCTTAGACGGCCCTCCAAGGGGCCGACCCCTCACCAGGCCCAGACGACCCTCCAAGGGGCCGACCCCTCACCAGGCCCGGATGACCCTCCAAGGGGCCGACCCATCACCAGGCCCGGATGACCCTCCAAGGGGCTGACCCATCATCATGGTCCAGTCGACCCTCCAAGGGGCCGACCCCCTCATCAGGTCTAGACGACCCTGCAAGGGGCCGACCCCTCATCAGGTCCAGACGACACTCCAAGGGGCCGACCCCTCATCAGGTCCAGACGACCCTCCAACGGGACGACCCCTCATCAAGTCCAGACGACCCCCCGAGGCTACGACAGTACGAGCCCTAAAGTAGGCCAGACTCACTGCCAGAAGGAACTTTGCCCTCGGCCTCATATCATAGGCCGAGAGTGACATCATCACAGCGCGTGATTTGGGAGACGCATGGAACAATACGCGTGAGGCTCACATGGCACGTGGAAGACCGTTATAACAATATCACTCCCTCACGTGAGGGAATATTATGTCATCATTAATCACAGGTGACATCTAAAGGTGTCAGCAGGGGATTGGCTAGATCACCATTCACATGCACCATGCATGCTTAGGGGGTACACTACACCCCCAAGACCTATATATACTTGTCACCTACAACCCTACAAAGGGATCGATAATTGTAACCCTAGCAAAAAACTTTGCTTGTACACACAGTAGAGAGAGAAAGTGAGCTTATGTGAATTGTATCCAAGACCATTAGTACCCATACTTAGTGGATCACATACTCACAGTGGATGTAGGCCTAATTGGCTGAACCACTATACATCATTGTCTTGTTCCTCTTATACTCACCTCCTTCTATATACTTATACATATACATCTCTATGGCTGTCATGGTTACTACTGTTTGAGCTCATCATCATTTATCTGGTGGTGCTGAATCTCAGCATCATCATCATATATATATATATATATATATATATATATATATATATATATATAGAGAGAGAGAGAGAGAGAGAGAGATACATAGATAGATACATAGATAGATAGAGAGAGAGAGATGATAATAAAAATTGAATTGTTTGATGATTTTGTTTGTACATGATCTCATCACTAAGGAGATCATCTAAAAAAATTCATAAAAAAAATTCAACTGTTTACTATTTAAAAAAATGATATGTATATGCGCATTTTTCGGTAGCTAAAACTTCTTTATGATCATATCACCCACATTTGGAGTGAATTTTTTTATGAAACTTTTGATGTGAAGATCCCCCCCCCTTCAAAAAAAATCATCAAAAATAGACTCTAATGCACACCAAGTTTGCGCATCGATTTTTTTAAAATAGTAAAAAAAAAAAATTTAGTTTAATTTTTTTATATGGCATTTAAACATTTCAAGGGGCCCATATAAAAAATAAACTCAAAATAACTTTGTTGCTATTTTTTAAAAAATGGTCAAACTTTCGCACTTTTTAAAACCCTTTATAATCTGTGAAGGTTTGATCGATTTTTTTAAAATAAAATAAAAAGTTATTTTCAGTTGATTTTTTTATATGGATCCATTGAAATGTTTAAGTTCCGTATAAAAAAATTCAACTCAAAATTATGTTTTTAATATTTTAAAAAAATAAGTAAAAAATCAATGTGCAAACTTGGTGTGCATGAGAGTCTTTGTGTGTGTATGTGTGTGTGTGTGTGTGTGTGTGTGTGTGTGTGTTAACTTATTTTCGCTTTTCTCTTTGGGATCTTTAGTTTAAAGTCCTAAGTATTTAAATTTTTTTGGATCCACTCCCATGTCATTTTATAATTAGTTGGAAGTCCTACTTTTTAAAATTATGTGTCATTTTACTAATTATAGACATTTTACTAAAAAATGCAAAAAATATTAATTATTTTGGGACTTAGAACAAAAAATAAAATGACATAAGACTAAAAATTAACCAATTCAAAAAAATAAGACCATCAACTAAATATCTATTTTTTTTCCCTACTGTCAACATTTCAAAGTATATTTCGAGGGAAAATGTAATGGGCTTTTATAATGGTGTTATTTGTCAAATTTGAGGCCATGTAGTATAACTTTTGATGGGGTCTTTTTGTAGACTTATAAGTGGTAGGGTGAGAGTTATCCCCATGGGCTGCCGTAGTGGTTTTTGAGATGAGATTGAACCCAAAATTTCACGCATTCTCAATACAAAGCTACAAAAATTAAATTGAAAATACATAAGGTGAGCATATTCAAATTCAACATAAACGTAAAGACTCAGTGGGCAAAACACTACTCATACCTAATCCGATTCCGTATTACTTGTACGTATTATAGTCCTCGCCCTGAATAAGTTAATACGCACTATGCATGAAAGAAGTACTACCATAAATCGCTATGGTTGATCGTGCTACCAATTATACAATTAACAAATCCCATCCTTTGTTCACCAAATACAAGTTGCGTAATTTCAATTGCGAGTCACCTAATCATTTCATGAATCCTGAATCACATCATCTCACAGATAATGTATATATAGGGAGAGACCTGTACATAAAGTAAATAAATGGTCACACAATAGTTTCAAATTTACATGATATTTCAAACACTCTCGAATTAAATGTGCTAAACATTTCTTCGAAATAATGGGTTATCACCAATATGTGCTAGTTGTTATAATTTGGATGAGTTGCTTATATATTGCACCAATGAGTGCAGTTGTGGAAGTTGATATTGGGGTTATTCTTGATTTGGAAACTCCAGTGGGGAAGATGGGACAAACATGCATGTTAATGGCCCTTGAGGATTTCTATGGTGGCAGTGGTCAAAATTACACCACCAAGATTGTCCTTCATTATAGGGATTCCAAGAGTGAGATTGTTGAGGCAGCATCTGCAGGTACTTAATCTTTTCTTTTAATTTGATTAATGAATTTAATTAGGTGAAATCTTGCCCTTAACGGGTCTTGTTGCGTTTGTTTTGGTGTTTAGATTTGTGTTACTCATACGTAACTATAAACAAGTCATGTATAACTCAGTTTGTGTCACGTCCAATTTTGGGTCCTCTTGTAGACAGTGATGAGAGGGGTTGCTCATCATTTAGTTCTGTTGTTAAGGATATCACGTGTCAAATAATTTTGTTTTAAATAAATCTTCTCTTTTTATTTGACAAAAAAAAAATTACACAACATGAATTGGCACGCATGATCACTTAATGGATGGGCCCTTATTGTGTTTAGGTCATTATTGAGTCTAACTTATAATATGCTTTCATATTGTCAAATGATAACTACCATGCGATTGGTATCTTGTGCCTAAGGACATTAAAAAATTCAATAAGACTAGTCACATGTCAAACGAAAAACACGGTTTACTTAAAGGGTGGGGATAACATTTCGTGTTTTTGAATTATGTTTGGGAGCTAATGTAACACAGCAAAGTTTTTTTCCACACATGCCGCAACTTATTCTCGTTTTTTTTCTATCTCAAAAGAACATGACCCGTTTAAAACACAAAAGGACATAACTCGCATGATTTTATAATATATGTTCAATAAAACATAAGTGGACGTGATAACACAAGTAAATATAATTAACGCGGTTACATAACATAATTTTGACACGGACACAAAACAACATGACATTTATTCGTGTAAAAAATGCTCAACACGAACACAACATGTCAAGTGAATTTCCAATCAATCTCGAGTCATTTTTAATATAGTCACCTTATTAATGAATAATAATTAGTTGTGCTCGTGGATTTCAATAAGAAAACAAACCATATATGAATTTGTATTCTTAACATGATAATAAAAGAAATGGTTTTGGCCAAACCCGATAAGTCTTGAAGCTATAAGACCCGATACGCACATGACCCAAACTGTTCCCTCGTCGGGTTAAGAATAAATCAACACATTAGTCAATATAAACATGCTAAAAACCCAGCATTTAAAACTTACACAAACATGTGTAGTTTGTTGGCACGCCTTATATTGACAATCACCATTATCCAGTTACTTGCCGCTAATTTTACTAACTCCCTTTGAATTTTATTTGCGCGTTGAATTTTAATTTGATAGAATATGTCATACTCCTCCTCAACTCCCAATTTTCTCAAAAAATATTAAAATAAAAAGTCTATAAGATTTTCCAGGACAACTGACAATTTAGGATCGTTTCGAAAAAAATTGGTTTGTATATGTGTTGGCCCACTGTTTCCACATATTTTTAAAATCGATCCCAAGATTTGAATAATTGTAGAAAATATTTTGAGGCGTTTTTTTTTAAAATATGTTGTAAAATGATTATTTTAACACATGATGTTAAAAAATCTTCAGAAGAGAAGTACGTGTGGTGTATCATCGGGTGTTTTTCACTTAACCGACATGTAACTTGCATGCCATAGCGTCCTTGCACATTCCTTATTATCTAACCAAAAACCATACACACATAGGTCATCTCAGATACGGACCTCAGACGTACAGTGTGGACCATCTTTTTAAAATGATAAAAAATTTAAATCATTAATCAAATTTTTGAGGTGATATTCATAGTGACTAGATCATCTACAAAAAGATTCATCGAAAAATTCATTTCAAAAGTGGGTGAGATTTTTAGATGATTTTTTTGTAGATGATGTTCTCGTCAACAATATAAATTTTTACCAATTTATAAAAAAACTACTATGTATGGGTATGTATAGATGAGGTGAGCACATTTTCTATTATTTTGTTAAGAAGACATAAAAAATAATGAATGTGTATTTTTTGCAGTTGGAACTTTGGATGATCATCACACTCACATTTGTATTCAATTTTTTTTAATGTAAATTTTTGTAGATGATTTCCTCATTGTCAAGATTATCTCCAAAACAATCACAATTTTTTAATGTTTTACTATTTAAAAAATAATAATATGCATGGAGGTCGTCACCATCTCATACTCGCATCTAAGACTATATATATATATATACTCACACACAATATTGCTCTTGTATGGATCAGTCCGTATTTTAAGAGTTTGAACCGAACATGTGTCACCTGGCGGCGAGCCTAGAAAAGAGAGAGAGTGTACCTATAATTTAGCCAATAATTTCTAGGCTCATTGCCATGTGACACATGTCTGGTCCTCACTCTTAAAATGTGAATTGATCCATATTTGTGTTATATATATATATATATATGTGTGTGTGTGTGTGTGTGTGTGTGTGTGTGTGTGTGTGTGTGTGTGTGAGAGAGAGAGAGAGAGAGAGGGTCAGAATTACGATAGCACGTGTTCTCCACTTATTCGGCACAGGTTCCCAAGCTTCTGGCATATCAAGACAATGAAGTTACCAAGTCACGGAGGACTCCTCCGTATCTATCACTTAGAATGGTTCAAACCGATAAGGGATAGGTTCGAACTTCTAGGGATATGTATTAACGGAGCTTAGGACTCTCCTACGCTCGTCTATAAATCTATATTTTCCCTTATTGACTAGGGCATGTGATATTATAACATCGAACAGTACTACAACTCTATCGACTAGTTCTCTAAGTTAATAATAGAGCAAACTCCAAACCCCGTGGATGTAGGCACGTTGCCGAACGACATATATCTTTCATTGTGTGTTTTTAATCTTCTCCCTTTAATACTCCACTTAATTTAGCTTGTATGCATTGAATACAACCATTATAGGAAATTACAACATATAATTGGCGTCGTATGTGGGAAGCGATCTGAATTCTTTGTCACTAGCTAAATTTCTTAGATGTATCACTTACCCAACGAAGATCGTATGAACGTAAATGACTAGGGGGTCATAAACAACACTTTTATGGAGACCTATAGGTTTATCCCCTTTACCATGGAGCTTACGACGACCATGAGGGTCACCAGTCAACCCCTCTTTCTTAAAGGATCAAAAATTTAAAAAAAATATTTTAGAGATAATAAAATACACGAACACACTCAATATTTGAGAGATAACACTCAATATGAGAAGATCATTTTTTTTTACTATCCAGACAATAATTTTTGACTTTTTATGACTTCACTTTTAATGTCAATATTACATGGATATTTATTGGATCTCTAAATTGTATCTTGTATCTATTACATTTAATATAAACATATCTCATTTAGATTTTATATATGTATTAACCAAATACATATATATCTACATTAATGTAGATAATACAAAATAAATACATAACTTAATAAAATGTACATGTATTCCCAAATGAGTTGGTCGTGGAAGCTTTGTATTTTTGTTTGTACTTAAATTATATATTTGCAAGACATATTGTAATTTTATGACATGTATTGTAATGTATGGGTGAGGTTAATCGGTATCCGGGAGGGACTAAGTCTCGGAGGGGTTGGGAGAGCTTTCGTGCTCTATCGAACAACCTCACCTTGGGAACTGACGAGCGAACTGGTTTGGAGGATTGAAAAGTAAGGCTGCATTAAGACATGACTTAACCACTTTATACACACCAAGAAAAACACCGAGGAAGCATAACTCGCGAGAGCATCATCCGAGCAACCATGAGACCCATCACCCATTGGGTTCAGTGCCAAATAATCATTTACCCAGAGTAACATTTGTCTTAAGTGATGTCACACGTGACCTACCCAGTGTCCAATCCAAACATGAGTAAAACGAGGTGGTTTGGGGGTTGTCGGTTAGTTTGGTAGATTTCCACTGTTGTGACAGTCTCTTGATACATAGTTGGTCACAAAAGTTGTACATTGGCATTTAATGCCAATAACGTAGGGTCACGCTAACACATATTTCATTGAATGCTAGTGACGTAAAGTTACGAAGGGTTATCCTGTACATTTATTGAGCCTGAGATTACTCGAGTGAGGACGACTATATAGATACCCCAACCACTGAGGGATTATTATCGTTATTATCATCATATTACCGAGAGATAGAGAGTTATTGCAAAACAAGTTCATATCATCCATCATTAATACACTTTATTCAAGATTTCCCACCAAGAACCTAAAAACTTATTGAGCTATGACCTATATTTCCTAAGACCTTGGTGTTTAAGCTACCAGCCTTGGGTGTATCTAAGAGTTATTTCTTCTCTCTCACTTGAGCAAGTTGTTTCAAAGGTTAATTTAATGCTTACCATTGAGTTATACACAAGTGTTTTGTGAGCTTATATGTAACAACCCCCATTTTTTCACAAAAAGGTGGGCCACACGCAATATACTGAATATGGGGCTTGCTATACAATTTATATCATTCTAGGGATCAAACTATATAAAATATTTATTTGTAAACAACAATTGAGTTTGAAACTGAATCTAAATTAACATCCAAGAAAATAATAGAATCCAACATCCACATAATATAAATAAATCCCAACATAAGTGTCTCGAACCAACAAGAAATAAAATAGACTTCGGGCTTATGCCCATACAATAATCCAAAAGTAAAAAAATTGAAGGAGCGTATCAACTTAATCTAGAATCACCAATCTGAAATCCGGTACGCAAAGTGAGACTTCAAGATTGATTTGTCAATGATCCTGTCCAGGTGTACCTAGGGGGAGAAAACATTTATAATTTTGGGTCAGCTCCCCAGAGTGTCCAAGAACTAACTTACTAAATTTATTTTGCAAAAGTATAGTTAATTCAAAGTGAATACTTCACATCGTCACTCACATACATAACATGTCTCACCCCTCATCTAAAAGTAGTGCTACACGTATAACCACCCAAGTCTCGATACATATGATGGATAAATGCTAATGACAGTATAAGAATGAAGTTAATAAGATAAACACAGTGAAATAGAATTATCTACATTCAAGTTACCATCTTCCAAATTACCCCAACCATGCTACCCGTAAAATGATGGAATCAAACATCATACATACTAGGTAGTATTGGAGTCCGTGTTTTATAGTCTATATCATTAAAATTAGGAAATTCTTCCATTCATATGTAATAACCCTTACTTTTGAGTGATTTATTTTATATTAATTTGCCATGAGAGGTAATTATATAAAATATTGGATAATGGGGTAAATATTGTTTTAAGTGAATTAAAAGATAATATTTACTAGATTTTGCATATTTACTGTTATGTGAATGTAAATAGCATTATGTTACGATTCATGGCGTCGTTGTGCTTTAAACAATATTTATGGTTTAAATGAAGTTGGAACTTGAAATGATTTATATTATTCCAAATGCCAATTTAGAGGGTGTTGTTAGTCCCGAAATAGTCGAGATAGTAAAAATAAGTGTCATATTGTATTTTTGGGTTCCGGGTACTTTTAACATGTTATGACTTAATTATGTAGTTACGAGTCATTTTATTGGTGTATTAACATTTAAAGAGCGACACTAATATTAATTACACGGTTAAGTCTTTCAACCCCTCTTAATTCTCATGTGTATGCTTCCTAAACCTAGAGAGAAAGAGAGAGTAAGAGACTTGTGGAGAAAAAGGAGAGAAAGGAGAAGAATTGAAGAAATTGGGTTTGATCTTGCATCTACCGTAAGGAAATCCGAGATTTCAGCTTAAGACAAGTTTCTAACTTGCAAATATATAATCTAAAGTGAATAAATTGCATTTTGGTTGTGTTCTTGAGAATTTTCCATTTATGGGTTGTGATAAAATTGGTGTTTAGACCCTTCACTATGATATTAAAATTAATTTACGTTGATTTTAATGAGTATTGTTATCTTAGTAATGTTTTGGTATTTACATGAGCTGATTTAGTTGAGATTTGAGGAAAGAAGTA
The DNA here is from genome assembly GCA_949130495.1 of Sambucus nigra. Taxonomy (NCBI): domain Eukaryota; kingdom Viridiplantae; phylum Streptophyta; class Magnoliopsida; order Dipsacales; family Adoxaceae; genus Sambucus; species Sambucus nigra. The sequence goes on along the minus strand of OX422210.1, from coordinate 25,312,361 downwards.
TCAAATTTGGGTAAATTAGGGTTCATAACCCGTAGGCCCCAACTTGGCAAATTCGCCAGGGCGAATCGATTTGCCTCCTAGCGAACCGATTCGCTAATAAGGGAGGTTACAGGTCTGGAAAGTTGAATCGATTCGGGTAAGGCCGAATCGATTCGACGTGAGACAGAGTGTTGGTTCCCTCTACCAAATCGATTCGCTTTTTGGCGAATCGGTTCGCTACCTAGGGCGAATCGATTCGGCCTTAGGGCGAATTGATTCAAAATCCTGCTGTTTTGGGAGATTTTTCCAACTTAGTTTTTAGCTTTTTCTTTTAGGCTTAGGACCTAGGAACCTTCTCTTATGAAGTAAACTTAGTGTCCTAATTTCTTATATTAGTTAGGTAACTACCCTATATTAGGAAGGGAATATATGGGGCTTATTCCGGGGATTATCAAATAGATGATAAGGTAGTTTCTTCCCTTAGCAAGCTAGTTTGAGATTAGGAGATGTAGGATTATATAAGTGGGGAACTTTAGAGATGTGATTGTGGTATACTAGACTTGGTGGCTTATAGTAACGTCATTATTTCTCGAAGACTAACTTGGGGATTTGTTAAACGTTGAAGTTTATATTGATAACATTAACCGAATATGGCTCCGGATAAAACGTAATTCATATTTTAAAATGAGATTAAGTTGTGAATGATAATTTGTATATACACACCTCTCTAAATGCTATCATAGGGGAAGTTATGCGCATGAGGTGAAGTCCCATGGCTAGTGAATACAGGGTGAATATAGTACTCGGCCATAGGACCGGTGATTATTATATTGTGTGATTATTGTTCAAAGTGAGGTAATTTCGGGTGTGGTTATGACTCACTGTCGAATGTATATGGTTGCTTCCCGACGTGACGCAATGTAGGATGCCCAGGTTGTCTTGGTGATAGGCCCTGAAAGATGATAGCTATTTAGGGGTGCGTCCAGTGGAGAAACCTGGAAGGAAGGTCTTAGAATCGTTATATGTTGTGTAATATAACTATTCTTATTAAAGTGGAGTCTTATTGATAATACGGCACTTTATGAAATAAATTGCTTTGAGTACGTTTCCTAATGAGAAAGGAACGACGAAATGAATTGTGTATAAAAGGAAATTGAATCTCGTTAAGTAATATTTTATTCATATTCTCCTGCATAATTGAATTGTGATCATTGTCATTACATTTGCGTTAGGTTATGCTTTTCGATTGAAAAGTTACATTCCCTATCATTATTTACGGTGAACAAAACAAGCATATTCATGATGATTAGACTGTCCATAACTGTCATGAACTTTATTCACCTAGTGATCATATTAAACCGAGCCCCGACCCATTTACATCTTTTTGTTTTACATGAATCTTATTATTCGCCCAGGTGTTCTGCCGCAAGGACACCCGTATTGACTTTTCTATCCCGGTGCCATGGAGTTGTAACACATTGCGGATGTTACGGGATATTTAATATAGATGATTCCATCTTTTTGCACTCTAGTTATGATCGGTTACACATTCGGTCGTGTTGCCTAAGTTTTGTACTTGTATTATATAACGTGATATTGCACTTTAATACTCGGTGTAACCCCATTTGTTTATGTCTGTTAACCGATAGATTATTCAATTATTTTGTCGTATATAATTGCCGATTTATTATCTGTCTTTTTGTATCGACCTTCTTTTCAATTGGATTGCTTAAATGTTTTTCTTTAACTTACAAATAAATTTTGACAAATCTTTATCTAAAATAATGAGTGGTTATCTCCTACATTTATTGTATTACCGTGATGCTAAGAATAGACCATCTATAATTCCTGTTGTTATTGGAGTATCGGGCTGGCCACCTCTTATTTTAATAAGCAGGGTGTCACAGATGGTATCAGAGCATCAGGTTCTAGAGTCTTTAGGAACTATGTGGACTTGTCACGTTCTACCGTAGCGTTCTTTGATATAGAGCCTAAATGTTAGGACTATTTTGTTTGTCTATATTTGCGAACTTCTGCTAAGATCAATTGTTCTTAATAGTATTCTAATTCAGTTGTTTCTTCGTCTCAGATGCCGCCTAAGAGATCGCCCTGCGAGAAGAAATATAGTTGTAGAAGATGATATAGTTCCTCCACCGCCGCAGCAAGGAACTATAAATGCAGCTGAAGTAGCCAATATCGTGGCCCAGGAAGTTAATACTTCGATGACTGCCGTGGTTCAGCAAATTCCCCAAGCCCAATAGCAAAGGGTTCAGGAGGTGCAAGCCCCTGCTGGACCTTCATCGTGGTAAAGGGTTAGAGAATCCTTTTTAAAGGGTCATCCCCCGGAATTTTAGGGTGGTTCCGATGTGATAGTAGCTAACCAATGGAAAAAGGATATGCAACGTCATCTTCACTTGATAGACTGTAGTGAAGAACGAAAGCAAATCCTTGCTACTTTTAAGCTAGTTGGAGAAGCCTTACATTGGTTGGAGTCGATGACCATGCCAGAGAAAAGAGATACTATGACTATCACTGACTTTTGGGTTTTGTTTAATCGAAAATATTTTCCTCCGGCAGTCCAATGGGAAATGAGGAGGAAGCTTCAAGATGTAGTTCAAGGTAAACGTTCGATGGCTGAGTATGAGGAGGAATTCACTCTGTTGGCTAGTTTTGTGCCGGATGAGGTAACTCCGGAGGAGAGGAGAATGTCAAAGTTCATTGGAGGATTAAATTGGAGGATACGGCAAAACTTGCTGGGCAATCCATCTTTACAAACTTTTGGGGATATGATGAATGTCGCGTTACTTCATTGTCAAGATCATCGATTGCATGTACAAGAAAGTAAGAAAGTTTCAGTTATGGGGCAAGCGAGTAAGCTTGTAGGCAATGGTGCGGGAGGGGGAGCACTACCCTCGTCCTAATCATAGGGATGTAAGCAAAAGGAAAGGGACGCCCAATAAGGGGAATTGTCCAAAAGGCAGCATTTTGGGGGATTTAATTTCGAAGGTAGTAATTTCAGGCACGGTCAAGGTGCCCAGCAACAGCAGCAGGTAGGTTAGGTAGGCCGGGGTAACAATGGGGGTCAAGTCCATCCGGGCCAAGGCTTTGGGCAGTTCAGAAATAATAGGGTCCATAATCAGGATAATATGGTGGGTCATTATTTTCAATGTGGGGAGCCGGGTCATTATAGGAAGGCGTGTTCGTAGTTGATTGGGGGACAGTTTCTTTGAATTCTACAGCATCAGCAGGCACAGCAACCACCGCTAGTGCCTAATCCATCTGTCCCTCCACAATAGGGACAACTACAGTATGGGCGTGTTTACCACATACAGGATATGCTTCCTCCAGCCCCGCCAATGCCGCCAGCTATTGAGGGTAAGTTTCCCATTCAGGGGTATATGGGTCGTGTATTATTTGATACGGGTGCGACACACTCGTTTATTTCTAGAAGTTTTGCTCAATCGATGGAGCTAATTAAATCTGCGGAGAGTACTTTCACTAGTGTCGAATCTTCAATGGGTGATGGTTTGCTCATTTTCTTTATTTATAAACGAGTAGAAATAAATCTTGGTACTTTGTGTTTTGAGGCCGATTTGCTCGTCCTTGATATGGTCGGGTATGATGTAATCCTGGGTATGGATTGGCTAGTAAAGTATCACACGATAGTAAATTTCTATGGGAAGAGTATAGTCTTTGCCATTCCGGTGCAAGAGATGTTTTTAGTAACTATGCCTCGTTTAGAGGGAGGTTTTAGTACTTATTTGTATTGCATTGCGGAGGAGACTTCTCGGGATGTAGTCGTTTCCTTAGATTCAATTCCGGTTGTTAGGGAATTCGAAGATGTTTTTTAGAAAATACCGAGTTTACCTCCAAGTAGGGAGATTGAGTTCGTAATTAATTTAGCACCGGGAACGAGACCGATTGCTAGAGCTCCGTACCGTATAGCTCCTGTTGAGATGAGGGAGTTAAAAGATCAGATTTAGAAGTTGTTAGATGATTAGGCATAAATTCCTCCTAATTTATCCCTTGATTTAGTTACTTTTAGCACCTCGAACAACGTAATTGAGTTCGATTTATCTCATAACTATGCTACTGACTGATCCTAATGAGTATACCGAGTTTCTGGTATTTTGTAGTGATTTTGCAGGTATTTGATGTCAAGAAACGAAAGAAGGAAATCGTTAGAATCAAGAAAGAAAGAAGGAAAGGTCTCAAGGGCAAAAGCATAATTTCCACACGGAATTCGGATGAGGTACCTAAAGAGAAGTTGAAGACATCTCATTCATGAGCACAAAGGAAGAAACGGCACCCCAATCAGAATACCAGAACAAAAGTTATGACAGTCAAAGAGGAACCAAAAAGTCAAATAGCCGGACCGGTCCGCCCATACCCCGGACCGGTCCGCCTTGCCAAACTCCAGAAGACCCCGGATCGCATGCAAATCGAAGGAGGCAAAAATAAAAAGAATCGGTCCGCCCCAAAATAAAAAGAACCGATCCGCCTTGGGGGCAGACCAATCCGCCTAAGACCCGGACCGGTCCGGTCTTCGAGATTTGAAAATCTTTTCTCTTCCTAAAAAGACTCCTAGTGCAGCTGACTTCCGATATTGTTGTAGGGTATAAAAGACCCGATTTAGTATTGTTATAGACACGGAGAATTAGTAGGTTTTACCTCTTCTTTTCCAGAAACCCTAGCTTAGTTAATATTTTGAGATTTATTTCAAGGATTGAAGATTTTATTCAGGGATTTCTATGAGTATATGTTTCTTTCATTGTTTCACTTATTGCTTGGATAATATTAGTGAGTAATTTTTAGTTCTAATTCTTTTCTGCATCTAATCATTATTTTCCTTAGAGTAATTATGAGTTCATGCACATTAATCCTTGTTTCTATGCTTTTCAACATGTTAGGTTAGATTTCCCAAGGTCGGGATGCATGAACCCAGCCTGATGTGTTAGTGCGTGTGTATAAAATTAAACCACTAAATTTAATGATTGACCTTGATCGTATTGCATAGTTGCACAACGATTGTAGATCTTTATATCTCGTTTGCCTCTGGGTACTCGTGATGATTTAGAGTGCAATTCGAATGCTACTATCGCGATACTGATTTACTCATCCTCAGATTAAGTATGACGCGGTCTTGAACCTCGTATACGTAATGCTTGGGAGTACTAAATTCCGGGTCAAATCAATCAGATAAATTTAAGATTAGTATTATATCCGCACTACACTAGGGTTGGGGGATTGTATTCCCGTCCTATTTTTCGTATCATTTAAATAAAAAGTTTCGGACTATTTTTCACTCATAAGTTAGGTAGATTAGTATAGTTGCATCTTTTTATAATTTCATATTTGCATTTAGTTATAATCATTCCCAAAATCAAATCATTTTCCCTTTATATTTAGAGTCAAAGTTAGGATTCCTCCGTCTTTTCCCGTCGTCACAACTTCGTTGTCCTTTTTCCCTGAGGATCGATACCCGACTTGTCGGATTATTACTTGAGCGACAGGCTTGCACTTGAGCCTAGAGTGAACGCATTTCTGAGACACCTTTTCAGTCGCGTCAAGTTTTTGGCGCCGTTGCCGGGGAACTAGGTAGACTTAGGATTAGATCGAGTCAACACAAAGCTTTGACTAAAAAAAAAAAAGTAAAAAAATAAAATAAAATAAAAAATTCAAAAACCACAAAAAGATTCATCATCATCTCTCCTAAGCTTAATGCAAAATTCTGAAACCACTCCCACACCCCATAATACTCCAACCAACATTCACGAAAATCCAATTGTTGAGTATAATCCTGATAGTCCCCACACTCCAAACGCCCCACAGTTCTGGGTACCACCTCCCACACCTCGCACTCAATCTCCGATAACACTCCCTTTTCCTTCTTAGGACACACTCCGAGCACGCCTAGTGAGAGCACCGAGTCAATAAGTGAGGAAGAGATGTCGCAACACAGCAGTGCACCCGCCGGTGCGAAAGAGCCCCCATACCGTCTGATTAGAGAATTATTATATCCCGAGCGTACTGTCATTCTGGGATGCATTATACTCCAGTATAATATCGGGCAATTCCGTTTAAAAAATGGGATGATCCAGATGCTACCGCATTACCACGGTATGGATTCTGAAAAGCCATACCTCCATATTAGGGAATTTGAGGACGTGTGTGATACTCTCAATGATCAAACCTGCACACAAGAGGTAATCCTCCTCAAACTCTTCCCTTTCTCGCTCAAAGATAAAGCTAAGGCCTGACTATGGTCTTTACCTCCAAGCTCGATTCCATCCTGGAATGAGCTACAGTCGAAATTTCTCAAGAAATTCTTCCCACCACATCGAACAATCTCCATAAAGGCTCAAATTCAAGCATTCAGACAAGCTGAAAATGAGCCATTCCATCGATGTTATGAACGTTTAAACGACTTAGTTGCTTTATGCCCCCATCATGGATTTGATTCAGCACAAGTCATCTCTTTTATCTATAATGGGTTGAATCTTAACTCCAAACAACTTGTTGAAACAATGGGAAGTGGTCCGTTTATCGATTTAGATGCCCAGGATGCTGAGCTTCACTTAAGGTATGTCGCCGAGACTACCCAATCCTGGGACACTTCTGATCCCAACACTCAAAATCGTAATAGACAAGCGACCACTACTCCGTCAGCATCCGACCTATTCCATGTAGATAAGAATTCTATGATGGATAGCCGATTAGAGACTCTTGAGATAGGATTTCGAGATATGTGCGAGATATATGGAAAAGGACCAGCTGGACCCATTCCAAACCCAGTCGTAAAGGTGTGTGCTATTTGTGAGGCGGGACATTCAACTGAGGAATGCCCGACGATACTCGCCTATAAAGCAATGCTTCAAGAGAAAGTTAGTGGTGTAGGAGGTTTTAAGGGTAATTTCGGTGCCTCACACGGGAATTCATACAACCCTTCATGGGAAAATCATCCCAGTTTTAGCTATGGGCAACAACATGCCGCAATGATCCCTCCTTCGCATGTTGCCCCTCCTCCACCACAAAACTTTCAACAAGCCCCACACATGCAAGGAGATGTGCAAGCACCACCACCTCAAGGATCTTATATCCTGCCACCGCGAAGAAGTCTCGAAGATACTATAAACCACTTTATCAATACCCAGACTGCAATTAATGCTAGGCATGAGCGCATAATGAATGACATGAATGCGAACATTTCACAATTGCAATCATTGTGGAGTATCCAAGAGAAGGGCAAGTTTCCTGCCCAGGGCCAAAGACCTCTCCAAGGTCAAACTAGTGTTAGCTCGATACCCCATGACCATCCTGAGCAATGTAGCGCAATTACCACTCTACGTAGTGGGAGAGTAGTTGACTTGTCACCTCCCCCACGAGACGTACCTAAAGACAAGGAGATTTCACCCAGCACGAAAGAGGCCGAAGATGTCCCTTTGAATGAGAGTGACAAAGAAGACGTTAGTAAGCCCGAGGTAGTACTGAAACCACCCTCCGCAGCACCGTTTTCTTAAAGGCTAATTCCTTCCCATAAAGGAAACCCACGTGATGACGTGCTAGACGTGCTAAAATAAGTTAAGCTGAATTTACCTTTCCTCGATGCCATTAAGCAAATTCCAGCTTATGGAAAAGTCATTAAAGACTTGTTGACGGTAAAGAGAAAGATGAAGGTAAAGAAAAATGTCTTTCTAGCACAGAATGTGAGCTCCATTCTACTCAATGATCTCCCACCTAAATTCAAAGATCCCGGTGCAACCACCATTTCTTGCATCATTGGAGAAAACAAAATCGAAAAAGCCTTACTTGATTTGGGAGCAAGTGTCAATATCCTCCCTTACTCCATCTATAGGCAACTTGACTCGGGCGACCTCAAACCCACAAAGGTCACTCTCCAATTAGCGGATCGAACCGTGAAGATCCCAAGAGGCATAGTCGAGGACGTGATCGTCCAAGTTGACACTTTCTACTTCCCGGTAGACTTTGTCATTTGGGACACGGAGCCCTCCTTTAACTCGAGCAACCATGTTCCCATCATCCTTGGGCGCCCTTTCTTAGCCACAGCTAACGCAATCATCAATACTCTGAATGGGCGAATGCAACTCACCTTTGGGAACATGACCTTAGAGACCAACATCTTCCATGTCGCCTAATATACGGGGGAAGAAGATGACCTTCACGCGGTGAGCTTCATAGATGAGATCGTAGGGGAGTACTTTGAGAAAAATGATTATGGAGATGCCCTAGGGGTGTGCCGTTAGGGGTGTGCCCTATTTCATCAAGTAATAGTGGTAGTTGTGACAATGAGAAAAAAGTGGGGGAGAGGTGTGTAGTGACTGCAATTGAAAGAGAGAGAGAGGGGTTAGAGGAGAGAAAATTGGTGGAGTTGGAGATCGAGCAAGTAAGAGAGGACGTAGGCACTACTCAAGAGAGATAACTAGGAGACATGAGCATGGAAGAATTTGAAAGAGAATTCGGGAAGGTGGATGAAAGTATTACTATTGAAGGCCAATCCCTATTGGATTCATGTAGTCACTTAGACGAAAGTGAATTGAAAGAAAAAATTGATGAATTCCTTCGTTGTGATAATCCACCCACAACACTAGAGGCCCCGAAGGCAAGTGAGGAGAAAAGTTGTGGTTCATCTGACTTAGAGCCCGACCCATGTGTTGATGTAAAAAATTAGATGATATCTAATTATTTAATCACAGATAAATAAAATGAGGCAAAGAACTTTTAAAGTGGTTCAGCCTTATAAAAATGGCCTACGTCCACTGTTTCTGTTATTGCTGACTATTTGGGAATTCTCGATTACAAGTTTTCTCAAGAAATTCTGGTCCCCTTATAATGAGGAGAATACAATGTATTTATAGCCCTAAGGTTGTAATGTGAAAGGGTAATATATTAAATGCCCCTTAAGCGTATACATCCGTATGATAATAAGCATTTAATGCGCAGTCAAACTGTTGGGTTATCCTGCTATTAATGCTTTGTTCGAGGTGCAGCTCGGACCGCCTAAGCTGCTCGGATCGCCTAAGTTCCTCGGTACTCAAAAGTTCCTCGGTGCTCAAAAGTTCCTCGATACTCAAAAGTTCCTCGGAGAGTTCTTGTAGGTCGGAGCGTCTGAGTTGATCGGGGAAGCAGAGTTCCTCGTTGTAGTATGGTTCCTCGGAGTCGAGGTGTTGTTCGTAAGTGCTTATCGTTGACATATAAATTGCCACGTGCCTTAACCCAATTGAGCCATGTCAGCAGACTAAATTTGGTATCAACAGAAGCCCCCAATGTTTCATAGTTCGAAATTTGAGGAGTGTGGAACATTCTTTCTCGATATATGGCGGTTTTAAATGGTTATCCTGAAATTTAGGAGTATTTTCTCTTATATTTATTTCTTCTTCCAAATTCGTAGAATCGTTCTTTTTTGAATTTTTCTAACTGCTTCGATTCCCGCGCCCCTTTTGTCTGTTTAGTCGCTGGTAACGTAACCGGCTCTTTTTGTAATCATTACTTTTACTCTTTCCTAAGGCAAAGTATTTAAACGTTGCAGAAAATCCCATCGTCTTCTACTTTTTTAAATTTGTCTCTTCGAGTTTTCCATCGTCTTTCTCTCTCCTGTGCGTTCATCTCTTCCATCGTTTGTTGTCGACAGACTCATCCCTTTCCTGTAAGATTTTCTTCTGTCTTTTTTATTTCCTTCTTTCATCATGATTTATCCTATAGAATCAATTGATAAGTTTCGCTCTGATTTCTCCATTCCCTCATGGGTTATTTTGGAAAAACTTTCTGAGCCTTCAGACTATTTTCGTTTGGCTAAGGGACATTGGTTCCCCAGTCTCTTTGTTGCTGAGTGTGGTTTTTCTTTTCCCCCAAACCCTCTATGTCTGGAATTCTGTCAATACTTTGACGTGGTTCCTGGAGTTTGCATCAGACTGTTGCTGACGAGCATATTAGGTCAGCTTTATATCTGCTTCAGTACAAGAGTTACACATCCTCTTTTACTGCTCGTCCTGTGATAAGCGACGCAGAACCCATACCAGCCTCTACAAGTTCTTCACCTGAATCACATATACCTTTGAGTGAAAGGATGAAGAAAATAATACCTCCTACCCTTTTCGAGAAACTTGCTTCTGGTTCTGGAGAGGCAAAAAGAAGTAAGCTTGATGTCCCAGGAGAAGGGACAAAGAAAATTGATTCACCTCCCTCGACTGCTCCTGTGAAGGTGGTCGAGAAGCCCCAGTGGCCCCGAGCAAAGTTGCTGCTCCAAGTGAGGTGATTATCATTTCTCCGACTAAGACTACATCGTTAGTCGAGAAGGTTGATGCTCCTCTGAGGAGGCTGAAGAAAAGCTCCTCTATCAATTTGGCTGACACCGTCTCTCAGCCCCCGACTAGTGGAGTTCCCACTTTTGTTCCCCTAAGCTCTGCTATGAGCTCGGTGAAGACTTGGATCATTCCCGAGATCCAAGGTATTGAAGAAAACCTTTCTCGGGACACTGTTACTACACTAGCAGCTCGTCACATTGCTTCTGTAATTCCCATAGTCTTAAATTTTCATTCTTTCCTTTTTGTATCTGTGCCCTGACTTGCTTTCGTTTTCTTTTCACAGTTGGTGAGCTGTTTTAATACAATTTTGAAGAAATATGAAGCTATTAAAGCTTCAAGATCCTCTTCTGGTGTAGAGGAAGCTTTGGTAGGCCTGGCGCAGTCTCTGAAAGATTCTCATCAGAAATATGATGATGATAAGGCAGTCTAGGAGAAAAATCTTACTTCTACTGAGCAGGAGAAGGGTCGGGTTATTGAGGTCTCCAAGGGGTTGGAGAAAAAAATGAATGATTTGGAGAAGAAGAATAAAGAGCTCGAAGGGAAGCTCAAAAATGCTGAGGAGTTTGAAGATAAACTCAAGGCTGCTGAGGAGGAGTTAGGTCGACTTCGGGAAGTAAGTCGTCAGAAGGAGGAAGTTGAAAATAAACTGAAGGCTGCTGACAATCTTCTTTCCGAGAAGCTTTCCTCAGAGAAGACAAAGAGGAAATTGGCTGTGAAGAAATCTTTCAGCGCTGGATGGGATAAAGGGTGGAACAAAGGTTTGGCGGCCATGATGTCGCAAGTCGAATATGGCAGCCTCAAATACTTTAGAGATGGGTGGGTCGCTACTCTACAGGAGATGAAGGTTAATGAAACTTCTGAATTATTTCAGCGACACATCCCTGGTCCCCCTCCAACTCCTGAAGAAGAAGAAGAGGACGAAGCTGCCTCTGAGGAGTCTTCCATAGTGATGGGAGATCAAGTTTCTCACCCCCCATCCATCCAGCCCCCTAACGAGGAACTTCAACTACCTGCTACTTCCTTCGAGCAACCTCCAGCACGTCCCGAGCATCCCTCTGCTCCATTCGAGCAACCTACCTCCTTGTCCCAACCTCCCGAGAAAGTTTTGGGAGACAAGGAAAAGGTGTAGAGTTGTTCGGATTTCTCTCTATATTTTATTTTTCTTTATCAATTGTAACTTCCGAACATGTAACTCTGAACCTTTTACTTTTGAACTTTTTACTTCTGAACTTTGTGATGTAATAAAATTTGAACTTTTGCTTATGCATACTGTTGATTCTCTTCTCCATGCTCTGTTTATACTCTTATTGATTATTGCTTTTTCTTCCTCTACTAGTTTCTGGCCAGGATGGAATTATTGTCTGCTCATGATACAAAGTTGTTAAGGCAATGCAATGAATATTTTAAAGCTGGTCATACAGACATGAGTGCATCTCAAATTACTGACATCCTCGGTCAGGGTGCTTCAGAGCAAGCTATTGAAGCCTATCAATATTTGAAGTGCCTACTCGACCGTGCAGTGGATAACAATGTAGCATACTATGGTATGATTGAGGATCTCTAAGGAACTCTTAAAGAACTTCAGCAATAATATAAGGAGTCCACTTCCCTTTTGCACGAGGGGTACGAGAAGAAGTATTAGCAAATATGTGCCAATAAGGGATATGATAAACGGTTTACTGCTTACGATGTGCGGGAGAGAACGATGAAAGCTGAGGTCGAAGAGCAGAGACAAATAGCTGAGTTATTAGAGTAAGAAAATAATAACCTGCAAAGAGAGGTGTCTCAGTTGAAGTCTGTAGCTTCCACCTCAAATGCTTTGATCCCAGTGACTGAAGAGGGATTCTCATTCTTGGAGGTCAAAAACGCCAACCTGAGGGATAAGTTAGAAACCTTGAAGAGTTCTGGCCCTTCTACATCTACTCGAGGACGAGCAAGAGCTCCTCGGGGATGAGCAAGAGCTGCTCGGATTCCTGTCGAGGAACAGAGGACTCAATTTGCTCTAGAGAACCAGGCCTTCCAACTGATGGCAAAGAACCAGGCATTGGTTGAGATGTCTAAGAAGATCAGGGATCTGGAAGAGTAGCTTTCTGTACAGAAGTCTGTCTTGGAGAATAAAGAACTCTTTATCAAAAATCTCCACGATCAGCTGGAAAGATTGACATATCAATTCCACAAGCAGCCCAGAGAATTCTGGATGGCTGGCTACAACGAGGCTCTCTACCATTTGGATGATCGTATCCAAAATGCAAACAATGAAGGTTACAAACAGGGATGGTTGAACGCCTTAGGTGTGCTGCAACTGGAACAGGGTCATTACCTGTGGGATTACCATAATCCTGGGCTGCTCGACCTACCAGTGCCACCATTAAAGCTTGATATGAGTTGGATCCCTGCTCGGGCCATCCCTCGGTGTCTGATTCCCAAATACCTCGACGATTACAATCTCCATTCCAATGTCGAGATATCTCGTCCCGAGCACCTACTAGATCGACCATCTGTGATGAATATCAGGATGCTTGAAGATCTTAACTTCATAAATTCCCCTCATGCCTTAAATGATCCACCTGCTAGCGAGGAACCTGTTTCAAAAGCAGAGGGGAAGAAACCAATAGAATAGGAATCTTAATGTAATAAATTTGTATTTCATTCTTGATGTATTTTGTTCTACATTTAATGAAATAATTTTATTTACAAATCTTGACTGCTATTGTCTTGTAATTATAAAACACTTTACATTTGTGCATGTATATCCGTTAAAAAGATAACAATATTGTGTTATTTGTCGATCAACTGGAGTAAGACTTATTGTCGACTATCTTGAATTTGTGGTATTTAATGACTAAAGAAAATTGATGTTATTTTGTTTCTCGACCAACTTGGTAGTAATTTAAAAAGTCACGAGTATTAAAATTTTGCTCGATCATTTTCTCGTACTCATAAAATGTTTCCGACCAACCAAGGTCGGTAAATTTTTCTTCTCGACCAACTACAGTTAGTCGGTTTTTCTTACCAACCAATCTTTGGCACTTTTTGGAGTAGTTTTACTTCCCGACCAACCTTAGTTGGCATTTTCGAGAATATATTTACTTCTTAACCAACCAAGTTGGCATTTTTAGGAATATATTTGAGTAGTCCGAGATCTGCTGAGTAGTGTGTAGTACTAGTATTCCGCAAAAAAATTCCAATAAAAGGAAAGAAACTGGGCAGAACATTGTCACTTTATTCATACTGATGAAACTGCATTACATGAGAGTTTACATTACTGATAATATTCGCGCAGGTGCTCTGCATTACATGCATTCTTAAACTCCTCCCCCTCTAAAGTTTCTATTTTGTATGTCCCTGGTCGAACAACTCCCTTAACTCGGTAGGGTCCATGCTAGTTTGCGTTCAGTTTGTTGTGCTTTTGAATCACCTTCTTTAGCACATAGTCTCCTTCCTTCAAGTTGCACTTCTTCACTCTCTTGTTATAGAACAAAGTTGTTCGTTGCTGGTAAGCATCATTTCTAATGGCTGCTTCTTCCCTAACCTCCTCGAGCATGTCCAAGTCTAACCTTCTCATTAAATCGTTGATAGGGGAATTGAAATTCAGTATTCTGTGTGTTAGGAGACCCAATTCGGTGGGTATAAAAGATTCACTTCCAAATGCTAGCATATATGGAGATTCCCCTGTTGCTGCTCGGGGAGTAGTTCGGTAGGCCTATAACACTGATTGTAGCTCGTTGATCCAGTTTTCTTTCGCATCGTTCAGTCTTTTTTTCAAACCATTCAGCAGCGTTCTGTTTGTCACTTCAGTTTGTCCATTGCTTTAAGGATGGCCTGGTGCCGAGTGGATCTTCAAGATATTTGACTGATGACAATAGGCATCGAACTCCTCGTTGTCAAATTGTGTTCCATGGTCTGTGATGAAGGCACGAGGAAGACCATATCGACAAATGATGTTCTTCCAAATAAATTGGTACACCTTGTCGTACGTCATATAAATAAGAGGCTCGGCCTCAACCCATTTAGTAAAATAATCCACAGCGACCACGAGATACTTAAATCTACCCCTGGTCATCGGCAGTGGCCCAACCAAATCTATTCCCCATATGGCAAATGGCCAAGGGGAAGTAATGGGTGTCAATAACGCTTGGGGAGTTCTTCGGATGGAGGAGAAGCGCTGACACTTGTCACATTTCTTAGCATAGGCTATGCAATCAGCCCTCATCGTCGGCCAGTAGTATCCTTGAGTCATAATTCTTTGCAAAAGAGTTCGACCTGCTACATGGGCTCTACAGGACCCTTCATGGACCTCTTCAATCAAATCTTTCACCTCGGTTGGATGCACATAACTTTGCAAACCTGCTATAATTCCTCGTCTATATATAATACCATTAGTCAGTACATAACGAGCAGCCTTAAACTTCATTTTCTTGGCTGCAAGTTTGTCAGTTGGTAATTCCCCTTTCTCAATATATGCCCTAATGGGATCCATCCATGATGACCCTAAATCAAGGGTATTAAAGTTTATCATCAAATCTTCATCTATACTCCGACCAGCTAAAACTTTAATTGGGATTGTTCTTCGTAGCTCGGTACGAGTAGCTACTGCTAATCGAGTTAAGGCGTCTGCTCTTGCATTCTCCATTCTTGGTATTCTGACCAGCTGAACAGCAGCAAATTCAGACACCAATTCCTTCGCCTCTGCATGATATCTGATCATTAATTCTCTTTTGGCTGCATATACTCCAATCATTTGATTTATGACCAATTGCGAGTCACTGAAAATAATAACTTGTTCTGCCCCCATGGTTTTCGCCAAACTAAGACCTGCAATCATGGCTTCATATTCAGCCTCATTATTGGAAGCTTTGAATTGGAAGCGTAGGGCGTATTCCATGTCGACCTCATCCGGACTGTTCAAAACTATCCCTGCACCACATCCTATAGTGCAGGATGAACCATCCACATACAGACTCCATATAGGCAACTCGTCTTCAAATTGCTGATCTGACAGGGTTCCTCGGTGAAAAATTTGTTGCTTCCTTTCACCATCTCCTGATATTTCTTGCTGTTTTTCGATCATCTTTTCTTGCCCTTTACCAACCTAAGCTGGTCTGGGCTTGAATTTGATGATCCTGTAACATCTACTTGCCCTTTTACCAAGCTAAGTTGGTCTGGGCTTGCATTTGATGATCCTGTAACATCCACAGGTTGATCAGCGAGCAACTTTTGCTCCTTGGGGGTATCAGGATAGGTGAACTCCGCTATAAAATCTGCTACCGCATGCCCTTTTAGCGATGATCTGGGTTCATAAACTATATCATATTCACCGAGTTCTATTGCCCAGCACATCAATCTTCCTGACTTTTTTGGTTTATGAAGGGCTTGCCTCAATGGCATATCAGTATATACTACTATGGTATGAGCCTGTAAGTATGGCTTCATTCTTCTACTTGCCTCGATCAATGCTAGTGCCAATTTTTCCAGCCTTGGATATCTGATCTCTGCTCCTCGGAAGGCATTACTTGTGTAGTAGATTGGTTTTAATACTCCATTCTCCATTCTTATCAATGTCGAACTAACTGCATTCTCGGACACTGCCAGATACAAGTATAATTTTTCTCCCATCACTGGCCTGGATAACAGTGGAGGTGCTCCCAAATATTTCTTCAAGTCTTGGAAAGCCTTCTCACATTCATCATTCCACTCAAAAGTTTTTCGGAGCGTTTTGAAGAATGGGAGACATCGATCAGTTGCTCGCGATATAAATCTGTTGAGTGTTGCTACTCGTCCTGTAAGACTTTGCACCTCTTTCTTCGTCGCTGGGGATCGCAGCCCTAACAGAGATTTAATTTTTTCAGGGTTAGCTTCAATGCCTCGCTGATTGACAATGTACCCGAGAATCATGCCTTCTCGTACTCCAAATATGTACTTCGTCGGGTTCAATTTCATTTGATATTTATCTAGTTGATCAAAGGTCTGGCTTAAGTCAACTAGATGATCAGCATCTTTCTTGCTCTTTGTCAGCATATCGTCAATATAGACTTCCATATTGCAACTGATTTGTTCTGCAAACACTTTGTTCATCAGCCGCTGATATGTTGCACCTGCATTTTTCAAACCAAAAGTCATAACATTATAACAATAAGTTCCCCTAGGGGTAATGAAAGAAGTACTCTCCCTGTCTTCAAGTTTTATTTTAATCTGATTGTAACCAGAATAAGCATCCATGAAGCTCAACAGCTCGTGTCCCGAGGTAGCATCCACTAGTTGATCAATTCAGGGCAGCGAAAAATGATCCTTTGGGCATGCTTTGTTGAGGTCGGTGAAGTCTACACACATCCTCCATTTGTTATTCTTCTTCTTCACCATCACCATATTTGCTAACCTGTCTGGATATTTAACATCTTCAATAAAGCAAGCTTTCTGGAGCTTCTCGACTTCCTCCTGTATAGCTTGATTCTTCTCGGGACTGAATACTCTTCTTCTCTGTTTCACAGGCTTGATCTCCTTATTCACATTGAGTTCGTGACATAAGAAATTTGGGTCTATCCCGGGCATATCCTCATGGCTCCATGCAAAAGTTTGCTTTCTGCTTCTTAGGAAAATTATCAATTCCTGTATTAGTGAGGCTTCCAACGACGAACCTACTTGAGTAGTTCGTTCAGGGTGCTCGTCGTCCAGGATGATGTTTTCAGTAACTTCCACCACTTTACCCTTTACGAGTTACGACTCATCTCTAGGATCCAATGTTTCAATCTCTGCACCCTCATCCACTTGATAGGTAGTAGTCTTTTTCCTTAATTCCTCCATTTCCTCTTGTTCGGAGGATGAATAATAGCATTCCCGAGCCACTTTCTGATCACCTTTCACAACTCTTACTCCAAAATTTATTGGAAATTTTAGGCATTGATGTACCGTAGATGGTACAGCCTCGAACTTCTTCAATCCTACTCTTCCCATGATGATATTGTATGATGATTGAACATTCTTATCCATCACGAAGAAGCGTATTCTTTCTGTTCGACAAGCAGGCCACGTACCAATGAATATATCCAATTTAATCATCCCAAGTGGAAATACTTTCTCGCCAGCAAAACTGAGGAGGGGTCTATGATAAGGCTCCAATTGAGATAGCTTTAAATTTAAACTGTCGAAGCACGAGTAGAACATGATGTCTGTCGAGCTACCATTGTCTACCAGTACTCTTGAAATCATTACCTCCTTCATCCTCATTTTGATCACCAATGGATCATCATGAGGATATAGAGCACCTGCGAGGTCAATCTTCGAGAAACCAATGACCAATTTCTCTTTATTCATTTTTCTCGGGCGATCCTCCTCGGTTAAATTTATTTGTTGAATGTATGAGCAAGCTCGAGCCTCACAGAGGTAAGCTTTTCTCTTGGAAGTAAGGTCTCCTCCTCCTGTATCTCCACCTGTAATAACATTACAGTCAAATGACCCAAAGCGTATTGAAAATACCTCACGTTCTGGCTGCCTTGGTCTCTTTAGAAGATCGGGATCGTCTTCTGGATCAACTTCATGGTCTCTCTTTTTGTTCTCCTCTGCTCAACGAGGAGATCTAGACCTCTCTCTTGCTCGGTCGTTGTTTCTTCTATCATTCCTCCGATCAACATATTTTGCCAGTTTTCCTCGTCTGATGAGTGTTTCAATCTCATTCTAAAGAGCTATGCAATTTTTAGTCATATAGCCATGATCTTTGTGAAACTCGCAATATTTTGCTTTATTTCTCCTGTCTGGGTCTGCCTTCATTTTCTCTAGCCAATTTAATTCCTCGTTGTTCTTGATTTCTTCTAGAACGTGGTTGATGTATTTCTTCAAAGGAGTATAATTATCAAATTTCTTCAATACTTCCCATGACGACCTTGTTCTTGAGTGTTTGTCACTACCATTGTTCTTATTCTCTTTCTTCTTAGCTTTATCACCTTCCATCTTGGTTTCTTTGGCATCCATATTCTTCTGCGCAGCCATAGCCTCCTCGGCATTCACAATCTTGGTCGCCTTTCCCATCAGATCTGGCATATTTCTAGGTGGATCTTTGGCCAAAGTGTAGTATAACTTGTTGGGCATTAATCCACTCATCAAGGCGGTAATTACTGTCTTTTTCTCATAATCAATGACTTCGAGCTTCTCATTATTAAAACGAGTTATATAATCTCTGGTACTTTCACCAGTTTTTTGTCTAACACTCAATAAGTGTGCTACTCGTTTGACTGGTTTTTCTCCAAAACAGAAGTTCCCAATAAAGAGCTCTGCCAGTTGAAAGAAAGTCGAGATCTTACCCCGAGGAAGGTTATTATACTATATTTGAGCAGATTCGGTAAGAGTTCCCTAGAATGCTCTGCATCTCATCTCATCTGGAACAGCATAGATGTCGGTTGCAGCTTGGTATTGTTCTATATGAAGTACAGGGTCGGTCTTTCCATCATATTTGGGGGTCACAACAGGTTCTTTGAACTTTGATGGTGTTGGAAAATCTACAATGGACGGGACAAAAGGTGTTCCTTGAACAAAAGTTCGTTGTAGAGGGTTCTTGGCCTTGGCCATTTCCCCTAATCTATCCTACAGCCTCTGAATAGAGTCTTTCCACGCATCGTTTCCTTCCTCGGGCCTGTGGGTTCGAATAACTGATCGCGTTGATGTGGCTTCCTGGGATCTATCTTGACGAGCAGCTGGTCGCGACAGGGCAGATCCTTACCTTAAATCTGATGGTCGTCGAAAACTCCTCGATGCGGCTCTAGGAGGACTTTTGCTCCTCCTATGACCTAATCGATCAAAAGGAGATACTCTGCTTAATCTTTCTAGTGCACTGGTCCTTTCTGGAGAGAGAGTAATACGTTGTTCAGTATCTGTGGCTCGTACTGACGAAGTTCGTCCAGGTTGATAAGAAAAATCTTCAGACTCCTCAGTACGATATGAATTGTTGGGTTATCCTGCATGTATGATAATAAGCATTTAATAAGCATTTAATGCGCATTTGCAGGAAGGGCTCTATGTCGATTGGCAAAGCCCTGGGCCTGTAAAAGGAGGCCTTGGCCTCATTTGCAGGGGGAGCTCAGATCAGAAGGAAATCACTCTCAGCAAGTCCCAGAAACCTCTCTCGAAGGCAGCGTGATTTCAACTTCCAAATCGCTTTTTCACTTCCACTTTTCATCATCCTTTTCATCAAACTTGGTGAATTAGCCACTCTCCATCATCATCCAAGTGCAAGGGCTGCTCTCCAACACTCAAGATCAAGTTCAAAGTCTCTAAGAAGGTCCATCTTTCTCACCTCTCTTTTCAAATCTTCTTAAATTTGTAATAACTTGTTTTATTACTTAAACACTTTTATTACCTTATTTCACATATCCTAACATACTTTTTATCTATTATTATTGCACATCTCCTATTTTCATATAAATATAAACCCAAAAAAAACAAGAAAAATAGGGTTTGCTCATAAATTCCAAATAGGGATTCTCACACTTTTTCCACACTTCTCTCACAACTAAAAACACTTTTTCTACACACACACACACACACACTTACAAATAAGAGATTTCTCCATTTGGATTTATGGGATAAACCCCACCGCTTATTTTGTATGCGAACTAAATGGACTTTGATGCCTTTATAGGCTACGTAGGCGTCTCGGGTTAAAACCCGAGATTTGAGTCCTTTTCTCACTTTTTCTTATTTTCTATCTTCTTTTTGCCCCATTTTCTATTATATTCTATACATTCGTTCTTAATGCATATTATCTCACATGCGTTATCGTTCCCTTATAATAATCAACGCAAGGGTACTCAAAACTTTCCTGCCTGTATGATAATAAGCATTTAATGTGCAGTCAAACTGTTGGGTTATCCTGCTATTAATGCTTTGTTCGAGGTGCAGCTCGGACCGCCTAAGCTGCTCGGACCGCCTAAGTTCCTCGGTACTCAAAAGTTCCTTGGTGCTCAAAAGTTCCTCGATACTCAAAAGTTCCTCGGAGAGTTCTTATAGGTCGGAGAGTCTGAGTTGATCGGGGAAGCAGAGTTCCTCGTTGTAGTATGGTTCCTCGGAGTCGAGGTGTTGTTCATAAGTGTTTATCGTTGCCATGTAGATTGCCACGTGTCTTCACCCAATTGAGCCATGTCAGCAGACTAAATTTGGTATCAACACCATGCATCTTAAAAAATGAACGAAACCTAGGTGTTCCCTCCGAGTCAGCGCACGCAGACCACACTTTGAGCCAGCATCACGAGGATCCCTTTCCAATTAGTCACGATGAGTCTCCCGGTCTATCCTTTATCTATGGGCGAGGGCCCAATTCGTTCCGATTGTTGGATTATAATCCTAGGACGGGAGAAACGAGGAGAGCATCGAACCCCGCGAGTGGGGTCGGGTGAATTCGTGGAGAGATGAGAGGTCGTCGCACCCCCGACGCGTATGGGGTGATTGTTAGTGTATTTTTGAGTCATACATGAGTGTCATATAGTGTCTTGCTGCATTTTTCCCATTTGTTTGTTTTATTTATCGCACTTATTATTTTGCCTTATTTAGATTTTAGTCCTTTTTGCTTGAGGACAATGCAAAAGTCTAAGTTAGGGGGGGTCACAAGTGCGTATTTCTAATACTTCACAAATTTGCCAAAATGCCCAGAAATTTCCAAAAAAAAATCATAAAATTTTGAAAAACCCAAAAATATTTTTTTTCAAAATAAATAAAAATTGGAATTCCAATTTTCAAAAATATCATTAAAAGCCGAATTGAAGTCTCAAGTTGTAAAATTCAACGTACACAAAGCCAAAATTGACCAAAGATGGAAATTGAACGAAAATTGACGACTTAACGAATAAGTGTGGGGATTAACAAACCCGGTGAGATTCGAGCCTATCACGTGTTGCGAGTTTTTAAATCAATCCGAGTTAATTGTTAACTCAAAGTTCTTTTCAGCGCCTAAAAAGTTGTCAAGGATCTCAATCCTTTCATTTTGATTGGTTTTGAAAAATGTGTGTAATATTGCTTTGAAAAAAACGTGCCAAATTGATCTCTAAACTTAAATTCATCTCGAAGCGCATATGGTAACGTAATTGGCATTTTGGGCAATGAAGTAGGCCCTCGTTTGTCACCCAAAAGTATTGGCCAAAAAAAGTAGCGAAAAATTACCCCTTTTGTAACCCAATTTGATCCAAACAAATTGTCCCTTTCGTTTGATAACCCGAAAAACCCAAATAGCCGAAATTGTGAAAAATGAGAAAATTCAGAATTTAAGTCCGGAAAGTGCATAAAAAGGGGCAAGAAATAAATAAATATGCTCAACAAAAATAGCAAGAAAAGAAAAGAAGTGAAAAAAAAAACTAGAGAAAAAGAAGAAGAAAAAATGAGCAATAGCCCGGAAAAAGCACAAATGGACATCATTAATGACTTTTCCAATTCAAACCTTCCCAACAATTGTCATTTTACCCCATATACCTTAAAACCCGAAAAAGTCCTAACCGAGTCTAAATTGCGGAATTGGTTACCGCGTGGAGAGCTAATACACCAAAAGATAATAAAGGAGATTAAGTGCGCGAAATAAAAGCCATGTTCCCGTTTTTAAAACCGTAATCCTTTGATGAGGTCCTTTCACCACAAAATTTCCGTCTTTCTAACCGTATGCGTGATTTTGCTTCCATTACATTTACTCTTCATATCACGCATACCAAGAGAATAGCCATAATCCGAGAGATTCGTTTGTGAGAGCATTCCGTGAGAACTTGAAATCAAAACGAATTTTCGGATAAGCAGCGTAATGATCATTAAGTGGAAATTGGCGGTTATATTTCTGGCTACACACACACACGATGATTTGAGACTTGTAAATATGACTTGATGATGACTATTTTACTAGAAAAGTTTGAATTGCACAATTTTTGCGTATTTTGAATTTTCTTTGAGTCGAATTTTGTGGGTATATTCTCTGCAAACCCTCACGAGACACAACTCGTCCTACTAGGGTGACCTAGGGGTTTAAAGGCTTGTTGCATACGCTAAATGCAATAGCTCGCCCGCGAAAAAAGGTATTTTATCCCAATAAAATAATTTTCAAAGAGTTGAGCCACGCTAGGATTATTTTACATTGCTCGGGTGCGCAAAGTTCTAAGTTAAGGGGGTTTGATTAGGCATAAATTCTTCCTAATTTATCCCTTGATTTAGTTACTTTTAGCACCTCGAACAACGTAATTGAGTTGGATTTATCTCATAACTGTGCTACTGACTGATCCTACCGAGTTTCTAGTATTTTGTAGTGATTTTGCAAGTATTTGATGTCAAGAAACGAAAGAAGGAAATCGTTAGAATCAAGAAAGAAAGAAGGAAAGGTCTCAAGGGCAAAAGCCTACTTTCCACACGAAATTCGGATGAGGTACCTAAAGAGAAGTTGAAGACATCTCATTCACGAGTGCAAAGGAAGAAATGGCACCCCAATCGAAATCCCGAAACAAAAGTTATGAGCAGTCAAAGAGGAACCAAAAAGTCAAATAGCCGGACTGGTCCGCCCATACCCCGGACCGGGCCGCCTTGCCAAACTCCAGAAGACCCCAGATCGCATGCAAACCGAAGGAGGCAAAAATAAAAAGAACCGGTCCGCCCCCGGACCGGTCCGCCCCAAAATAAAAATAACCGATCCGCCTTGGGGGCAGACCGGTACGGTCTTCGAGATTTGAAAATCTTTTCTCTTCCTAAAAAGATTCCTAGTGCAGCTGACTTCCGATATTGTTGTAGGGTATAAAAGACCCGATTTAGTATTGTTATAGACACGGAGAATTAACAGGTTTTACCTCTTCTTTTCCAGAAACCCTAAGTTAGTTAATATTTTGAGATTTATTTCAAGGATTGAAGATTTTATTCAGGGATTTCTGTGAGTATATGTTTCTTTCATTGTTTCACTTATTGCTTGGATAATATTAGTGAGTAATTTTTAGTTCTAATTCTTTTCTGCATCTAATCATTATTTTCCTTAGAGTAATTATGAGTTCCTGCACATTAATCCTTGTTTCTATGCTTTTCAACATGTTAGGCTAGATTTCCCAAGGCCGGGATGCATGAACCCAGCCTGATGTGTTAGTGCGTGTGTATAAAATTAAACCACTAAATTTAATGATTGACCTTGATCATATTGCGTAGTTGCACAACGATTGTAGATCTTTATATCTCGTTTGCCTCTGGGTACTCGTGATGATTTAGAGGGCAATTCGAATGCTACTATCGCGATACTGATTTACTCATCCTCAGATTAAGTATGACGCGGGCTTGAACCTCGTATATGTAATGCTTGGGAGTACTAAATTCCGGGTCAAATCAATCAGATAAATTTAAGATTAGTATTATATCCGCACTACACTAGGGTTGGGGTATTGTATTCCCGTCCTATTTTTCTCATCATTTAAATAAAAAGTTTTGGACTATTTTTCACTCATAAGTTAGGTAGATTAGTATAGTTTCATCTTTTTATAATTTCATATTTGCATTTAGTTATAATCATTCCCAAAATCAAATCATTTTCCCTTTATTTTTAGAGTCAAAGTTAGGATTCCTCCGTCTTTTCCCGTCGTCACAACTTTGTTGTCCTTTTTCCCTGAGGATCGATACCCGACTTGTCAGATTATTACTTGAGCGACAGGCTTGCACTTGAGCCTAGAGTGAACGCATTTATGAGACACCTTTTCAGTCGCGTCGTTAGAACAGGGGTTTATTAGGCATAATACGTCGTCGTGAGGAGCTCCTGTATTGTTTGTGAAGAAAAGAGATGGTTCTCTACGGTTGTGTGTTGATTACATGGAGTTGAATAAAGTCACCATCAGGAACAAATACCCACTAACTCGGATTGATGATTTGTTCGATCAACTTAGGGGAGCGTCGTACTTCTCTAAAATAGATTTGAGGACTGGGTATCACCAGCTGCGGATACGAGAACAAGACGTGTCCAAAACTGCGTTCCTAACTAGATATGGGTCTTATGAATTTCCGATTATGCCTTTTGAGCTAACCAATGCTCCTGAAGTGTTTATGGACCTTATGAATAGAGTGTTTCGGGAATTCCTGGACCAGTTTGTTATCGTGTTTATTGATGACATCCTAGTGTATTCTCAAACAGAAGCCGATCATGCTACGCATTTATGGTTGGTCCTGCAGACGTTGATGGATCATCAATTGTATGCCAAGTTTGAGAAGTGTAGTTTTTGGTTGCAGGAAGTATAGTTTATGGGTCACATTGTGACAGCTCAGGGTATTTCGGTAGACCCGAGTAATGTTATTGCAGTGGGGGAATGGGGTCAGCCCACGACACCTACAGAGATTCGCAGTTTTTTGGGTTTGGCTAGCTATTACCACATATTTATCAAGGGTTTTTCTAAGATTTCTAGCCCTTTGATAAATTTAACTCGGAAGGGAGTGAGGTTCGTTTGGGATGATTCCTGTCAACTAGCTTTTGATGAGTTGAAAGATAAGTTGACTTCTGCTCCAGTACTTGGGTTACTGAGGCCGGGTTTAGAATATTTGGTCTTTACGGACGCATCTCTGCAAGGGTTGCGAGTTGTGTTAAAGCAAGAGCATCGGGCTATTGCTTATGCTTCTCGCAAGCTAAATCCCCATAAGAAGATTTATCTAGTTCATGATTTGGAATTTGCTGCAGTGGTTTTTGCCTTGAAGATATGGAAACATTACCTCCTGGGGGAGAAATTTAGTCTTTTCACGGACCACAAATCGTTGCAATATTTTTTTTCACAAAAATATTTGAATATGCGACAGCGCCAATGGTTAGAGTTTGTGAAAGACTACCAATTTGATATTCATTATCACCCGGGTAAGGCTAATGTAGTGGCGGATGCGTTGAGTCGGAAACCCGAGGGGGAGTTAGCCACTGTATGGAAGGCTAAATGGAAGGAGCTGAGCCAAGAGGATGCTGTTGCTAGGGCGTTTATGTCGATGTTGACCCACTACACCAAAATGGCCAAAATGTCACCTTTCAGCCGGCCACCCTTGTCACGGTCATTGACCGTGACAAGACCATGACAAAGTATTGTCACGGTCAATGACCGTGACCATACTTAAAATAATTGTCACGGTCAAGGACCTTGACACGACCGTGACAATCTCTTCAGTAAAAAAAGCCCTAGGATCTTTTTTTTCCCACCGTTTTTTGGTTTCCCTCTCTCTCTCTCTCTCTCTCTCTATAAGCGATTTCAGCGCTCTCTCTCTCTCTAAGGTATATTTTTTTCTTCTCTTTCTCTTTCATTTCTATATGTGTGTGTATGTGTGTATATATATGTGTGTATATGTATGTGTGTATATATATGTGTGTATATGTAGGTGTATATGTGTGTGTATGTGTGTGTATATATGTGTGTGGTGGGGGAGGAGGGAAAGGGTGGGGTGTGTGTGTGTGCAGTTGTGGTGGGGGGCAGGGGGAGGGGGGCAGGGGGTGTGGTGGGGGTGGGTGTACATGTACGTGTACGTGTGCGTGTGTGTGGTGGGGGTGGGGTGGGGTGGGGGTGGGGGGTTGCGTGTGTATCTATGTATGTGTGCGCGTAGTGTCCCTAGGAAAGAATTGATTGATTATTAATTTTTTTTAGTAAATTAATATATGATTGCCCCTTATTGTAAATTAGTAAATTAATATATGATTGCCCCTTATTGTAAATTAGTAAATTATTATATGATTAATTATGAAAGTAAGATTGCTGCTCATTGTAAATTAGTAAATTAATAATTGAGTAGATGAATTATTTGAGTAGATGAATTAGAAGGAGTAAGGGATACACATTTGTTGTTGACATTGCTGTTGGATTATTTTGTTTAGTAAATGTTGGGTTGGTTAGTTTTAAAAGTGGCATGACCACTAGATTATTTTCCATATGGGGGTGGGATTTTTCAACTTTTGAATAATTGAATTTGAATATAAATAAGACATAATTAAAGGAAACATACTATATATAATTATTAATAATTGAATTTGAATATAAATAAGACATAATTAAATGAAACATACTATATATAATTATTAATAATTGAATTTGAATATAAATAAGACATAATTAAATGAAACATAGTATATATAATTATTAATCATTATTGGATTATTGTGTGTGTGGTGGGGAGCAGGGGGTGGTGTGTGTACATGTACGTGTGCGTGTGTGTGGTGGGGGTGGGGTGAGGGGGTGGGGGTGGGGGCAGGGATGGGTGGTGGGGGTGGGGTAGGGGTGGGGGGCTGCGTGTGTGTGTCTATGTGTGTGTGCGTGTAGTGTCCCTTGTAAAGAATTGATTGATTATTAATTTTTTTAGTAAATTAATATATGATTGCCCCTTAGTGTAAATTAGTAAATTAATAAATGATTAATTATGAAAGTAGGATTGCCCCTCATTGTAAATTAGTAAATTAATAATTGAGTAGATGAATTAATTGAGTAGATGAATTAGAAGGAGTACGGGATACACATTTGTTGTTGACATTGCTGTTGGATTATTTTGTTTAGTAAATGTTGGGTTGATTAGTTTTAAAAGTGGCATGACTACTGGATTATTGTCCATATGGGGGTGGAATTTTTCAACTTTTGAATAATTGAATTTGAATATAAATAAGACATAATTAAATATTATATATAATTATTAATAATTGAATTTGAATATAAATAAGACATAATTAAATGAAACATAGTATATATAATTATTAATCATTATTGGATTATTGTGTGTGTGGAACTCCGCCTGTGTCGTGCTTAACTTCTTATTTTTTTTTGACACTGCCGGTCCCAAGCCCGGAAAAAGGAGGAGGGTTGCGTTAGGTAGCTGACAGCCAGCGTAAAACTTTGTCAGATCCTTATGAACATGAATCCTATGAATATACGTGCTAATGCTAGGGCATTCCCCTTAAGCGATGCGTTGCGCCTGCCACCGGGTGTCTCGAAAAATAGGCAAGGGGCGTTGCGCCTGCCACCGGGTGTCTCGAAAAATAGGCAAGGGGCGTCGCATCGGCGCCCGGATGCGACGATAAATACGCAAGGGTTCCTGCAACAAGCTGGACGTGTGCGGGTAAAGAAGCTAGTCCAGGATACTAGACTTAGGTTAGCAACTTGGAACATAGGGACTATGACAGGAAAAGGGATGGAGTTAGTAGATACCATGAGAAGAAGAAAAGTTCACATAGCTTGTTTACAAGAAACTAAATGGGTCGGTGAGAAAGCTAGAGAAATAGAAAATACAGGATTTAAATTATATTATACAGGAAAACATAGAAATAAGAACGGAGTTGGAATAATAGTAGATAAAAACTTTAAGGACAATATCGTAACCGTTATTAGGAAAGGTGATAGGCTTATACTTGTAAAATTGGTATTAGGTGAAAACATTATTAATATTGTTAGTGCTTATGCACCTCAAGTAGGTTAGATGAGCACACTAAAGTACAATTTTGGGAACAAATGGATGAACTAATTCAAGAAATACCCCTAGGTGAGAAAATCTATATAGGTGGAGATTTTAATGGCCATGTAGGAGAAGATCGTGTAGGATATGAGATAGTGCATGGCGGACATGGTTTTGGAGATAGGAACGACGAGGGAGAGTCTATCTTAGATTTTGCGATGGCTTATGATTTTGTACTAGTAAATACATGTTTTAAAAAGAGGCTTGAACACTTAATAACTTATAAAAGTGGAACACATAAGAGCCAAATAGATTTTTTCATTACTAGGAAAGGAGACCGATTAACGTGTAAAGATTGTAAGGTTATCCCGGGAGAGAGCTTAACCTCACAACATAGGATAATGGTGTTGGATATAAATATTAAAAATCAATCACGAATGCGAAAAGTGAAGATTAACCCACGAACTAGGTGGTGGAATTTAAAAGGAGAGAAATTAGAACTATTTAAAGATAAAGTATTAAATGAAGCAACATGGAATTGTGAAGAAGAAACTAACATAATGTGGAATAAGATGGCCACATGCATTAGGAAAATATCAAAAGAAATTCTTGGAGAATCAAAAGGCAAAGGGCCACAGTCTAAAGAAACTTGGTGGTGGAATGAAGAAGTACAGAATATAGTAAAAATTAAAAGGGAGTGCTTTAAAACATGGCAAACAAATAGAAATGAAGAGAATTTTGAGAAATATAAATCGGCTAAAAAGGAAGTTAAGAAAGTGGTAAGAGATGCTAAGTTAAAAGCGTATGATGATCTTTATACAAAATTAGGAACACAAGAAGGGGAAAAAAGTATTTATAAGCTTGCTAAACTTAGGGATAGGAAAACAAAATATTTCAATAACGTTAAGTGCATCAAAAGTGATGATTCGAGAGTCCTAGTCAAAGATGATGAAATTATGGAAAGATGGAAAAGCTACTTTGAGAGGTTATTAAATGGAGATAATGGGAGTAGATTAGATATAGAGGAACTTAGGGAGACTCGAGAAGATATATTTTTTCGTAGAATTAGGACAACAGAGGTCAGGATTGCTCTAAAAAAGATGAAAACAGGGAAGGCTTTAGGACTAGATGGTATCCCTATTGAGGTTTGGAAGTGCTTAGGGGAGGATGGAGTATCATGGCTTACCAAATTATTTAATAGAATTTTAATGACTAATAGGATGCCCGATGAATGGAGAAAAAGTATTTTAGTACCTATTTATAAAAATAAAGGGGACATACAAAGTTGTTCAAATTATCGTGGTATTAAGTTAATGAGTCATACAATGAAACTTTGGGAGAGAGTGATTGAATATAGATTGAGATTGAAGACAACAGTATCTGAGAATCAATTTGGGTTTATGCCTGGGAGGTCAACAATGGAAGCAATCTATTTATTGAGGAGATTAATGGAGAGGTATAGAGAGAAAAAGAAGGATCTTCATATGATTTTTATAGATTTGGAGAAGGCGTATGATAGGATACCCAGAGATATAATATGGTGGGTTCTACATAAAAGAGGAGTGACTCGCAGATATATTGACGTGATCAAGGATATGTATGATGGTGCGATGACTACAGTAAGAACATCAGCTGGAGAAAGTAGTGAATTTTCAATTACGGTAGGGCTACACCAAGGTTCAGCATTAAGTCCTTATCTCTTTGCTCTTGTTATGGATGAGTTGACTGGACAAATACAAGATGAGGTGCCATGGTGTATGCTATTTGCAGATGATATTGTTTTAGTCGATGAGACTAAGATGGGGATAAACGCTAGGTTGGAATTGTGGAGAGAAACTTTAGAAACAAGAGGATTTAAAATAAGCAGAACTAAAACAGAATATGTGGAGTGTAATTTTAGTAGTAATAGGAGGACAAATGGAGATGTGGTGAAATTGGAGGGTCAAGAAATACCTAGAAATGATCATTTTCGTTATTTAGGATCGATTATACAAAAAGATGGAGATATTAGTGATGATGTTACGCATAGGATTAGAGCAGGGTGGGTTAAGTGGAGAAGTGCGACCGGCGTTCTGTGTGATAGGCGTATACCTTTGAAGTTAAAAGGAAAATTTTATAGGACGGCCATTAGACCCGCCATGTTATATGGGACAGAGTGTTGGGCAACCAAGAAACAAAATGTGCAGAAAATGAGTGTGGCGGAGATGCGAATGCTAAGATGGATTTGTGGTAAAACTCGAAAGGATAAAATTAAAAATGAACAAATTCGTAAAACGGTGAAAGTAGCTCCTATAGAAGATAAATTGAGAGAAAATCGACTTCGATGGTTTGGACACGTCAAGCGTAGACCAATGGATGCTCCTGTAAGGAAGAGTGATTTAGTTAGTATTGATGGTAACCCAAGGGGTAGAGGTAGGCCTAAATTAACTTGGTGGGATATTATAAAAAAGGACATGATATCATGTGGTGTAACCGAAGATATTGCACTGGACAGAATGGAATGGAAAAATAGGATTCATGTAGCCGACCCCAAATAATTGGGAAAAGGCTTTGTTGAGTTGAGTTGAGTATTGGATTATTGTGTGTGTGGTGGGGGATAGGGGGTGGTGTGTGTACGTGTACGTGTGCGTGTGTATGGTGGGGGAGGGGGTGGGGGTGGGGGAAGGGTGGGGGAAGGGGAGGGGCTAAGGTGGGGGAGGGGGCAGGGAGGGGGGAAGGGGTTGGGGCAAGGTAGTTTAATTGAGTAGATGAATTAATTGAGTAGATGAATTAGAAGGAGTATGGGATAAACATTTGTTGTTGACATTGATGTTGGATTATTTTGTTTAGTAAATGTTGGGTTGGTTAGTTTTAAAAGTGGCATGAACACTGGATTATTGTCCATATGGGGGTGGGATTTTTCAACTTTTGAATAATTGAATTTGAATATAAATAAGACATAATTAAATGAAACATACTATATACAATTATTAATCATTATTGGATTATTGTGTATGTGGTGGGGGGCAGGGGGTGGTGTGTGTACGTGTACGTGTACGTGTACGTGTGCGTGCGTGTGGTGGGGGTGGGGGTGGTTTGTAGTAATTGTATATATTTGCATGTCTTCTTCTAATTTTTTTTATCTGTACTAATAACATTTTTTTACAGCAAATGTCTCCTTCGGGTATTAAGGCGAGGATGATGATGCTGGTTATGATGATGTCGTCTGGGCTCGGTGGTAGCGGAGGCGACGAGGGCTCCTCGGCCCCTAGGCTCCCCAAATATGGCAAATTTGGGATTACCATCAGGAACAAGTCGGAGCTATTAGTGAGATCCCTCGAGCTGCTAAAGACGGTCATCGGCCCGGGGTTTATGAGTTGGAAGGAGGTGACATATGAGCTCAAGTTAGCTGTTTGGGCGGCACTATAGGTAATACATTTATATTTATATGAATATTTTAATTTCAATTTCATTTTATATTTATATTTATATTTATATTTATTCGCAACTAACATTGTATTTGTTGGACAGGAACAATTCAACTTGGATCCAAAGTTACGTGATTCCGTCTTGGAGCAGTTGAGGGAGCTTTAACATTGTATTTATTGTAGAGATTGTTAGACTCCACGGGGTGCCCATTAATATAGTCTTCGATCGAGACAAAAATTTTGTTTCCCATTTTTGGCGAAGTTTCCAAGAAGCTATAGGAACTGAATTGAAGTTGAGTACCTCCTACCACCCTCAAACAGATGGAAAGACGGAAAGAGTCAACCAAATATTGGAGGATATGCTCAGAATGTGTGTGCTTGATTTCAAAGGAGGTTGGGAACAATACCTTCCCTTGGTCGAATTTGCTTATAATAATTCATACCAATTCACTATCGGGATGACACCCTATGAAGCATTACCTGTTAACTCTTCAAATTGAATGAGACTGAATGAATCTTTGAATGGCTCTAAATACCCTTTCCAGTGGTCCACCTCGTCCACGAATAGGCCTCACAGTATGGATGAACGACCTATTTTACTTCGAAGGGTCACTAGGGGCTTTCGAGACCCGTTTGACCAAAGTCAACTATTCGAACCGAACGAAGATGAATGGATCTTTGAATGGATCTGAATAACCTTTCCAATGATCCATCTCTTGCACGAATCGGCCTTACGATTCGAACGAAAGATCCATTTTCCGTCAAGAATTTCCAATCCAGTGACCATTGGGCGCTTTCAGGTTCCATTTGACCTCGGACAGCTTTCGAACCCAGGAGTCACTTATTGATTATTTAAGGGCTCCAAATACCCTTTCCAACGGTCCACCTCTTGTTCATATTTTCGATCATTTTTCTGAAAAATCTGCCTCATACTAGCAATTGGCAACCTAGGCCCCTGCCTGTCGGTAGTGTGTCTAGGGTTATATACTAATAGGCAGGTCTTGGACCATGCCGATTGACACCCCCCTTAGCCCCTATAAATAGAGGCCATGACCTCACTTTGAAAATAGCCATGAACAACCCTATCACCAATTCATAGAGAATTCCCTTGAATTCAAAGTCGTTATTTCCTAAAAATCCCATATCCTACATTTGTTCCATCATTTTCATACTCTTTTGAATAAATTCCACCCACTTCCTCAAACCACCATCACTTCATCTTGAGATCAACGCATCTACAATTAAGATCTACTTCAAGTCTTCATAAGGAGGTTCATTTCTTCCTCTTTGTCTTTAAATTCTCTTAATTTTGCATTAGTTACGTCATTTTCACTTTAGTATTTACTTCATTACATCACCTATCTTAATTCCAAGCTTTTTATTATTAGTATTCACACATACTTTATTTTCATAGAAAAATAAAAAACAAGAAAAAGAGGGTTCACTCGTAAATTCCAAAAGGGGATTTCCCATCACACTTTCTCACACTAAAACACCTTTTTCTACACACACACATGTAAATAAAGTCTCCGGTTAGATTTATGGGTTCAACCCCACCTCATATCATTTTTGAACTACGTCAACTTTGATACCCCAGGGCTATGTAGGCGTCTTCGATAAATCCCTCGACTCGAGTCCTCCCACATATAGTTGTTATTTTATTCTCATCATATATTCGTGATATATATATTTTACATGTTTGATTGCTTGTGTCTTGTCCGATATACGCAATCGTTCTTCCATAATGACTTGTGAATCGACAAAGACTTACATTATATTTTTTATCATTACTTTGGGAATAGTCCTAAGGACGACCTTGCTCCGCCTTTATCTATGACGCGAGTCGAGCGATTCCATCCTCCATTTATATAATGCACATAAGTACACACATCACGGAGTTGTACAAGAGAATATTAACACATGCCCATGAGAGACTAAAAGGGAGGGATAGGTGCCTAACACCTTCTCATTCTGTAACTTAGTCCCCGAACCTTTGAACTATATGGTTTCGCAAGCTTCAGTATTGTCCTTGATGCCGTTTTCTAGAGGCGGCAACATTTGTTTTGCCTATTTTGTGAAAATAGGTTGGCGAATCTATCTCTACATATCACCCCACATCAACGACAATCGAGCATCCCGATAGAGGACACAATCCTACGTGCACCCTGAAAAAGGAGGGGGGAGGAAGAAGGGATCCACCTTCAGAGACCCCGACCCTCAGACATCGGGATGGACATAGTGGCGACCCTGTTGGGGACATTTATAAGAGGACTAGACTCTATTTTTGCATGGGGATTATTATTTCCTGCATGTGTGCATATGCACCAACCTGTATGTTCCATTTTCTCCTCTCTTTACCTTTTTGTATATATCTCACTCATGTATATATCATTTATCACTAACTTATACACTTCATGCACTTGTAAATACTCTCCATGTACACTTCACACACTTGCACTTAGCTTCACTTTACACTCACATGCTTCACACGTCACTCAAAATATCCTTGCTTAGGCTTCATTAGCACACAACCACACTTCCTCCACTTGTATATATAGTCGCTTACACATGTCACACCCCACTTGTAGTTGATCCATGTGTAGGTTCACTACCACACACACTCACTTGTATATATTCCCATAACACATACTCACTCACATATATCCATGCCCAGTATAATTTTCATGATAAATATACTTGTATATGATCCTCATAGGTGTAGTTTTCTCTTTAATCATCGTGCAAATAAAAAAATGATAAAAAATACTCTCTCTATATAATATGTTAATTAAGACTCATGCATTTTTGCACATTACATCACAAAGAGTATGGCTATTGACCAAAATTCCGTCCCGTACTGGGGGTCACTTTGTCATGGGAACTTGATCTGCGGGTCACAATTAGCCTAAGCGATATGACTCTCACCTTCCATTGGCCTCGTACCTTCAACGTATGTCGAATGGTTCCCTCTGCATCTTAATGCTTGACCGAACTCACGACGGGAGGTATATAGCAGGGAACTTTTTCACGTACGTCGCGTATATCAAATTATCTCTCACACATATTGTCCCCACAAGTTATATAGTGAGGCAATTCATGTACACTCAGGTATACAAATTCCTTGTCCACACATACCAATGAATTATTGCCCTTGTAGGCAAGAGGTATATCGTAGAAGTTATGCTAAATGGGGGACCCTTACACTAACCCAAGAATTACATAAAGCTCATATAGATGTCAGAACTATTACAATCATATTTAGTTTGTCAGTTATTGTGCGAAACTCTATCGAAATTTTGGGTTAGCATACGGCCCAAATTTTCGCACAATTTCACCTTTTTTTTCAAAACAGTACCCCATTCGTGAGTCTGGAAACAAGTCCAACCGTGTCTTACATATATTTTCGAACCCCATTTTCCTAGGCTCAAGTCCTATCCGGAATTTTTTCTGCATTTAGTTAAACCTAATACAAGTGAGAACCTTATAATAACATTAATAATAATCATATTAATATTCCTCTCCTCTTTCCCTCCTTTTCGAGAAATACCAAAAGTATTTTTTCTCCTTCTTTGGAAATATCCAAAAAATTCTCCCTCCCTCCTTCGAAAATAAATTCAAATCGTTTTCCCTCTCAGGTCGATCGCATACCTAACTTTGGTCTGGCTCCCTATTGGCTTCGGTCTTCCATCAAATCGCTCCGAAGCTCCGTCAATTCTTCTGCTACCTCATCCGAGTTTAGAATTTACTTCACGAGCTCTTTATGGATAACGTCGACCAAGCGCCGAATGTGCAACCCAGTCTCATGATCGTCTTGGCCTAGCTCAGTGCCAATATTGACAAACTTCAAATCGAGGTCCATAAGATACATCATCACCGGGCCCAAATTCCTGAAGAACCAGAGTATCTATTTCCTCGTGCCATGGGTTCACCCTCTCCCAAGCCTGTTTCGACCTCAAAAGAGTATCAACATGATCTACGCGAGCTCAGCTCCCTATCTCGAACCTTGCCCAACCATGGGCTAACCTGCTAGTACCCACATATCCTAAGGGAGAGGAACAGAACAAGGTCAAAAAATACATCAAGCTATTATTGAAGAACTTTGACTAAGTTAAGATATCTGGGAACTACATGGACTACACTCATATGTCTCCCTATATCAAAGTCAGACTGCCAAAGAAGTTCAAGATGCTAGACATCGAGAAGTTAGGGGGAAGTAGAACCCCAATTGTTCACGTTCGAAGCTACCACCGATCCAAGACCCTCCTTGGTGCCTCTAAAGAGAGAATGACCCAGATATTCCAACAGACCTTGAAACAAAGCGCCCTTCATTGGATTCTATCCCTCAAAGAATTTACATTTTATAGCTAGGAGGATGTCGCCTGAAAATTCATGTCATAGTAAAAATACAATGAAGAGATGGAGGTTGCGCGTTGAAATCTAGAGCTTCTTCAACATAACCCTGGGGAAACACTTAGTAGCTTCGTAGGAAGGTGGAGAGAGAAAGCTTCTACCATGACCAATAGAACCTTCGAGGAGGAACAAGCCAGTATCGTGAAGAAGAACTTATTTTTGCATATCCGAGCATCTATGGGAGGATAGTATTACTCACACTTTCGATCCCTTAGAGAAGCTGGCGTAGAAATTGAGGAAGAAATTTCCAAAGTCGAATCTGAGCCGAAGAAAGTAATCGGACAGTTCATTCCCCGAAATATAAAAAGCATGTCAGTGCTATAGTCTCAACCATCAATAACATTTCCTAACCTGCTAATTCTTGGGCACCGAAAAGTCTCCCCAACCCTACCAAAAAAGAGTAAACTGAGTTATACTCTCACTGATATTTGCTAAAGTCTTAGCCTTGCTACATACCATAGCCTGATAATTTAACCCTAATGGGTCCTAATCGTGAATCATCCATCCTTGCAGAATGAACGAAGTACGAAATTGATTTTTTTTTATAAGCTGAAACGCTATGCTCCCCTACTTAGGACCAATGTTACTTGCCCCATCATTGGTAAGCATAACTATCCCAAATCAAGGTGAAGTTCCATATCTTGGCGCTTATCATTAGTCACCGACCTATCATACCTAGGCCTCCAAAAATTTAACATGCAATAGCTAACCTCAATTTTTTAGATCACTCTTATCAAGTCAAACACAATGCTCATATATAAAAACGTGAGTTTTTCTAAATCAATGCTCTGATACCAATCTGAAAACGATAGGAACCCCAATTTTTTATTTTACAAAAAGTAATTTCCTTTTAAATGCGGAATAAACACGGCTCAACACAACACACACACACAATAAACTTTAATTTCTTTCAATTTAAAATTAAACTAAACTCAAAGTGAAATTAAATTAAATAAGAAATACATTTTTCACTTAAACCAAATTAATTCAACCCAAGTCCTAGAAATTTGCCTACCACAAATAATTAATCCATTTTTGCAAATAAGGCCAAACCAAATTTTATCCAATAAAATTAATGACTTGAATTAAATTATTTTTTACCCAAACAAATTTAGCACCAAATTAAATATTTCAGTTTTATCTTTTACCTAAGCATGCATCTAATGTGAATTTGCAAAAGATAAAATAAACAAACCAATACACCGCGATGTACGAGGAAAAATTCACAACGGGAAAAAACCTCGGATGACCCTAGCCTCAAATCCACTAAGTACGATTTTACAAGTACAAGAAAAAAAGACTTACAACACCCGACTTGACTTCATCCAAGCCCTTGTGCACACCTCTGCCTAGCGAATAACCACGGAGGTCCACCGCGGTCTCGAAATCCACCGATCGGACGTCTTCTGGTCATCGCCACCCGAACAAGGAGCCTTTCTCCAAGTGGGTATGTCACAGCAAACAAACTTCTTCTTTGTGGGATGTAGAAGTAAACTCAAACTTCTCTTCTTTGAGGTGTATAGATAAACTCGGTGCCAAACACACCAAGCAAGGATATATATGAAGGAAATTGGAGTAAACAAACTATTGGGTGTGTATGTATTTTTTATGAATTTAATCCATAAAAATCAAACACAAAACATTGAACTTTTTCTTGAAAGTTTTTGCTATCTAAAGTCTCTTAAAATGTGAAAAAGTTACTTTGAAAAGGTTGGTTTTCGCACTTGATAATTCTGTCAAAAAGTAGTGGGGAAAACATAGTGGGAACATGGAGAAAGCTGCTAAAAACTACCAAAAAACTGTTCCTGCCAAAGTCGTTCGAACGACATTTCCGTTCGAACGACTTTACTAACGATGTTCCAGTGAGAAAAAAAGGAAATCTCATTACAAGTCTCGTTTGAACGACCTGAGAATCTCGTTCGAATGGCATTCCAGTTCGTTCGAACGACTTACAAGAAAATGGAATATTCTATTTAAGCCCAAAACTTTTATGAAAAGTTCTTAAAAAATATTTTCTGAGTAAAACAAAGTTGTTAAAAACTATTTATAAAAAATTATTAATTACACCCAATAAATTTCCAAGCTCCTATATATATATATATAAAATGCATTCATACCTTAGGAGCATTGGAACTAATGTTGTTGACGTAGAAACGAGGCACATTAAACTTGGCATATGATGAAGCTTTATAATCTTGGCCGCTACGTCTTCAACTAACACGTCATAGGCTTGGATGGATACACTTTAACACTATCTTACGACTCAAATGTTTTTATCCGCAATTGAGCCAACACTACATTAAGTCTCAATCGAAGACTCGTGTCCTTACAAATCTCTCCCTTTGGCTATTTCGGGACAAAATCCAAACAAAAATCCTAAAGGGCCATCAATCTCTACTAGACTTAAAAATATCCCACCCAAAATAAAAATTACATAGCTTGACTCAAAAACCCAAAGATCAATTTATTTGCCGATGAAAGTTTCCATTTAGAAGAATCCCTGCACACTTCAGCAAACTATCAAACGCATAGGGAATATCAAGAATATTAAATGCATGTAAAATAAATACTCCCCCTAAATTAATTCTCCCCTTTATCAAATAAATGACCTACTTAGAAATACGTCTCCCCCTAAGTTAAATCTCCCAAACTAAGATACGATTACAATAGGATTAGATACCATTTCTCCCCCCATCATTCTCCCCCTTTTTGTTCAGGAATAGACAAAGGATAAAAACTAATTTATACACGATGAAGCTTAAAGTGATAAGAGCATGAAAGCATATAGGCAACAAAATCATAACTAATCCATACAAATAATAATGGATACCAACAAAGATGCAAAAAAAATGATATCAATGTGATACATAAGATACTAAGCATGTGATATCAACAACAATATGCAACAATATAGATACCAACTATGAATTAGAAGCATAGATGGACTAGAAAGCGAGGCAAAGAAACAAAATACCATATATATGTAGACATAATGAATATCACTAACGCACACGCACATATATATATATATATGTATAGACTCCACACATGACACAAAATACAATAAGCTTTTCACACTCGTATGGCAAAAAAATGTTTCATATGAAAACGGAAGTGTAGGAGTTTGAAATGGTAACAATTAAATTTAGACCCAATCACTTATGACATGTTCACGGAGTTCTCATTTGATTGCAAACTTTATCACATTTGAATATAACCTCATGTGAAAATATAGATTGAACTCAATTAATAAACATACACAATGCATACAAGCCTAGAATTTTGATGATTCTACAAACCAATAGAGTCATAACATTGAAAGTACAACTAGGATAAACGGACATTGTGCAAATCGTTGATATACCATCCAAACGCCCTCAAAATATGCATATAGAGTTTAATCTTTTGAATGAATAAATCAACTAAACAAAATAGGCCTTGGCAAATATTTTCTTTTAAAACCATTATTCTTTTAGGTCTTTGGACCACGTATTTCTTTTAGGTCCAAGCAAACGGTGGCTTACTCGCAAAGGATGATATTTCCATTCGGAGCCCTTCCCCGTGCACATATATATATAATCTTTTATCGCTCAATTCTCGCGTGTAATGGATTTTAACATGCACTAGTCCTCCTAGGTCACATAACATGTAGATGACAAGATTGGTAGGAGAACATCTCACAAAGCTCAAATATACATGTGAAGTTATAATTTCAAGTGAGCTCGTGCATGTGTGAATTGAGGCATATAAAAATATAATCCATTAAAGAAACACAAAATCCAACTACTCCATGTAAGCATGGTAAAGAACATTTTAAGGGTTGACAATCTAAATTAAAAGTTCTAGCCACGTGGGAGCGCAAAATAAGGGATTCAAACACAAGTATATGACACTTAGAGTGTGTCAAACTAAAATACACAAAAAAAAAATCTTTCTGAGTTTTTGAAAAATATTTACTCAAAAGATAAACAAAAATCATTTGTATTTTTCAGTAAGCTTAAATGACTAAAAGGTGAAACACATATGATAAACAAAAATCTTTTTGTATATTTCATTTAATGCAAACTAAAATGAAAGAACGATAATACAAAAGATAAACAAACATCAAAATTCTAGCATGGCTAGAAAATGACTAAACATGCATACACCTAGCAATGATATATAATATGAAGCACAAAAAATTAGAGTATGCAAACAAAACTAACACATTCAACCTTTAAATTTAGCAAGGGAGGTTTCATGTGAAAGCAAATGAGAATCAACAAATCTAATATCTAGCGCATCAAAAAATGATTTCCTAACCCATATAGATGTATATTTAAAATGATGGGATTTGGAAACAAATGAAATGCTATACATAGACCTCCTAGGACTTCTTTTAAGATCAAAACAAAGTGACCTAAGGTGACCTTTCCTACCATAATGCAAGCATGTGAAAACACAAGGAATGATACCTAAGGTGTGACCTTTTCTAAAGTCCTTGGATAAAGTTGTCCCTCTAAAACAAACAATGGTCTTAGCTTTAGCAACGAAAATATTTGAACAAGATGAGCTAGAACCATTACAACTACTGCTCGAGTCTTGTAAGTCATTTTTCATTTTTAAAATTTTGGACTCAAGTAATAAATTAGACTCCTCAATTTTACGGGACTCCTTCTTTAAATTTTCTATATATCCTAGAAGATTATCAGGTTCCCCCTCAATGTGAGCAAACTTGTCCCTACGAGTCTTTTCTCGACTATCACTCTCTTTCTTGGACATATTTAAAATATTAAAATTATCATTTATGTCCATGAGCTTTTCACGAAAAGTATCTTTTTGAGAAAGCAAGGTTTGCAAAAATTCAATTCTAGATTTAAAACATAAATTTTCATTTTCAAGAAACTTAATTCTTTTTGCAAATCTCACATTTAATTCTCTTAAATTTTCATTACACTTATAAAGCCCATTAAATTCCTCTCGAATAGCAAAAACTTCATTATCATTAGAAATTGACAAATTATCATTAAGACATCCCACCGAGAGATACAAAATAAAAATGAGAGCGAGTAAAAAATAAACCACCTAAAAATGCAAGAAGTACGAAAATTATAATAGCCGAAAAACGGATCTTTGACGAGATAAATTAGCGCTTCGGCTTTGATACCAATTTGAAAACGTGAGTTCTTCTAAATCAATGCTCTGATACCAATCTGAAAACGATAGGACCCCCAATTTTTTATTTTACAAAAAGTAATTTCCTTTTAGATGCGGAATAAACATGGCTCAACATAACACACACACACAACAAATTTTAATTTCTTTCAAATTAAAATTAAACTAAACTCAAAGTGAAATTAAATTAAACAAGAAATACATCTTTCACTTAAACCAAATTAATTCAACCCAAGTCCTAGAAATTTGCCTACCACAAATAATTAATCCATTTTTCCAAATAAGGCCAAACCAAATTTTATCCAATAAAATTAATGACTTGAATTAAATTAATTTTTACCCAAACAAATTTAGCACCAAATTAAATATTCCAGTTTTATCTTTTACCTAAGCATGCATCTAATGTGAATTTTCAAAAGATAAAATAAACAAAGCACTACGCCGCGATGTACGAGGAAAAACCTACAACGGGAAAAAATATCGGACGGCCCTAGCCTCAAATCCACTAAGTACGATTTTACACGTACAATACAAAAAGACTTACAACACCCAACTTGACTCCATTCAAGCCCCGACGCTTCTTCTTGTACACACCTCGGCCTAGCGAATAACCACAGAGGTCCACCGCGATCTCGAAATCCACCGATCGGACTTTTTCTGATCACCGCCACCCGAACAAGGAGCATTTCTCCAAGTGGTTATGTCACAGCAAACACACTTCTTCTTTCTGGGATGTAGAAGTAAACCCAAACTTCTCTTCTTTGAGGTGTAGAGATAAACCCGGTGCCAAACACTCCAAGCAAGGATATATATGAAGGAACTTGGAGTAAACAAACTATTGGGTGTGTATGTGTTTTTGATGAATTTAATCCATAAAAATAAAACACAAAACATTGAACTTTTTCTTGAAATTTTTTGCTTTGTAAAGTCTCTTAAAATGTGAAAAAGTTACTTTGAAAAGGTTGGTTTCCGCACTTGATAATTCTGTCAAAAAGTAGTGGGGAAAACATAGTGGGAACATGGAGAAACTGCTACAACCTGCCAAAAAACTGTTCCCGCCAAAGTCGTTCGAACGACATTTTCGTTTGAATGACATTCTCGTTCGAACGACTTTACTAACGATGTTCCAGTGAGAAAAAAGTAAATCTCGTTAGAAGTCTCGTTCGAACGACCTGAGAATCTCGTTCGAATGAGATTCCAGTTCGTTCGAACGACTTACCAGAAAATGGAATATTCTATTTAAGCCCATAACTTTTATGAAAAATTCCTAAAAATATTTTCTGAGTAAAACAAAGTCGTTAAAAACTCTTTATAAAAAATTATCAATTACACTCAATAAATTTTCAAGATCCTATATATATATATATATAAAGTGTATTCATACCTTAGGAGCATTAGAACCAATGTTGTTGACGTAGAAACGAGGTACACTAAACCCGGTATATGATGAAGCTTTATAATCTGGGCCGCTATGTCTTAAACTAACACGTCATAGGCTTGGATGGATACACTTGAACACTATCCTATGACTCAAATGTTTTTGTCCGGAATTGAGACAACACTATATTAAGACTCAATCGTAGACTTGTGTCCTTATAATATAGTTTCAGACGATGACAATGATGTCTCCTTGCATCAATCCTAGTTGCATCAATCCTAGTCACTACGTGTTACACCAATCAAAAGTATATATCCTTGACATCATAAGGAATCCTAAAAGTTCAAGGAGAGACATCATTGTCATTGTAATACACGGTACACACCATTAAGTTCACTATTACTAGGGAATGTCTACCACTCGCATTAACATCTCACTAGCTAAACCATACTATACACCTCCAAAGAATTATCAATACTTAGTCACATGTCTATCCATATTACTAACCAAAAGTCAATTTCATCAAACCGCCTTATTAAACCTCAATGAGTATTCAACTACAATAACTAACTTATCTCACTATGCAAACACCACACTTATGAGATAAATCACAAGCTAACGATTATAGGTCATGGTAGGATACGGGACGTCGGGTATCGCCTATAATCATCTCGACCCACACCACGGATGCTACAAGGTATCCTATTCCTTGATACCACATTATTATCTCTAACACTATAAATTAATACCACCAAAGTTTGGTAGGACACGGGACGTCG
Source organism: Sambucus nigra (assembly GCA_949130495.1). Lineage (NCBI taxonomy): Eukaryota > Viridiplantae > Streptophyta > Magnoliopsida > Dipsacales > Adoxaceae > Sambucus > Sambucus nigra. The sequence continues at coordinate 25,269,556 of OX422210.1, read as the reverse complement.
AGTATTGCCTAAGAGGAGGCTCACCCTAGTGACACCGCAAGAGGTCCTATTCTAAAACATCACAATGCCAGTACTTAACACTAAATCACTAAGATTTCTAGGTTCACTCCTAGGTTACTTAAAATCATCGCTATTATCTAGACCCATATTATAATTAAGATACACTAAATCCAAGTCCTCTACCAAGGGACCCAATACGTTCTCACCACAGGACCAATACATATGAACGCCACTCAGTTACCTAACCTCCATAGATGAAATATACAACCTTTACAAGTAGATCGCAATGAACACTACTTGTTGTTGCTATTACTACTAAGGCTACTCTCATCACCAAAGTTGCCACGCAATACATCTCGCGCAAAAGATCACGATGTTGCCACTATTTGTCACACTGACACCCATGACTTACCAACACGTCCATATCAGAAAAGTTGCGGAACATGAAAGGCTACTTACTTAGACATTTAACATCTTATAAAGAGTTGCACATAGTGTTGATGCCATTGACTTCACCGTCCATGATACGAACCGAAACTGTCACTAATCCAGCTTGATCGGCTCAAACCAACATTAACGTTGAGAAGATTCGCTACCTACCTCACCATGTCACACCCGAAAGGAACATTGAACTTAAAGATCTGATACCAAGTTGTAAATCCCCAACCCAGATTTAAGGGGTGATAAAGGATCACTCGATTCGGCTCGCACATTAATTGTGAAGTGCAATGGAACAACCTAAATAATATTTCTAGTCCAATTTTATTATTATTTAACGTTACACTAATCAGCAAGTAATTCCAATATTCATCAAACTACGTGATATAACCCAAGGGGAGTGCCCCCAAGTCCAAGTAAATAGAGCTACTAATGTAAATGCAATGTAAGTATGTACCTGTATGACGCTCTTAAAATATGGGACATCATACGACCTGCCGTAACAAGGAGGATTGAGCGAGCTGAATACTCAGTGGAAATTTATACAAATGCAGTATAGAAGCGAACGATAGAAAGAATACTCACACGCTACAACCACATGCATGTGAAAATATGTATGTATCTACATATATACCTTTGAAAATACATGTCCCAATATATTAAATCGTTTTATCCCCAAAACGCTATTTGATGTCGTTTATTCTCCTTGTTTTTACAAAATAATCATTTTGTATCTTTAAGCTTAAAAATAGTATATTCTTCCCATTAAATCATCCATTTAACACAATTTATAATTTTTGGAAAAAACTTTCATTCACTTTTAAAATGTTTATTACTTAACGTTCATTAACTCACACCGGAGTTGCTTAATTATTACTTAGGACTTTCTTTCAACACACGCGCATATCGTGTTAGAAAATATTCGTTAACATTTAAAGCCTTATATAACATGCACACTTGTGTTGTTATGGGTTTAAACCTCATTAGGTAGCTTAATTATCCATTAAGTCACATTACTTAACCATTTCGATTTTTTTATGGACACTAATCATTGTTCTCAAATTACTTGTCCACATTACATTAATTGGAACCTTAAACATTTACACAGGTTAGGTTATTTCCATATTATAACCCGTTTCATATCATGTTCCCGATTACATCATTACTTTTGGGATTTTGCCAACATACAAGGACTTCGTGGCTTCTCACCACCGGTTTCCACCGCTATATGCTATTGCAGTTACTTTGGGGTCTTTCACCACTAGCGACGTCATGCCCTTTCTTAATTATTTTTTCGGCATCATCGTAATATTCCATTATCTTTTCAATTTGTTCACATTAATCCACATTTACAGGCCAAAGCCAAAGGCCCGTAATTAACCACACGTTTTTCCATTAACACTTGAAAATTTATTTATTTCTCCTTTAAGTCCTTTATTTACACACATGTTGATTTTATACCAAATATTATTCACGCTTTAGGACTTAATTTATTTTCACCCACACGTGTGTAGAAAACATTCATCAATATTTTTAATTCATAAAAATGTCCCACTTAAAGTAAATTTATCAATTTACCCTTTCATTGCCAAAACTTGCAATATAGTCCTTTAACAAGTGTTATTTTTCAAAAATGGTAATTTAAGTTTTCGACTCAACACTTAAACTCATTTAGCCATTTTTAACACTTGTTCAATACCTCATTTGACTACACTTACATTTAACACTCCAACAACCTTTAATATATAATTTCACACATTTTACATATTAAAGCCCTTTTTGACATATATTTGGTATGTACACTTTCTTCTAGGGTCTTTACATCTTAATACCCATTTAGCCATTATTTACATATATCGCTTTCTTTAATTCTTTCATTTTCATTAAGCCACAACTTTATGTAAAAATATCACTTTCACACATTTACACATTAAAATCCTTTTACTTTCTACATAAATTTCACCAATTTTAATTAACCCATTAAAGTGAAAGTTTTATTTTTATCATTTTCTCCATTACTTTCATTTAGGAAGACATACCTTATTCTCATAAAATAAATTAATTAAACCTAATACATTTCTTAACTCCAAAATCACATTATTGTGCTTTAAAACATCCTTTTAACACATTTTATTTCATAAAATGTTTAAGACATACATTCTGAAATTTATGCATTTTGAAAAGCCATTTTTAAAACCTCTCTTTGAACCCCATTTTCACCCAAAATGATGAGGATGTAACTAATTGAACCATAGATGCAAAATAACTCATATCCTATATATATTAAACTTAATATATGTAAATAAACATGTTGATATTCTACTAAATTCTAAACCCATATCAAGGTTAGCTTTGTCCACCTAAAATGTCTTCAAAATGGTTGAGGAAGTAGAGAAGACGAGTGACTCTCCCACCTCCAAAAGTGGCCTTAAAGGGAGTCACGATAGCTCCTTTCTTCAAGCTCCAAAGTTTGCTCCACGAAACTCTAAAAACTGACTCTTCTTCCGCCTTGAAACCTCTTCAAAACCCATCAATACTCACTTTGGTTAGTGAGATGATGAAATGTGAAGATGAAGATGATGGATATAATAAAGATGGTGAACTCCTAGATCCACACCAAAATGCTCCAAAGGCCTTCTTCTAGCTCCCCGAAACCCTTCTCATAAGCTCATACAAGCTGTCATGCCTTAGAGTGGAGCTTTAATAGAGGTTGTAGGCTACTTTAATGGAGTTTGGGTGGGGAGATATATGGGTAAAAATAGAGCTACAAATTTCAGAAGGTGTTTTGGTTTGCAAGACCTCGAGAGAGGGAGAAATAATGGGGAAAATTTGGTATCTCAAGATGTGCACAAAAGGAACCCATCTCCCTCTCCCTCTTTCTCTTATAAGCCATAGAAGGTAAATGGAAGGCTTGACCCAACAAATCAAATTTTAGATGGTCTAAAAGGGTGCAAAATTCTAACCAAGGTTTGCATATCTGATTTGGAAAGTGACCCTACACAACCACCACTTAGGCCCATCTAAAACATAAATTTTGCACCTTGACAACCCGCCAAAATTGTGGGGTGCGACCACTAGAAAAAAGTATTTTTTTCATTTTTTCTTTACATGGTATTTTTCTATGTATTTTTAAGGTCTCATATACATGGTCATTTTATTTTTGATCTTCCAACAGTCCTAAATAATTCGTGCAAAGTTGAATTTTCACAGTGTCGCGTACCATAAAAAACTACTAGACTAACATTTAATTTTTTTTCCTCTATATGGTATTTTTCTTTATATTTTACGGCATCGGATATATAGTCACACTATTTTTATCCTTCTCCAACTGTCTTACGAATTTTGCAAAACTTCGCGTTTTAACAAAAATCCATCTAAAATGGGTCTACATAATTTTTTTCGAAGACGTCGAAGGAGGGAAAGTTGCTCGGAATTAAATTTTACATTTTTTTGTTGATTTTTAGATTTTTCTGAGCACTTTCATATTTGACAAAAAGATTTTTTTTTTATTTTTTGACTTTTGACCCTATAGTATTTTTATATGCATTTTTGAGCCCTTTAAAAGTGGTCATTTCGATATTTGGGACCACGATGCATGGTACAACAATCGCGCAAAGTTACATATCCTGCGCATTGCATATCGTCCAAATTACTGCATTATTAACCATGATCGTGTCACAATCATTCATTGGTCTTTTTATGTCATAAAAAACCAACATACTTATTAGGACCATTATAACTTAAATATGCATCTATGCGAACCATGTGATGTGGGTGTTTTTCTCCTTAATTACTTTTTGTAGTGTGTCACTTTTCGTGCCATTTGACATAATTTCCTTATATATTTATTCCTCAAATTTTTCTCTGAATAAAATATTTTGATTATTATTATATACTTATTTTTCTAGGTCAGAGTATTACATCCAGCTCCTCATGTGACTAAGACAGACAAGGGAAAAGGAGTTTTCGAAGAACTTCCCATGCCATAAATGACCATCGAAGAAAGTAAAGCCCTTGATCAGCTCAAGAAAACACAAGACAATATAACCTCATGGGGGCTTTTCATGTCCTCCCAGTTGCACTGGAATTATCTGATAAGGCTCCTCATTGGGCCTACAACCTCCCCTTCCACTACTCTCGAATAAGGTGTGAATATGGTTAGGTCCTTGACCTCTTCCAGACTCCTATCCATTTTCGAAACAGAGATACCAAAGATTGGCCCTGACCAAAATTATTCCCTCAACATCTCCGTTGAAGTATTGGAAAAGACAATTACACTTTACCTTGTTGATAACGGATCTTCTCTCAACGTTTGTCCTCTGATAACCTTTAATTGCTTGGGCTTGAAAGTTGGTGATCTCACTCCCACTTCCGCAGCTGTGCATGCTTACGATAATACTCGTCGAGAGGTAATAGGGTCCATAAAACTCACAATAGGGATGTCCCTATCAATCCTGTCAGTGAGTCCTAGTTTATTGACATACCGACATATTTCAACCTTCTTCTTAGTCGTCCATGGCTCCATAGTATCCAGGGGTATCGTCTTCTCTCATTAAAAACTAAAATTCTTCCTCAATGGCCATGTTATCAGCATCTTGGGGGATGGCGATAGTTCAAACACTGTTAGTACTAGTAATCTGGTATTATAGATCTAGGATGGGACGAATTACATGCTTCTCTGTGGCTTCAGAGTTGACCCACTCCCCCTTACAATAAAAGATAGTTTCAAAGATCGGGTCTATCCAGAACGCAACCCTTACGGTAATGGCAACGTGATTCAGATGTTCAAGAACATGCACTTTATACCCGGAATGGGGCTAAGACGATTCCAACAAGAGATCCTTGAGCCTATAATCCCGAAGGAGGCCTTCCCCTCATATGGCCTGGGCTACTAACCCTCATCAGAAAAACTCAAAGCCTTCCAACATCCATGATTGAAAAGAAGCTTGGAAGATGAAAGGATTGTTTTAAGAGACTCTTTGAATGGAAGGTGAAGATTTACCTTTATGTGGCTTCCCCGAACTATGGTATGACCACATTGATAAGAAGATAAAAACCAGGCCTAGAAATCTTCTTTCAAGACAGCAACCCTTGAACCATCGATTGCCAGCATGAAATTCAACTTCTCACTAAGAAAACCATGACAATTACCGAGGATATTAAGGAAAATGATTCCAAGGAATTTTTCAACCTACAGATACTGGGGTTGAGTCTATGCATGATCCATTCAGATGATGCATCGTTAGACCTGTCTATTCATATAAGATCTACTAACATGCCTCTCCTTAACTGGAATGCCATTCCTGTCCAACATACTCAGATTCAAACGGACACTGTTATCTACCTTATCCAAATCTCTTCATCTGATGTTGTTGTTCCCTTTTCTGATATCAATGTAACGAAGACCTCTTTTGACGAGGTTCTCAATGTTTTTTTCTCAAAAATGAAATAAACAAAGATTTTGTGTATCTTCTTGTGCCTTACGTTAATGGTCTTAATTCTAATCAAACTCTTGATGATGATGATTTTACAAATGAACAATTATTAACTGATCTTAATAAAGAGAATAACAAACAACATAACCACGTTAAAATTAATGATGATGAAACTGTTGTTATTAATCTTGATTCTGGTAGCCATCAACGCGAGATTAGGAGAGGGTCCACCCTTAACGAGCATGAGCGTGCGCAAATCAAAGAGCTACTGAAGGAATTCATAGACGTTTTTGCATTGTCCTACGATGACATGCTCGGTATTGACCCATAAATAACTCAACATGATATCCAAAATTTCCAGAATGTAAATCGGTTAATCGAAAGCTATGGAAGCTCCACACTAAATGGTCGCTCAAAGTCAAAGTAGAAGTCGCCAAGCAACTAAACGTAGGTTTGATTCGTGTATTCTAATATCTTACATGGCTCGCCAACATCGTCCTTGTGTCAAAATAAGGAGGGAAAATCCGCATGTGCGTCGACTACCAAGATTTGAATAAACCATCCCCAAAGGATGATTACCCATTACCCAACATCGACATGATCGCAAACAACACAGGTAGCCATGCCCTCAAGTTATTTGTCGATGGATTTGTCGAAAATAATCAGATCAATATGCACCCTAACTATTAGGAGAAAACCATATTCATCACACTATGGGGAACCTTTTGCTACACTATCATGCCGTTCGAACTCAAGAACACCGGGGATACCTACCAAAGGGCTGCCATAAATATCCTGCATGACCTTATTCACAAAGAGGTCGAGGTCTATGTGGATAATATGATCATCAAATTTAAGACTCTAGAAGGATATATTCCCGCTCTTCGAATTTTTTTCGAATGACTACGATAATATCAGATGCGGTTGAACCCACAAATTGCATTTTTGGCATTACAAAAGGAAAACTATTGGGATTCATGGTTAGTAAGAAGAGAATCGAAGAAGACCCTGCCAAGCTGAAAGTCATACTTGAGATGCCACCACCACGGACTGAGAAGGAAGTCTGAGGATTCCTGATAAAACTACAGTACATCAGTCGGTTCATTAGCCAACTGATTTCTATTCGCGAACCCATTTTTAAGCTTCTTCGAAAGGATTCTACTAAAATTTGGAACGAGGCCTGCAAAAAAGCCTTTGACAGAATCAAGCGATACCTTACTCAACCTACGATGCTTATGCCTCCGCAACTAGGTTTCCCCCTACTACTATACTTGACCACGATGGACACTACAGTAGGGGATTTGCTAGCTTAATATATGAAAGAATCCAATAATGAAAATTCCATTTACTATGCCAGTTATAAATTAGTTGGATACGAAGTCAACTACACTCCTTTGGAGAAAATATGTGTTTCCCCGTTTTGGGTCATGCAGAAGTTACGACATTACATACTTTCCTTCCCTATCAGAATAATATCCCGTATGGATCCCATCAAGTACTTACTAGAATAGCCTGCCCTGTCCAGCAGAAGGGCCCCGATGGTTCACGTTGTTAACCAATTTCAATATTATGTACATTGTGCAAAAAGCCATGAAAGGGAGAGCCATCTCTGACTACCTTGTTGATTACCCCATGGAATAAGTCGATGTTTGAGTCTCTGAATTCCCAAATGAAGATATTCTTTGCACCTCTCAGACCTCTAATGGCAATTGATCTTTAACGGAGCTACTAACAAGAAAGGATACGACATTAGGATACTCTTAATCGCCCCTGATGACTCTCACACCCCTATTGACATCAAGCCAGACTTCACTTGCACTAATAATATGACTGAGTACGAGGTATGCATAATATGCCTCAAAATTTCCCTCCAGCAAGGAATCCGACACCTAAACATCTACGGAGACTCTGCCCTTATCGTCGCCCAAATCCTTAGTAAATGAAAAGTTAGCTCATACCCTTCCATGTAGACACCTGTCAACGGGTCAATTTGGGTCGTGTACGGGTTACGGGTCAAAATACCCCTAACGCATACACGAATCGTTAAGGCTAACGGGTCTAATGACAATATCCAAACACGAATCGTTAATATTAATGGGTACACAACCCGAACCGCTACCACCCACTAATATTAATGAATTAGTTTGAGTCTAAAGGGGTAACGGGTTGGGTGACCCTATAGTACCCGTTAGTCTTTAATAGTTTAAAAATAATGGGTTTTAATTGTAATTCTTATTGGGTATAGGCTGGGTGACCCTATAGTACCCATTAGTCTTAAAGGATTTAGAAATAATGGGTTTTAATGGTTATTCTTATCGGGTACGGGTTGGGTGACCATATAGTACCCTCTTAGTGTTAACGGGTATTAACGGGTTAAAATGGGTACAAGTAAATTTCCAAACCCAAACCGTTAGTGTTAACGGGTCTACCGTGTTAACTCGATAATGATCCAAACCCAATAAAGGTAAACCCATTAACTTATAATTTCGTGTCGGGTCGTGTCGTGTTAATGGGTTATCATGTTTTTTGACAGGTCTACTTCCATGCCCACTTATAAGAACTGGCCTCCCAGTTTAATGATGTCACCTTCCACTACTTATTCTTAGCCAAGAAAAACCTGGATGATGCTCTTGCCACCCTGGCCTCCCTGGTCGGCATGCTCGAGTGAATAATAATGGCCCCTTTCCTGGTTCAGAAACAAGCTAAGCCTACCCTTTGCTACCACATTGAACTCATTACTGAGGAGGATTTTGGTATGGTCAGGTTATGATACTATGACATTTGGCGCCTCCTCAAACATGGTACGTATCCCAAAGACGGTAATAATAAAGACCGTGCGACCCTTCGCAAATTGGTTGCCTAGTATATTATCTGCGACAAAGCATTATTCAAGAGAAACTTCGATGGAACCCATTTGCATGCATTGCAGGGGCTGATGTTAAAGAAATGATGTAGAAGATTCATAGTGGGGAATGTGAGCCCCATATAAACGGTCACATACTTACCAAATAAATCATCCTTTAGGTGTACTATTATACCATTATGGTTCAAAATTGCACTTCCTATGTTCGAAGAAGCCTAAAATGCCAACAATTCGCCAATCTCCAATGCTTGCCTCCCTGAGAGTTATAGAAAATGACCTCTCCATATCCATTCTCTACCCGGGGCATTGAAATCATAGGGAAAATTACTCTTAAAGCTTCAAACGGTCATAATTCATCCCGTTCACCATTAATTACTTCACCAAATGGGTCAAAGCCAAGTCCCACGCAATGCTGAATGCTAAGAAAGTGGCCAAGTTTATCAGAAAGAACATCATCTATTGATACGGAGTTCCCTATAAGTTAGTGTCAGACAACGAGCTCCACTTTGAAGCTGATGTTATAGAACTAATCGATGAGTACGATATTCAGAGACACAAATCCTCTCCCTATCGACCCTAAACTAATAGTGCTATCGAAACTGTTAATAAAAGCCTCAAGACCACAATCAACAAGATGACTGAGAGTTGCATAGATTGGGTCGACCAAATTTGTTACGCCCTTTGAGGCTACTACACTTTAATTATAACACCCAATGGGGCTACCCCTTATTCTCTAGTATACGGTATGGAAGCAGTCCTACACATTGAGTTAGAAATACCTTGCTTGGAAGCATAGTTGACGAAGAATAATGGCACCAGAGCCATTTGGATGAATTATAACTTTTGGATGAAAAAAGACTGAAGGATCTATACCATATACAAGGGTACCATCATCAGATAGCATGATCATTCAACAGGAAAGTCAAGGACCATGGTGTCCAGGAAGGAGACCTTGCCCTCAAAGAGAGCATAGATACCGTCAGGTACCCTATAGGGAAATTCAAGCCAAATTGGAGAGGGCTCCCTACATCATGAAGAAGATTCTCTTGGGAATCTCTGCTACACTCACACACCTTGATGGAGAAGAGATGGAGCGTTCAGTTAAACTAGACTGCCTCAAGAAATTTTACCCTTAGTCCGAAATCTCGGCGCACTACGACCCTTCTCATCCCATTCTATTTTTTAATCTTCATTTTCCCTACCAGAACTACGTGGGACCTGATCCTTTTAAAAACGTTTACTTTTTAAAATGAAACTCATGAGAGTTTTTAAAACTCGCAGAGGTACGTAGGCAACCCATACGCCATATATGGGTCGTGTCCCTTTTTTTTACAAAATGTTATTCTTTTCTAACCTCCGAGAATGGCGGTTCATCTTATCATTTGCATGAACAAAAATATTACGTATGCCTTAGCGATTAGTATAGATAATTCAAATGTAAAACTCATCAAGAGGCACAATAAAATATGTTCAAAATCAACTTTTATTTCTGATTAAGGACAATAGCGTTATTACACGAAGTATCAGAAAGGGAGTCAAACTAACCACCCCTCTCCGCTGACCAAACTGTTCATAAAACAATCATGACCTTAACCATAGCTCCACAAAAATCATTAAAAGATTCACAAGATTCACTACCTTCAACTGCAGATGGCCTTTCTTCATCATCATTACCAGCCTATGGAGGTCCCCAAGTTTCCCACTCCTGATTAGCATTCTGGATACTCTTTATGGAGCGGTATACCCTGACAAACCTAAATAGAACCACAACGTTGTCTTCTATGGTGTCGAAAGCCACGAACCACCTCTGATCGGTCTCTTCCGCCAGGACCTTCTCTACTACCCGCTTCCATATCCACTTTAAGTAGTCCCTAAATACATGTTAGGCCCCTCCCTACGGTCGATGACACTGCCACAAAATCCCATCATCATCCTTAGCGATTTAGTCAAATCCTCTATCAGGAATAAATTCGTTATATGAGGGGGCACGATATTTTTCCACCTGACTTGCCGCAAGAGCCATCAGAGGAAATATAATGAAGTTTATCGAAGGCTCATTAGTCGTACATACTGGTAATCTCTAAGCTATAAGATTGGGAGTAAGTCCCCCAACCATGACACTGACCAATGAAGGCACTAGGCTCCATGCTCTATAAGCCAGTTTACCCAACTCTCTATAGATGCACCAAAGCTGAAGAAAGGCGGAAAAGAAATTAGGTACGACCGCCAAAGGATACTCAAGAGGGGACGCTAGTCGAAACTTCTTCGCAAGCCACATATAGAACATTACGGGGCTCCCCCTCAAAAATTCAGAGCGACCATCCTTCCAAGCATCCAAGCCGTTCAGGGTCTTAGCCAGTAACACCGCCTTAGGATTATGACGGTAAGAAATCTAGGTCGTTATCGCAGTAACTTGGGGATCCGCAGTCAAGTCCCCTATCACCAATAATAGCCTCCCAGTAAGGCTTAAGGTGATAACCCCAATAAAGTTGGCATCCTCAAAACCTCTCAGACGCATGGAATACATACCGCCTGGAGAGAAATTACCCCTCCAGTAACCAACGATTTAGCCACCGAGGGAGATATGTGAAGCAACTTCGATAAGAAAATCCAGGGAGAATGGGAAAAACAGGCTTAGCCGTCGCCACACTAGGGCTGACCCCCCAACATGGCCGAGAACTCCTCATAAGTGGGACATACTTCATCTAGGCTGAAATGAAAAATGTAATCTTCAGAGTATCGAAACTGTGCTGATGTTGCCAACAGGTTCCATTCTATAATGCAGTTATGTCACATAGAAACCCGACGCAGGTTGAAAGTGTCACAGTCAACATTATACAAGCACATATTCTTCAAATCGTCAAGATACAGAGCAAATCCTTTATACATGGGAAAAGCCATTTGAAAAATGTGTTTAAAGCAAGAAAGAAGAATATGGGTATTGTTGGAGAAAAATCCATCCCACATACCCCCTTATATACTTAAAAACTTTGGCTAAAGACAAGAGCCTTAGAAAACATCCAAAGAAAAATAAAGGGAAGCCTAGGTCAACCTCCCCTAATCATACACCCGAACTCATAAATCGTCAGCAAATACGACAAGAACCATAGATGGACGAAGTCGCCACAAGAAAACCACCCAACAGAAACAAAATAAACAGACGGGCTGTCTACCTCACCTGAGTCTCCTTTAAAACAGAAATACGGATCGAATCCCTAGAAATGATCCTACCCATATCCCCCAACGCCGCCTGCACCACCTCCGACGTCACCCTCAGCGTGCAATCCACCACTATCTGAACCCCCTCACATTCAACCCCAATTAGTTGCTGAACGTCTATGGGAGTCACCGTTATCTCCCCAAAATCAATATGAAAAGTGTGGATAATGTCCCACCACCTCTCTCTCAGACACAAAATCGCAGTAGAACGCGATGTCTTATCCAAAGCCTCTACCAAATGACCAAAATCCTTATAGGAGACCATCCAGCGTACCGCACTAGCAAGCTTCTCCCAAACCTCCTTCAACCCCCGAGACCGGAGAACAAAAAGAGCAATGTCAGTCTGCTAAAGAAAAAGAATAAAAATCCATCACTAACACAAAGAAGAAAGAAAAAAATTAAATAAAATACAAAAAATCACTACACTTACATAGCCACTGGGGTTCCTCACCCTAGACAAACGATGGTGTCCCAGCTCGTGTAGAATATTACGTTCGTCAACCATAGGCTCAAAAAGATCAAAGACATTCTCGTTGCTCAAGGTAATAGGCACCCTAGACTTCCACTCCAGGCCAACCCAATCATCAATAGCCAGTCATGCATTGTCGTACACCTCACTTGAACTTTCCATTTGAAGTCTTGAAGTAAGAAGGACTTAGGAAGGATTTTACAGAGAGAAAGCAAAAGATTCAAACACTTGAATGTGTGAAAAATGGGGAGGATTCGCCCTTTTTTTTATAGAAGGCTAAGGGGCTACCGATCGGTACCCCCCTGACCATGCCGATCGAAAGTTGTCTTTTCCCTTTCCCAAGGAAGCCCACGAGTCCGTGCCCTTGCCTATTAGTACCCCCTCTAAATTTCGTATTGCCCAGGAAATTCCCCAAAATCCTTAAAAAATATAGAACCTCGATTTTCTAAAAAAAATCATTTTTGGAGCACCAGGACCCTTATAAATTCTCAAAATCCCTAGGCGGATTAATCTTACATCCTTATCTGCAGCATAAATCCCCAGTCGGATCAACCTTGCAAACCTATCCTCAACACGTTCCACAAGCAGAACCAATGATGCCTCCGCATCCAAGTCTACAATTCCCCAGCTTAAATATCCCCCAATGGAGTCTCAAGACAACATAATCTCCAACAGGATATCTCAAAGATAAATCTTTCCCCAGAGAAGTCCCAAAGCGACACAATCCTCAACGGAACCATGGGTGCATCCGCACACTCAAGATAATTTAAAATTCATCAAAAGAGAAACTTTTCGTATCACTACTTTAGTGTAATACCCCGTATTTTTGGCTATATTTATTTTTGGGATTAATTAATTAAATGCGTATTAATTGGAAATTAATCCGGGTTAAAAATACTAACGAGATGCGAGTTGGTATTTGATTATGTGCATACATGTTTTTATATGAATATTGAATTATGAAAAAAATTTGTCGTGAGATTGATATACGACATTTTGAGAATTTTGTTGAGACGCGTGTGACCGTCGCGTCATGGTGTATTATTTTAATTATAAAAGTGAATTTAAATTCTTTAAATCGTATGGTCGTTTTGAGTGCGCCAACGCGTCCGGAAGGGTCGAGATAGTCAGAAAACACTAGCCGGGGGTGTAGTTTGGGTCCCGGGGTATTTTTAGGCCATACCGGCAATATAAAGGGTATTTTGGTAATTTCGTATTTTTAGGAATTAAAAATGACGAAAATTAGAGAAGTAAATCTGATTGGGAATAGACCCACTAAACCCACTAACCAACCCTTAATGACCCAATAAGCTACGGGAGTTATCAAATTAGGTTTTCCAACTTTCCCAAAGAAAACCCTAGCCACTTTGGAGAAGAAGCTTGGAGAAAAAGAGAGAGAGGGAATTCTGCAGAAAGAGAGAGGAAATCACCATCAAAATCAGAGATCGAATCAAGGCAAGTGATTTAAATTACATTCTTTATGCGGTGAATGCTTCTTCCATGTTAGAAATCTTAATAATCATTCTTATTTAAGAGATAAAGGAAAACCCATTAAATTGGAAGTTATTAGTTTAATTTTGGGTATAGGTTTGCATGTAGAAACGTTATTGGAAGATTGAATTCAGAGATTTCATATTTATGTGATGTAATAACGGATTTAATTCTGAGAATTGATGATGAGAAAAATCTAGGGTTTATGTTCTTGAAGAAAATTGGGGAAAAATGTAGAAACTTGTGATTTAATGATGTTTAGGATGTATTAACTCCTTAAAAGATGTTAGTATATGACCTTAGCATGTTTTAGGATGATTAGAGAACTTAATACATTGTTGGAACGAATTTTAGAGGAGATTTGAGGAGTAAGAATTGATGAAAAAACATAACTAAGAAATTCTGGGCCGAAACTGGTCCCTCGTTAGAAGACCGTCCCAGGTCGTTCGAACGAGCTCGTTCGAACGAGCTTCTAACGAGTTGACCAGTCGCTTCTAACGAGGGGAGACTTCGTTCGATACCTTCGTTCGAACGAACTGTATTTCGTTCGATACATTCGTTCGAACGAGATGTCGTTAGAAGGTACAGTTCGTTCGAACGAACTGGAATCTCGTTCGAACAGCCTCGTTCGAACGAGACTTCTAACGAGCTGGCAGTTTAGGCCTTTTTGGCCTGTTTTGATTTTGGGAGTCCCGTAAACTTGTTCGAGGGTAGAGATAACATTCCTTTGATGATGTATTGTTAGATTGGGGACTTTTGGGTTATTATGAGGAGTAAATTATATACGAGTAATTTAAATCAATGAACCGTTTGGGTTGAGACGTGAGTGTCTACTACGACGTGAGAATAAATTATGGCGCGTGTAATTATGGACTGGGATTATATAAGTTGTATATATATTAAGATTGGTACGAGAATGAGAATAGTACTACAATTAAACTACGGGATTACTAAGACGTGTGTTTACTTAGTATTGGTATATGAATTGTGTGTATGACATACCTACCATACTTGTTATCACGGGAGGTTTGCGTTCGCTTAGGGCCCTCTAATCCTTGTGTTGCCCGGATTTAGACTGGTTACCTTGATGAACATAGGTCATAGAAAGACTTATTGGGATATTAATAAGTCCGCTGATCGTGGGAGCGTAGGTATGTGCGTGACCCATGTGATGTGACTGTGTTCGCCTCCATTATTTGTGATGTTGTTATTTGTGAACTATTCCTGGGAGATTCGAAATATGTAATCCTTATGTACGTGATGTACCGGGATGGATAGCAAAGTATGTGTGCACCGCAGCTTAGTTCTCGGGGTGCTTGTATTGTATATTTATTATGTGAATAATATACACTTAATTAATGGGAACCTTCATGTTAATGTTGTGAAAATAATTACGGTATTGTTTCGAGAAACATAACGGGTTAGCTGATAGTGAAATATATTGCATATTGAGCATCTGAGTCTACGTTAAACCCCTATTTAATTACGAGCGTTATAATGTTAATAGAACCGAGTAATAAGGGTAGGACCTATGACAGTCTAGCTAGATATGATGTCACTTAGCTAGTGGTTTGGGTCGTTGTAGATGGGTACTTACGTTAGGAGTGCACAGTTCGACGAGAGGTGAGAATATCATGTGAGTGCACGTCCTAACATGTACTTTGCATTTAATGTTTTAAATGTTTTTAAAGCACTTGCAGGTTTTTAAAATATCTCCACATTCGGGCTCTGACCCGTTTGCTTTCAAATCTATTTTTCTTGTAAAACCATTTTAGGTGCCCAGCCACAAGGACACCATGCATAGGATACTCATTCAGGTGACGAGCTGTAGCTGTTTGTGGAAGCTACAGGGAATTGCTTTTAGACGCTTCTATCATTTGGATTCCGTATTCAGTATTCTATCAGTTGTAGGGCATGTTGCCCATTTCTATTAGAGACATCTTTCCATTTCAGTTTTTAGACCTTGTCATGTATTGATTCAGTATTCCTTTATTTATTTCAGTTGTGGGAATTGTAGTGAGGAGTTTTCCTCCAGACTTTATTTACATTATGTGATGGTTATTCTTTTTACTTCAGTATGGTGAATGGTGTTATTATTCTTCATTACACTTGTTGCATGTTAATCAGACTTAAATTAAAATTTGGCAACTTACTTTTTAAATACTAGGTGGTTAGTAATCATTAAAATGTTTTCGACAGTGATGCTATTAACTGACCAACTTGGCATTTTGAATTAATTTAATAAAGGAGTAGCTACCCGGTATTTAATTAGTCGGGGTGTCACAGGTGGTATCAGAGCATCAGGTTCTAGTGTCCTTTAGGATCTGACGGCTTATTATGTTCCCGCTAAGTTTCTTTGATATAGAGCCCTATATTTTAGGACTGTTGTACTCTTTTTGTGTATGCTTCGTTCTTCAGCTATTTTAAGTTTATAAACAGTGAACTTATAAACTTTGTTCTTATTTCAGATGCCTCCATGACGTGCACGACGAGTTCCCAGGGATGCAACGCCCGAACCCCAGCCCGCTCCAGTTCAGGGCATGATGAACGTCGCTGAGGTTGCAGCTATAGTAGCCCAAGCGGTAAATGCCGCAATTGTCGTTGTCCAGCAGGCACCACCTCAGGCGCCGGTTGCTGTGCCAGTACAGGCAAATGCATTCCCGTCTGCTTGGGAACGTGTACGTGACGCTTTTCAGAAAGCGCATCCGCCAGAGTTTGCAGGTAGCTCTGATGTGGTAGTCTCGAGCCAGTGGAGGAAGGATATGCAGAGGCACTTAAGGATGTATGAGTGCACGGACGTCCAGAAGCAGGTGCTAGCTAGTTGGATCTGCACTGCAGTGGTGGGAGTCTATTACCACCGCGGAGGAGAGGGATACTCTCACTATTCAGGACTTCTGGGTGCGGTTTGACCACAAGTACTTTCCGTCGGCTGTTCACACGGAAATGAGGAGGAAACTGATGAATCTGAGGCAAGAGGGTAAGATCGTGGCCGAGTATGAGGCCGAGTTCATGAATCTGTTGAATATCGTTCCAGATGAGATACCAACAGAGAAGAAGAAGATTGAGAAGTTCACGGACGGGTTGACATGGAGGATCCGTCAGCATCTGTTAGGGAACCTTTCGTTGGCCACGTATTCTGATGTGGTTAACGCTGCTTTGTTACACTGCCAGGACCACCGCTTTCATATGGCTGAGAGCAAGAGGTCGGGAGAGTCTAGCCATCAGGGCAGGACAGGAGGACATGGTGCCGGTGGGGCACAATCTGTTCAGGGGCAGAGACAGGGTGAGCAGGGTACCCAGCAGGGGGATCAGAAGAGGTTCCGATCAGGGAACTACAGACAGGGACAGGGAGGTTTCCGTCAGGGCCATCAGGGTCCAAACGGCCATCAGGGCCAACAGGGGCAGAATGGGCAGCAGTTTCACCAGGGCCAGCAGGGCCAAGGGAGGAACGGTAACGGCCACCAGGGCCGGGGACCACAGGGGCAGAGAGGAGGGAACTTCCCAGGGAAGTGTTTTGTTTGTGGCAAGACAGGACATAAGCGACAGGATTGTCCTGATAAGGGCAGGGCCCCACAGCAGCAGCAGCAGGGTGCTCGCCAGGAGCCACAAAGGCCTATGTTTCCCGTCGCTCTCCCCGCACCACCACAGATGGTAGCATTGCCACCCATTCCAGCAGTCCCAGTTCAGCAGGGGCAGCTACAGTATGGACGTGTCTATAACGTTCACCAGGCTGTAGTTCCTCAGGCACCGCCCGCGATTGAGGGTACGTTTCCTATCCATGGCACTATGGGTCGGGTATTGTTTGATACGGGGGCTACACATTATTTTATAGCTACACACTTCGCGAAAGCTTTAGGATTGTTAGCTACGGCAGAGAGCACAGTGACGTGTGTCGACTCACCATTGGGGAGTGGGTCACTTATCTTCTTTATATGCCGGGGAGTGGGAGTAGGGATTGGTAGTCTGGTATTACCTGCAGATATGTTGGTATTAGATATGCATGTTCACGATGTGATTATCGGTATGGATTGGCTCGTATCTTATAGGGCCATGATTGATTGCTTCAGCGGGAGAATTGTTTTTGCCATTCCGGGGCAAGAGATGTTTGTAGTGGCGATGCCTCGCCCAGAGGGAGGATCGACCGCTCATCTGTATTACATAGAGGAAGATACCTCTAAGGAGGTTGTGATCCCTTTAGATTCGATCCCTATTGTCAGGGAATATTCGGATGTGTTTCAGGAGATACCAGGCCTACCCCCCAGTCGAGAGATAGATTTTGTTATAGACCTATTGCCAGATACGAGGCCTATAGCACGCGCACCGTACCGTATGGCTCCGACAGAGATGCGAGAGCTACGAGATCAGATAGAGCAGCTGTTAGGTCAGGGCTTTATTCGCAGGAGTACCTCACCTTGGGGTGCTCCAGTTTTGTTTGTGAAGAAGAGGGACGGTTCACTGAGATTGTGTGTGGACTACCGGGAGTTGAATAAGGTCACTATACGGAATAAGTATCCGTTGCCTCGAATCGATGACTTATTCGACCAGTTGAGAGGAGCTTCTTTCTTCTCAAAGGTTGATTTGAGATCGGGATACCATCAGTTGCGTATCAGGGAGGAGGATGTCTCGAAGACTGCGTTCTTGTCGAGATATGGATCTTACGAGTTTCGGGTTATGCCTTTCGGTTTGACCAACGCTCCAGCAGTGTTTATGGACTTGATGAACAGAGTGTTCAGGGATTTCCTAGATCAGTTTGTCATTGTCTTCATCGATGATATTCTGGTTTACTCCCAGACAGAGGAAGAGCACGCCGAGCATTTGAGGCAGGTTTTGCAGACACTTCGTCAGAACGAGTTGTATGCAAAATATGAGAAATGCGGGTTTTGGCTGAAGGAGGTCCAGTTTTTGGGACACATTATTTTCGACCGGGGGATATCTGTTGATCCGGGGAAGGTATCCGCGGTGAGGGAGTGGGGACAGCCCACGACACCGACTGAGATTCGTAGTTTCTTGGGCCTAGCAGGATACTACAGGAGGTTTATCTGGGGTTTCTCAGAGATAGCAGGTCCTTTGACACATCTGACTCGTAAGGGTGTGCCATACATCTGGAGTGATGCCTGTCAGCTGGCATTCGATGAATTGAAGGACAAATTGACCTCAGCACCTGTGTTAGCATTGTCGAGACCGGGAGTTGAGTATTTGGATTACACCGATGCGTCTTTGCAAGGGCTTGGAGGTGTATTACAGCAGGAGAGACAGGCCATAGCTTATGCTTCCCGTAAGCTTAAGCCTCATGAGAAGAATTACCCCACGCATGATTTGGAGTTGGCGGCAGTGGTATTTGCCCTACGGATTTGGAGGCACTATCTTTTAGGGGATAAGTTCCAATTGTTCACGGACCACAAGTCCCTACAGTACCTGTTCACGCAGAAGGAGTTGAATATGCGGCAGCGTAGGTGGCTTGAGTTTGTGAAGGACTACCAGTTCGATATCCAGTATCACCCAGGCAAGGCTAACGTGGTAGCAGACGCGTTGAGCCGTAGACCAGCAGATGAGGTGGCAGAGGTGTGGAAGGCAAAGTGGAAGGAATTGGGACACCAGGATGCAGTGGCCCGATCTTTCATGTTTGTGATGACTGTTACACCGCAGATTGTCACGAAGGTAGTACGGGCACAGGCTAATGACTCGTTCTGTTAGGAGCAGATAGTTCGATTACTAGCAGAGGGAGGCGAGTCCTATACCGTTAGCTCAGACGGGGGATTACACTTCAATGGGAGATTGGTAGTTCCGGAAAGGGAGATATTGCGACACGAGGTGATAGCAGAGTCGCACGGCTCACAGTTCGCGGTGCATCCCGAAGGGGATAAAATGTACCAAGACATGAGACTGTAGTATTGGTGGAGCGGTATGAAGAGAGATATCGCTGAGTTTGTTTCGAAATGCGCCACTTGTCAGCTTGTAAAAGTGGATCATCAGAGACCGGCAGGACTGCTACAGCCGTTGGAGGTACCGGTGTGGATGTGGGAGAGCATATCCATGGACTTTATCACGGGGTTGCCTACGTCGCAGAGGGGTCACGACTCCGTTTGGGTAATTGTGGACAGGTTGTCCAAAGTCGCTCACTTTTTACCCGTAAGGACTGACTACACTACGGGACAGTATGCCCAGCTCTTCATTTCAGAGATTGTGAGACTTCATGGTGTACCCCTAAATATCATATCTGACAGAGACAAGATATTTGTTTCGCGGTTTTGGGAGAGTTTCCAGGAGGCCATGGGCACGGAATTGCGGTTGAGTACGGCTTATCATCCGCAGACCGATGGGCAGACAGAACGCACAAATCAAATGTTGGAGGACATGCTACGCATGTGCATTATTGACTTTGGGGGTGGATGGGAGCAGTACCTACCCCTGGTGGAGTTTGCTTATAACAACTCCTATCAGTTCACTATTGGCATGGCTCCATTTGAGGCATTATACGGTAGGCCTTGTCGTTCCTCAACATGTTGGTTAGAGGTGGGGGACAACAAACTACTTGGGCCGGAAGTGATTCAGGATACTTCGGCAAGGAATGAGTTGATTCGGAGTCGCATTAGGGTAGCTCAAGACAGGCAAAAGAGTTATGCTGATGCGAAGAGATTTTTCAGGGAATTCCAAGTGGGGGACCAGGTTTTGCTCAGAGTATCTCCTATGAAGGGGATTATGCATTTCGGGAAGAAGGGGAAGTTGGCACCGAGGTATGTGGGGCCGTTTCCTATTATTGAGCGGATCGGACCGGTTACGTATAGACTTGGATTACCGGAGCATTTGCATCGGATTCACGATGTGTTTCATATTTCCTCGCTAAGGAAATACCTTAGAGATAATTTGGCTCATTCTCACATTGCTGTGGATGACATCGATCTCCAGCCGGATAGCTCCTACGAGGAGGGGCCGATTGCTATTTTGGACCGAAGTGAGAGGAAGTTGCGGTCAAAGATAGTTCCGTTAGTGCGTGTTCAGTGGAGACATCACAATGTCGAGGAGTCCACATGGGAGCGCGAGGATGAGATGCGCGAACGTAATCCAGAGTTGTTTTTAGCAGGTACTTTTTAGTTTCGAATTTCGGGACGAAATTCAGTTATTAGGGGGGAAGTATGTAATACCCCGTATTTTTGGCTATATTTATTTTTGGGATTAATTAATTAAATCCGTATTAATTGGAAATTAATCTGGGTTAAAAATACTAACGAGATGCGAGTTGGTATTTGATTATGTGCATACATGTTTTTATATGAATATTGAATTATGAAAAAAATTTGTCGTGAGATTGATATACGGCATTTTGGGAATTTTGTTGAGGCGCGTGTGACCGTCGCGTCATGGTGTATTATTTTAATTATAAATGTGAATTTAAATTCTTTAAACCGTATGGTCGTTTTGAGTGCGCCAACGCGTCCGGAAGGGTCGAGATAGTCAGAAAACACTAGCCGGGGGTGTAGTTTGGGTCCCGGGGTATTTTTAGGCCATACCGGCAATATAAAGGGTATTTTGGTAATTTCGTATTTTTAGGAATTAAAAATGACGAAAATTAGAGAAGTAAATCTGATTGGGAATAGACCCACTAAACCCACTAACCAACCCTTAATGACCCAATAAGCTACGGGAGTTATCAAATTAGGTTTTCCAACTTTCCCAAAGAAAACCCTAGCCACTTTGGAGAAGAAGCTTGGAGAAAGAGAGAGAGGGAATTCTGCAGAAAGAGAGAGGAAATCACCATCAAAATCAGAGATCGAATCAAGGCAAGTGATTTAAATTACATTCTTTATGCGGTGAATGCTTCTTCCATGTTAGAAATCTTAATAATCATTCTTATTTAAGAGATAAAGGAAAACCCATGAAATTGGAAGTTATTAGTTTAATTTTGGGTATAGGTTTGCATGTAGAAACGTTATTGGAAGATTGAATTCAGAGATTTCATATTTATGTGATGTAACAACGGATTTAATTCTGGGAATTGATGATGAAAAAAATCTAGGGTTTATGTTCTTGAAGAAAATTGGGGAAAAATGTAGAAACTTGTGATTTAATGATGTTTAGGATGTATTAATTCCTTAAAAGATGTTAGTATATGACCTTAGCATGTTTTAGGATGATTAGAGAACTTAATACATTGTTAGAACGAATTTTAGAGGAGATTTGAGGAGTAAGAATTGATGAAAAAACGTAACTAAGAAATTCTAGGCCGAAACTCGTCCCTCGTTAGAAGACCTTCCCAGGTCGTTCGAACGAGCTCGTTCGAACGAGCTTCTAACGAGTTGACCTGTCGCTTCTAACGAGGGGAGACTTCGTTCGATACCTTCGTTCGAACGAACTGTATTTCGTTCGATACATTCGTTCGAACGAGATGTCGTTAGAAGGTACAGTTCGTTCGAACGAACTGAAATCTCGTTCGAACAGCCTCGTGCGAACGAGACTTCTAACGAGCTGGCAGTTTAGGCCTTTTTGGCCTGTTTTGATTTTGGGAGTCCCGTAAACTTGTTCGAGGGTAGAGATAACATTCCTTTGATGATGTATTGTTAGATTTGGGACTTTTGGGTTATTATGAGGAGTAAATTATATACGAGTAATTTAAATCAATGAACCGTTTGGGTTGAGACGTGAGTGTCTACTACGACGTGAGAATAAATTATGGTGCGTGTAATTATGGACCGGGATTATATAAGTTGTATATATATTAAGATTGGTACGAGAATGATAATAGTACTACAATTAAACTACGAGATTACTAAGACGTGTGTTTACTTAGTATTGGTATATGAATTGTGTGTATGACATACCTACCATGCTTGCTATCACGGGAGGTTTGCGTTCGCTTAGGGCCCTCTAATCCTTGTGTTGGCCGGATTTAGACTGGTTACCTTGATGAACATAGGTCATAGAAAGACTTATTGGGATATTAATAAGTCCGTTGATCGTGGGAGCGTAGGTATGTGCGTGACCCATGTGATGTGACTGTGTTCGCCTTCATTATTTGTGATGTTGTTATTTGTGAACTATTCCTGAGAGATTCGAAATATGTAATCCTTATGTACGTGATGTACCGGGATGGATAGCAAAGTATGTGTGCACCGCAGCTTAGTTCTCGGGGTGCTTGTATTGTATATTTATTATGTGAATAATATACACTTAATTAATGGGAACCTTCATGTTAATGTTGTGAAAATAATTACGGTATTGTTTCGAGAAACATAACGGGTTAGCTGATAGTGAAATATATTGCATATTGAGCATCTGAGTCTACGTTAAACCCCTATTTAATTACGAGCGTTATAATGTTAATAGAACCGAGTAATAAGGGTAGGACCTATGACAGTCTAGCTAGATATGATGTCTCTTAGCTAGTGGTTTGGGTCGTTGTAGATGGGTACTTACGTTAGGAGTGCACAGTTCGACGAGAGGTGAGAATATCATGTGAGTGCACGTCCTAACATGTACTTTGCATTTAATGTTTTAAATGTTTTTAAAGCACTTGCAGGTTTTTAAAATATCTCCACATTCGGGCTCTGACCCGTTTGCTTTCAAATCTATTTTTCTTGTAAAACCATTTTAGGTGCCCAGCCACAAGGACACCATGCATAGGATACTCATTCAGGTGACGAGCTGTAGCTGTTTGTGGAAGCTACAGGGAATTGCTTTTAGACGCTTCTATCATTTGGATTCCGTATTCAGTATTCTATCAGTTGTAGGGCATGTTGCCCATTTCTATTAGAGACATCTTTCCATTTCAGTTTTTAGACCTTGTCATGTATTGATTCAGTATTCCTTTATTTATTTCAGTTGTGGGAATTGTAGTGAGGAGTTTTCCTCCAGACTTTATTTACATTATGTGATGGTTATTCTTTTT
Source organism: Sambucus nigra (assembly GCA_949130495.1). Lineage (NCBI taxonomy): Eukaryota > Viridiplantae > Streptophyta > Magnoliopsida > Dipsacales > Adoxaceae > Sambucus > Sambucus nigra. The sequence goes on along the minus strand of OX422210.1, from coordinate 25,245,758 downwards.
ACTTCAGTATGGTGAATGGTGTTATTATTCTTCATTACACTTGTTGCATGTTAATCAGACTTAAATTAAAATTTGGCAACTTACTTTTTAAATACTAGATGGTTAGTAATCATTAAAATGTTTTCGACAGTGATGCTATTAACTGGACCAACTTGGCATTTTGAATTAATTTAATAAAGGAGTAGCTACCCGGTATTTAATTAGTCGGGGTGTCACATTTAGGTCCTGAAAATTGACCTCGACCCTCAAAATTGGTCGCTATAACTTTAGGTCCTCAGAATTGACCTCGGCCCTCATAATTGGTCGCCACAACTTTAAGTCCTAAAAATTGACCTTGGTCCTAAAAAATGGTCACTACAACTTAAATTCCTCAGAATTGACCTCGGCCCTCAGAATTAGTCATTACAGCTTAAGGTCTTCACAATTCACCTCGTCTCGCATAATTGGTCGCTACAACTTTAGAATTGACCTTGGTCCGCATAATTGGTTGCTACAACTTATGTCCTCATAATTGACCCCGACCCTCAGAAGTGGTCGCTACAAATTTAAGTTGTTCTTCATATATTTAACTAAATCAAATGGTCTCAGGTCAGCAACAGTTTATCCCCTAGCTCATCAGCAAGCAATGTTGAAACTAATTTGGAGTCCATCATTTTACTTGACAGACTACGATATACACCCCTATATGTATGCTCATTGTTCAAACTTCTTATATAAAAGTAACCATTTAGTGTCGATGATGAAGCATAAACTCACCATATGCAATTCTCAGTACTCCTTTTAGAACACTCTGTTGTCACCCGAGTTTTATCACTCTTCAACCAACCTCAACAGCATACTTTTGCAACTTATCACGAAACTCAACCACACCTCCTTCGAAACACTGCTATTCCTGACTAATATATGTCTTCCAATCATCGGAGAGATAAACTTTTGATGTACTAAGCTCCATACGTCCAATATAAACATAATTTTCAACTCCACAACTAATATCAATGGCGATGGTTGATAATATATAATATACCCTTTCTCAACTTGTACCACTGCATTCAATCCTCTCGTAACTTGTATAACTGTGATCAACCCGTTCATGAATTCCATATGTGCATTCAACTCGTTCGTGAATTGTACTAATAGCCAAAGCTGTTGAATCAAAGACATATATCCAAATAAAATCAGCTTTGAGAATCATTTGAGACCGCAACATACAACGAATATCTTTATCACAAACTAACATGGATCGACTTTCATCTCCAAAGTCTTACTTCAATGAAAATGATCCAATTTTTAAATTCATAAACATGTTACATAACTCATTGCATATAAAATCTATTGAGTTGTCTTCAAATATTTCAATGTAAGCGATATTATCCAAATAACAACACCGGGCAATCCTACAACTTTTTATTACGACCTGCATTAAATTAAAATAGAAAAATACTTTTGTTAAAGCTCAAGATTAATTAATGTCGCTGGTGCAGACCTACAAACACATGCCCAACTAAGACATGACTAGTTCATTAAGCATGGGTCAACGATAACGAAGTAAATACACATTAACATTATGCCAAATTAATGTCCAAGAACAAAATGAGAATTCATCATTAGAAAATCACGTGTACTTTATATCAAAATGCGTGTACTTTACTATAATTTTTCTGTGAGTTATATACAAATGACTTTACTGTTGTTAAATCTCAAGATTGGTTAATGCTGCTAGTGCGGACCCATAAAGACATGCCCAACTAATACATGACAAGTCTATTAAGCATGAGTCAACAGTAACAAAGTAAATGTACATTAACATTATGCCAAATTAATTTTAAAAAAAATATGAGAACTAATCATTAGAAATTCACGTGTACTTTATATCAAACTGCATGTACTTTACTACAATTTTTCTATGAGGTATATATAAATGACTATACTTTTGTTGAACCTCAAGATTGGTCAATGCTGCTGGCGCGGACCCACAAACACATGCCCATCTAATACATGCTAAGTCTATTAAGAAATGAGTCAAAAGTAACGAAGTAAATGCACATTAACATTATGCCAAATTAATGTCAAAACACAAAATCATAATTAATTATTAGAAACTCACGTGTACTTTATATCAAATTCCGTGTACTTTACTACAATTTTTTTGTAAAGCATATGAATAACCTCTCTATATATAAAGTACACACATGAACACACATAAACACACACACACACATGAATACACGATCAAAACATATACATGCACAACCTCTTACAAAATCACAACACAAAGTCAAAATATATTCATATAAAATTAAAATAAAATTATTAAAACACACAATCAAATCATTTATTCAATATTCAAGTTAATTCAGCACATGAATTACACAATTACAATGATTTGATTGATTGAAAATAAATACATACAACTATTTTAATTGACCGACATGCAAAACAGTTATTGATAATAGGCATAAACTTAAAATGATCGAATTAATGTAAAGGTAAATCTAGGTTAAACAAAAGCGGAAAGAATTGATTTATTCGAACGAATTGATACCTTCTTTCTCGAAGAGAACAAAGTTGGTTGAACAGAAGTGGAAAGAAGAAAAAGATCCTAAATTATTTGAGAGAACGACACAGAAGTGGAAAGAAGAAAGAGAAAATCTTAGCTTGAAACGACTGGAAAATTTATATGGACTTAATCGTTTAAAATTTGTTTGACCCGGTTAAAAGGTCCAAAATATCCGGTCAAGGGATTAGACCGTAAAAACGAAAATTTTAAAATATTTTTCGAAAACACAAACCGAACTGCCCTAAATAGTTTAGGACTGAATTGGTTAAAATTTTAGTTCAGGGGCTGAAACGAAACCACTTACTTGGCGTTTCAATTTCACCGAGTTTGGTTGTTGAGGGGGGAGAGGGAGAGTTTTAGGGCTGATATCTTACCACTAACTCTCTTTTAAATATTTGTTTCCTAGTTTGGAAAAAATGAGATTCTTTACAACCTTCCATCTTCTATAGTTGTGTTTGTGTACTCCCTATATTCCAAGAAATCCCAAAAGTCTATACGGGTATTTTTTTTTTTATTTAACTTCTTTACTCATCACTTCTTTTTTTCATTTATACATCTGGGTTGTTTCCTTGATTTTTATATTTTGTTTGATTTGAAGTGGTAGGGTTGGAAGGTGGTGGATGGATCACGCTCTAAGGTTTGGTCTGTTGCTGGTGCTTCTTGGGTTTGGTATGTATAATGTATTGTTGAGTTAATTACATAATTTCATTTTCCTTTTGGGTTCTATGTTTGCTATCAGCTGTAAAGAAATTATCTTTTTATGAGTTTACTTTGTTCCAAATTTCCCCAAGAAATAAATTAATTAGAGTAATTTTGGTATTAAAGAAAAATAGGAATGCCCAGCATTTTGACACCCCCTATATATGTGTATGTGTATACGTGTTTGTGTGTGTATATATTAGTTGGGAAGTGAGTATATTATTATGGGTTAATTAGTATTTAGTCCCTAAAAAATGTTCCATTTAATGTTTAGTCCAATATATATCTAAAAAAAAAAATCTTTAGTCCCTGAAAAAATGTTCCACTTAATGTTAGTGTCACTACTAGGGCCTGGACATTATCTTTACAATTTTTTTTTACTTAACCTCAACTTAGTAATGCCATATTTGACTTAATCCCCACTTTCTTAATCCCTTTGACATAACCGCAAATTTTTAACACCGTTACAACTCTGCTATCCTAATTAGACTTAACCCTCAAATCAGATTTTTTAATAGAGTTGTAATGGTGTTGAAAATTTGGGGAGTATGTGAAAGGGATTAAGAAGTGCGAATTAAGTAAAAAAAAAACCCATTAAAAATACGTTGGACTAATAGTATAATAAATATGATATCACGGGCTTTTTGTTAAATGGCCCTATTATTAATCCTCTTGCATATTTCTTTCTTAATGTTGCTCTAATTAGAAACTTGAAGCTGGCAAAGAAAATCCATTTTGCATCAAAACTAATTGAGATATCATTTCTGCTTGTATATTCTTACCTTTATTACATTTCTTTTGCTTTATGCAAGATGGTTTGAACATTTCAAATAATAGGACGATCGATGAAGCAACCTTTGTTGTTTGAAAACCGAGTTAACAGAGTCCAAATACACAGTTGTGTGTTATGAATGTTGTTTGGTTTAATTGTAGTTATCTTTCCTAACTTTTCCTAGCTTTTACTACAATAACGGAATCAAGCACCAAAGATGATTTTGAGCATTGCGAAATTATTGTCAAGTCGTGGGCAGCTTCTTCCATTCATTTGGATGTTAAAGAAGATAGACATATACTGCGAGATTTGCTGTTTTTCCTTCATGTCCCAAGAACAGGAGGTCGAACGTATTTCCATTGGTAATTCTCAACCAAATGTGAGGGAAAGGCTGTAAAAATTTTTAATAATGCCTGCGAAATAGCTCCTTGCTTATAAGTTACATTTTATGTTTACAGTTTCTTGAGGAAGCTATATTCGAGCTCTCTAGAATGTCCGCGTTCTTATGATAAATTGCGGTTTGATCCGAGGTAATTTATACTTTGTTATTTTCTCTGTCAATCTACAGAAATTATTGTTGTTACAGTAGATTAAATTCATTGACCTGCCTATTTGTGTAATAAAGTAAGGCAAGTGGAAATCACCCGTTAGTATAAACTTGCTTTGAGAACATGAGAGGGCTCTATTCGAAAACCAAAGGCCCACTCCCTTGCCCCCAATGACTGTCTCACAAAATGTCTGGAACCTTGATTTTAAACTCACTTGTACGATGGGCCGTAGGCTGTGAACCGGAGCCAATATCAAAGCGAGGTGGGGGGTATGGGTGTGGGAAGGGGTATTAGGGCTTATTATTTTTAGATTTTAGGAGATAGGGTCAGATTATGATTTCTTATTATATTCCATGTTTCTCTTTTAGTTCTTTAGTTAGTTATTTGGGGCTTTGTAAATTTAGGACCTATTGTAATATGTATTTTGGAAATAGGACAACAAACATTTTATTTATAGTTTTAGTCCCTATTTTTGAATAAAGCCGCTGGCGCGGACCCATATTCATAAAATGTCAACCAATCACAACATGCCACGTGTCCCTTTAATTTGAAAATAGGGACTAAAAATGGAAACGAAATGTTTGTTGTCCTATATCCATAATCAATATTATTTTTAGTCCTAAAAGTACATAATCTATAGTTATTTACCATAATTAGGAGTTTTTATGAGCAAGTCTTGTAAACGCTAAAATAATTGCTTTGGCCTCCTCTTGTCATTGGGCTTTATAAACATGAATATAATTTGAGAGATATTCAGCTGCGCTATGTATTTCATTAGCACTCGGTATGCTTAGGAAATATGACCCCGATATCACACTATTGATCTCATGGATCTTGTAAAGCTAAGGTGGACCCCTAGCGTTACCCATGCAGGATTCTTTACAATATGAAAGTGGAGAGGAGAGGTAAAAGGAATAGAGAAAAGAGAACAAGTTTTAAGTAGAACAATAGTAAGAGGGAGGATGTGGATATGTCAACCTAGTCTCTTTTCCTAGTTCATTATTGAAAAATGAAGAACAAGGAAGTGTGTGAGAGAGACTATCACAATATTTTTCATAAAGGAAATATGAAAGAATTTCTATCACAATAATTTTTGGAATAGATTATACCCTCATGATTAATATTAATCATATACTATTTGATAAAAATAGCTGTAAACTTGAGTACTTGCTAAATTATAATTTTCATTTCATGTAACACAAGTTTACTATATCTTGTTACAAATCTCGCCTTTCCCAACTCAATGGAGAAAAATGATCACGACATCCTTAGGGACCAATGTTACCTGAAACGTGATTTGCTTTGGTGAGGTAGGTTGGCGGTAGGCTTAGGGATGCGGGATTTTTATTTTTTTATTTGTATTTGTATTTTATTTTGGTATTTAGATTTAAAGTCGATATTATTATATATTTCATGCTATTTTAGTATTTTTCCCTTTGTATTTGGCCCTCCATGTTTATGGGCCTTCTAGGTTTTGTAGATCTATATGGGATGGAATTTTTGCTCTCGTTTTGCTATGTTATTATCTTATTTTTCAAAACAGAAGTGCGATGCAAGCTTTGGAGATGATGCTATAATACTTTAAAAATGTATGCGAGATCTAAAACGCGGAACGGGGGGGATGGGGAGTATCTGGTAACATTTTTAGAGATGTGTAGTAATCAGGGATGTGTCGCCCCAGTCCCCCAGTCGTAGACATATCACCAAAAATTGTAGACTTCGAAGTTTGACAGGAAGACAGGACAATGGGCCGTATCGTGTTGGTGCGTGTGCTTAACGATGGTTATTGGGTCGTGAATAACGAGTTTGTATCGTACATACCTACGTACGCATCAACGTCAATTTGATGTAAAAGCAGAAACACACATGAACTCAAAGCACACCATATATTGAATTTAGAATTATTATTGACAGGATTGCCTTTTACAAAATAGTCTCTTATTTATAGGCTACTAAACTAGAACCCTGACGGAGTTGTAATACTAAGAGACAATTGAGAAATAAATAAAGGTAATTAAAATATCCTAGAGCTAATTATGGAAATAATTAAAAATAAAACAAACTGGCTATTTTACTTCCCCTCTACCTATCGACTCTCTCCTTTATCCGTATTACGTCATACACTTGCATAATTCCTCCTCTTTTTCTTCAGTTATATACCCGAGTGTACATGGGTTAGGCCCCATAGGTGTCTTTAATTACGTTTCTTATCAATAACAAAAATACACGCGGGATAGATGAAGTATACATGGGTGACAAATTATGGGGGCTGTCGAGTGCGGAATATATTCATCTGAGTTTATTCATTTATCGAACAGATAACATCTAGAAGTTATACACTGAATATTATAATGCAAATTTGTAAAAAGGCTAATGATTAACATATTGTGTTTGTAGTACCTAATGAGCAAAGTTCTATATGGTGAATGCTTGGCGAAAAGGAAATTTTATTGCCTCGACTTAATTAGCGCTATTGTGATTTTACATATAAAATGACATTATTGTGATACTCATGCTTCATTTTCATACATATTAAAATATTCTTATATATTTTCTCTTATTAGCATCTTTAAACGGTTTAGTGTTTCTTTAAATATTTAATTATTTATTTTTGTGCAGCAATACAAATTGCCGGTTATTGGCTACCCATGATGATTATAGTATGATGACCAAACTGCCTAGGGAGAGAGCTTCAGTGGTGACAATACTTAGGAAACCAATTGACCGCATTTTTAGCACTTATGAATTTTCGGTTGAGGTAGCAGCTAGGTTTTTGGTGCATCCTAACTTAACGTCGGCCACCCGAATGGTTGGGCGTTTGCGTTCAAAGAAGGGTGGAATGAGCACCCTCGATGTTTGGCCTTGGAAGTATTTGGTTCCTTGGATGAGGGAGGACCTATTTGCTCGGGTATATGTTTTCTTTAATGCCTCTCATTGCTACGGGTCTCAATTATGGTTAATTAATCTTTTCTCTCTACTGCTATTTGGTATTTCCTCAGCCTTTGACTCTTTACTAACTTCCTTGTGTACCATTGGTTTATTGAAAGTAGGGTGGCTTCCATCAAGACAACTAACAAATACAAACTGTCATTTGAAGGATAATTTTTTCTCATTCAATGTCTTTCCTCACGTATAGGAATAAAAAGTGTTTGTATATGGAAAAAATACAAACATGGAATACATTAACATGCACAAAGGAGGCACTTTCTCATTCACCCTCCCCTTCCAATTCTCAACACGCATGTAACATTTACCTGCACTAATAGCACACTAACGAACAACCATATACACATGCTCTACCAAACTGATGATATACACGTATATGTATATATGTTACGTAATCATAAATGCACGACCATGTACACATACGCAAACAATGCACTGATTATATAGATAATACATACGTATATATGTTACATAACTAGATACACTCATGGAGCTTGCATGTCTCCTCACTATATACAAAACACAACACACACACACACACACACACACACACACATATATATATATAATTATAATATTATTGGATTAAAAGCAAATAGGTTAACCGATTTTTTTTATTTTTACCTTAAATAGTGGAATTTAATATTGTGTTTTCATCTTTCTTTATAGCCCGTGCCAACTCTCTCTCTCTCTCTCTCTATATATATATATATATATATATATATATATATAGTAACGCTGGTCCCAAACCCGGATAAAGGAGAAGGGTTGCGTTAGGTAGTTGACAACCAACATAAAACTTTGTCCAAGGTTCTAAAAGGCGCGAGGCGTGGTCGAGGCATAGAGGTCAAGCCTCAAGCCTTAGGAGCCTAGGCGTAAAAAGGCGTTCTTCTTTTTTTATTATTTTAATTATTCTAAGGCTAGTAATATAATAAAATAATACATACCTTGAATTTTGAAAATATATCCATATGTTTGGTACCCATCTTTCTCATATTCATGCTCCATAACCAATATTTGTCAACTAATCCTTTGTTTTTTAAAAAAAAAGCGAGTCTTAAGCCTTTTACTAAGAGTAAGGCGTAATAAGGCGTGAGCGATGCGTTTCTCTCAAGCCTCAAGCTTAGGGGGGCCTAGGCGGAGCCTAGGCGGGCCTTTTATAACACAGACTTTGTCAGATCCTTATGATCATGAATGCTATGAATTCCCCTTAAGCGACGCGTTGTGCCTGCCACCAGGTTGTAACACCCCGTAAATTTGAGGACATTGAATTTAATTATTTTGGAAGAAATAGAAATCATATTTATTTGGAGACATTTAAATTTATGATTGGGAGAATTTATTTTAATCAGAGGATTTATTTAATTTGGAGAATTAAGACTTAATTATTCGGATTATGTTTATGTCGCATTCTGAGGTTTAAAAAATTTGAGAATGTTATAATATTTCGAATGACAATTCTGAGTGCATGGTTGAGTCCGAATGGCCGAAATAATCGGAAGAGTGTACCCGGGGGTGGTACATGGATCTCGGGGCATTTTTGGGCATAATCGGGCCCACACGGGGTAATTGCGGCCAGGGATGTGGAGAGGGAGGTTCAGCAGGAGCTAGAGGTGCCACAGCCACAGGCCCCACCAGGGTTGGTGACGACAACTCAGATGGCAGAGGTGGTGGCCCAGGCGGTTAACACAGCTATAGCAACCCATTTTCCTCGGCATCAGCCTCAGCCGCAAGTGGCACCAGATGTTCAGGCTCACCCGGGGCCGTAAGAGTGGCAAAGGGTTAGGGAAACTTTTCGGAAGGGCCACCCACTAGAGTTTCAGGGAAGTCCAGATGTGGTGCTAGCGTGTCAGTGGAAGAAAGACATGCAGCGTCACTTGCGCATGGTTGACTGCAGTGAGGTACAGAGGCAGATGTTAGCCACTTTCAGGTTGACCGGGGGTGCTCTACAGTAGTGGAAGTCCATCAATACTGGAGACAGGGATTCGATGACCATTGATGATTTCTGGGTGCGGTTCGACCGCAAGTACTTTCCTCCGGCAGTTGAGGCCGAGATGAGGAGGAAATTTAGTGATGTAACTCAGGGAGAGCGTACCGTGGCAGAGTACGAGGAGTTCACCCGTTTGGCAAACTTTGTGCCGGACGAGGTGAGCGACGAGGAGCAGAAGAAGGCGAAGTTTGTGACTAGATTGGCCTGGAGGATCAGGCAGCATTTGATAGGGAACCTCGCACCGGTAACATATACTGACGTAGTCAATGCCGCTTTATTGCACTGTCAAGACCATCGATTCCATCTGAAAGGGAGCAAGAGGGGAGGCAAGCCAAGCCAGCAGGGCAAGGCAGGTAGGAGTGTTACTAGCGGAGCCCAGCAGCAGACAGGTAGACATCAGGGGCAGGATTCCCGGCAAGGGAATCAGGCCAAGCGATTTAGATCTGGGGGCTATCGATCGAATGGTCAAAATTTCCGACAAGGCCAGCAAGGGCAGGATCAGTGGCAGGACATATTTTCTAGGTTGTGCTTCGTTTGTGGGGAAGCGGGACACAAGAAGAGAGATTGCCCTATAAGCGAGGCAGGGGGCAACTACAGGACGAGGTTCTAGATGTATAGCCGTTACAGTAGTTTCTGGCCAGTTCAGACGAGAAAATTTTAACCAGGAACCCGAGGATCAACCATTGCAACTAGAGTATGGAGGTAACTTTCTTCTATCCTGAGCATGAATTGTGTTTTAGGTGACAATGAGGGTGTTACAATATAAAAATTTCTTTTCACTGCAGTTCGCGGGTAAGTCGGATTTAGTGGGTGAGCTGGCTGTAGCAGCCATACTATATATATAAAATTCCTGTGGGGTAGCGGAGTTCTTTGGTGTTAACCATGAGAGAGTGGGGGTGTACACTGAGAAGATGTTTGAACTATGCGAGGGGTTACTACTTTCGAGAATTATGGGAATAGGGTAGATGATTTTCCAAGTTTCGGCTGATTAGCAATGGATTTGAACTATTGTGGATAGTGATAGTAAGTTTTGGTGTTTGTGGTACCAGGATATGAATGACTTATGCTAGGTGTCACATGAGAGGGAGTCTAGCCTATATATATGTGTGTGTATATATGATGTATTTTGTGGAATGACAGACACATAAGAATGTCTTGTGTTATTATATTTTATCCCGGTAAGTAGGGATGTCTACTGAGGTGATTCAGGGCGGTTAGGTTTATTTTCGAGCAAAGAAAGATAGCTCGGGGTTTATTTTGCACAAGAACTAGTGATAGTAAGGGTGCGGTATTTGTATTGTCTTTTGTAGCATAAGAGTGGGCGTGTATGCTTTTGTGTCAAGAGACAGGTATTTGGGGTACGTGCTATGGACTGAGGGCCTAATGGATCTCAACGACCGACAATGTTAGGTAGTAGTGTATCAGGGGGTTCCTTGTTTGGATTTCGCTTTGCGAGACGTCCCACGCATGAAACTTAGCGCAACGTTGGAAGTGGAGAGATGTTTGGTCATTGGTACATGGGTTAGGTACCTCGGTTATTTTACATGTATGTGATACGACTACGGGTTAGAAGTTATATTACGGTTTAAGGCTAGCATAGTCGGGTAATTCTCGTGCGGTTAAGCATGGGTACAAGGTGTATGGGTGTTCGGGTTAATTAAATTAAACTTTTAAAATAATCTGCGATTAGAAGTGGGAGAGATAAGAGTAGCGATCTTATAGGTATGGGGATTAGAGGATTATATGAAGCTTGGAGTACTAGGCTTAACTTAATTTCGAGGACGAAATTCCTTTGTAAGGGAGGAGTATGTAACACCCCGTAAATTCTAGGACATTGAATTTAATTATTTTGGAAGAAATAGAAATCATATTTATTTGGAGACATTTAAATTTATGATTGGGAGAATTTATTTTAATCAGAGGATTTATTTAATTTGGAGAATTAAGACTTAATTATTCGGATTATGTTTATGCCGCATTCTGAGGTTTAAAAAATTTTAGAATGTTATAAAGTGTTTTGAATGACAATTCTGAGTGCACGGTTGAGTCCGGATGGGCCGAAATAGTCGGAAAAGTGTACCCGGGGGTGGTACATGGGTCTCGGGGCATTTTTGGGCATAACCGGGCCTACAAGGAGGTAATTGGTGCCCATGTGACTAAAAACGAGATTAGTGTATTAAATCAAAATCTAAGAGTGTTGAATGGCAGAAAAACACAAACCTAAACCAAAGAATTTGAGATGAAACTAGAGGGAGCAGTTGGAGAACTAATTGGGGATCTTTTGGAAACAAATCGAGGGACAAAGTGGATGTTCATCATCAAACCTGCCTCTACACCAACGGATCAGACTCTACGAATCCTATAAGGCAAGTGGTTGACTTGCTGTGATTTTTAATTGTGATAATCAATTCATATTGTAGCGGGAGTATCTAAAATCCGTTTTTGGGTGAGCATTCATGTGAAATTGGGTTCTCGGTGAATGGAATACTTGATGAGATTAAAGGTGAAATTAATTGTGTTTTATGATTTTGGAGTGTAGAAATATGAATTGTATGTTAAATCCAGTAGGAATCGATGTTAAATTTCTCTGATAACAGACGTAATTTTTATTGGATGATTGAAACCCGGATAAACCCCGAATCGGGAAAACGTTGGAATTCATGGAAATTAATCGTTGAATTAAGGTTTCTAGGGTGGGTAGAACATATTTATATGTGAATTTATTGTTGGTTGTGGTTGGGTAATCATGGGAGAAGAAATAAAAAGCTTGATGGTATGTTAATGGAGGAAATAGAGACTCGGAGAAGAAAGAGACCTGAGCGATCGATCGATCGATCGACTCCAGGGGTCGATTGATCGTTTTGACAGTTTGCCCAGTTTGTATACATAAGGGTGAATTAATTAAGAATTTTTCATGGAACTCATTTATTTAGTGAGAAATAAATATGGGGCATATTTCCTAAAAATTATAGGTGGATATAATTGGGAGTTGGGGAGGTCTAAATAGGTGTCGCATTTTGGTTAAATTTTAGGAAATAAATTCATAAGTATTAAATTACGGGCCAAGTGAGCGAGTCCGGGTATATTGGTTGAGGGACACCAAGGTGATAAATTAATTTATGGCTAAATTAATTAATTAGAGTCGGACCATAGACTCGGGAAAGTATTATATTAATTAATGTGTAAATTAATTAATTTAGAGTCGGATCATATAGTCAGGAATATTTTAGGCTGGTACTACGGATTTTGTACACGGTAAAGCCGGGAACTAATTATTATATATATACGTTGTGGTGATAGTATATATATATATATATATATTGTGTGTGCTATTAAATATCAGTGGCTAGATATTTATTTAATTGATATGCTCTAGTGCTATTAAGGGAGGTTGTGCGATGTGGGTGAATCCCCTGGCTTGAGGAGCCGGGAGAGTATACCCCCAGGTCATAGCGTCTGTTATATGGGTGAGGGGCTTATCTCACTTTCAGGTAGGAAATATGACTGCCTCCACTACGCTTATGTTTTACCAAGCTCGTGAGTGATTCCGACTTGGAATGTCCGGGTCAAGTGAGCATACCTGGGGTGATAGCGTTTTAGAGAAAGCATCCGTTGAGTTTTGACTCGGGAGGATGGAAATATATATTTTTATATATATGCACGACAAGTGTGCGATTGTTGTGGTATTGTTACGTATATAATAGTATAGAAAATTATATACGGGCATTATATACATGTTGCGTGACTGTTTATGTTATATAACTAATGAGACTGTTATATGGTTTATTTAAAAAGTATAATTTATAAACGACAAGTATGGGATTGTTGTATTATAATTATACGTATATGATAGTGTAAAAATTATATACGGCATTAAATACATATGTGAATATTGTATTATATATATATATATATATACTCGTGAAATTGTTATATGGATCAAAGTAAAGAGGATTAATTAAGTTATTGTGAGTCGTGACTTATAAATAAATGACAAGGTTACTCGGGCTAGGGTAGTGTGTAAGGAACGGTTGTAACGAGGCTGGTTAGACTGTTAGTGTAACTAGGGGGTTAAAAAGGAATCGTTAGGTGTGCACTCTAGTTGAGGGGTGAGTATTATTTCAAGGGAGTGCGACACTAACTTAAATATAAAGCGCATTCATGCATTTTAATTACTATCAAGTTAATCCCTTGCTAAATATTTTAAAAATGTTTTGGGTTCTAACCCTTGCTATAAAACTATTTTCAAAACCTTTTAGGTGTCTAGTCACAGGGACGCCAGGACTGACATTCCATTCCAGGGGCACGCAGCTGCTGCACATGTGGATGCTAGCAGGAGTTTGAGTAGACGCCTCACTTTTTTATTCTTAGATTAGGGATCTATTATCAGATTCAGTTATCATTTCGGGCACGTCGCCCCAGTTACTTTCAGTTTCAGTATTTGGATTTATTTACTTAGTTGTTGGATTATTCTTTACATTGTGGTTTGTAGCCGATGGTTTATTCGGCAAGTAGTTTATTCATTTATTTAGTTGATTTGGATTCAGTTGTTGTGATTGGCTCATATTATATTTTTTCGCATGTTGTTGCTTTTGTTCAATAAAAAGATAAAATTTGACACTAGCTTTTTGAACACTAGGTGGTTAGAAATGTTTAAAAAAAAAAAGTTTTCGACAGTGATACTAAGAATGAACCATATGAGATTCCTGTTTAATTTGGTATAAGAATAATCACCCGGTATTTTATTAGGGAGGTGTCACACGGGTGTCTCAAAAAATAGGCAAAGAGGTATTGCGTCTGCCACTGGGTGTCTAAAAAAATAGGCAAGGGGCCTCACATTGGCTCTCGGGTGCGATGAGAAATGGGCCAGGGTTCCTGCAACAATCTGGACGTGTGTGGGTAAAAAAGCTAGTTCAGGATAGTAGACTTAGGTTAGCGACTTGAAACATAGGGACTATGACAGGAAAATGGATGAAGTTAGTGGATACCATGATAAGAAAAAAAGTTAACGTAGCTTGCTTACAAGAAACTAAATGGGTTGGTGAGAAAGCTAGAGAAATAGAAAATACGGTGTTTAAATTATATTATAGAGGAAAATATAAAAATAGGAACGAAGGTGGAATAATAGTAGATAAGAACCTTAAGGATGATATCGTTACAGTTAGTAGGAAATGTGATAGACTTATACTTTAAAAAGGGTATTAGGTGAACATGTAATTAATATTGTTAGTGCTTGTGCAACCCAAGTAGGATCAGATGAGCACACTAAAGTAAAATTTTAGGAATAAATGGATGAACTAATGCAAGAAATACCCGTAGGTGAGAAAATCTATAGAGGGGGAGATTTTAATGGCCATGTAGGAGAAGATCGCGTAGGATATGAGATAGTGCATAGAGGTTATGGTTTTGGAGATAAGAACGACGGTGGAGAGTCTATCTTAAATTTTGTGATGACTTATGATTTTGTACTAGTAAATACATGTTTTAAAAAGAGGCTTGAACACTTAATAACTTGTAAAAATGGAACGTATAAGAACCAAATAGGCTTTTACATTACTAGGAAAGCATATCGATTAACATGTAAAGACTGTAAGGTTATCTTGGGAGAGCTTAACTTCACAACATATGATAATAGTGTTGAATATAAATATTAAAAATCAATCACGAGTGCGAAAAGAAAAGACTAACCCACGAACTAGGTGGTGGAATTTAAAAAGAGAGAAATTAAAACTATTTAAAGATATAATAAAATAAAGCGTCTTGTAATACCGAAGATGAGACTAACATAATGTGGGATGAGATGGCCACATGCAATAGGGTAATATCAAAAGAAATTTTTGGAGAATCAAAAGACGGGGTCACAATCTAAATAAACTTGGTGGTGGAATGAAGAAGTACAAAATATAGTAAAAATCAAAAGGGGATGCTTTAAAGCATGGCAAACAACTAGATTAGAAGAAAATATTGAGAAATATAGATAGGCTAAAAAGGAAGTTAAGAAAATGGTAAGAGATACTAAGTTAAAGGAGTATGATGATCTTTATACAAAATTAGGAACACAAGAAGGGGAAAAAAGTATTTATAAGCTTGTTAAACTTAGGGACTGAAAAACAAAAGATTTTAATAACGTCAAGTGTATTAAAAGTGATGATTCGAGAATCCTAGTCAAGGAGGATGAGATTATGGAAAGATGAAAAAACTAATTCGAGAGGTTATTGAATGGAGATAATAGGAGTAGATTAGATATAGAGGAACTTAGGGAGACTTGAGAAAACATATTTTTTCGCATAATTAGGGTAACAGAGGTTAGGATTGCTTTAAAAAGGATGAAAACAGGGAGGGGTTTATGACCATATGGTATCCCCATTGAAGTTTGGAAGTACTTAGGGGAGGAAGGAGTGTTTTGGGTTACAAAATTATTTAATAGAATTATAATGACTAATAGGATACCCGATGAATGGAGAAAGAGTACTTTAGTACCTATATATGAAAATAAAGGGAACACACAAAGTTGTTCAAATTATCGTGGTAGTAAGTTAATGATTCATACAATGAAACTTTGGGAGAGAGTGATTGAATATAGATTGAGATTAAAAACAACAGTATCTGAGAATCAATTTGGGTTTATGCCTGGGAGGTCAACAATAGAAGCAATTTATTTATTAAGGAGAAAAAGGACCTTTAAATGGTTTTGAGATTTAGAGAAGGCATATGATAGGATATCAGTATATATAATATGATGGAATCTACATAAAAAATGAGTGACTCGTAGATATATTGATGGGATCAAGGATATGTACGTTGAGGCCATAACTATAGTAAAAACATCAGCCGAAAAAAGTAGTAAATTCCGGATTAATGTAGGCCTGCACTAAGTCCTTATCTCTTTGCTCTTGTTATGGATAAGTTGACTAGACAAATATAAGATGAGGTGCCGTAGTGTATGCTATTTGCAGATGATATTGTTTTAGTGGATGGGACTAAGATGAGGATTAATGCTAGATTGGAATTGCGGAGAGAAACTCTAGATACAAGAGAATTAAAAATAAACAGGACTAAAACAGAATATGTGGAGTGCAATTTTAGTAGTAATAGGAGGACAAATGGGGATGCGGTGAAATTGCAGGGTCAAGAAACACCTAGAAATGATCATTTTTGTTATTTAGGCTTGATTATTAAAAAAAATGGAGATATTAGTGATGATGTTACTCATAGCATTAAAGCAGGCCGGGTTAAGTGGAGAAGTGCTACCAGCGTATCGTGTGATAGGCGCGTATACCTTTGAAGTTAAAAGGAAAATTTTATAGGACGACCATTAGACCTGCCATGTTTTATGGGACGAAGTGCTAGGTAACAAAAAAAAATGTGCAGAAAATGAGTGTGATGGAGATGAGAATACTAAGATGGGTTTTTGGTAAAACTCAAATGAACGAATTCGTGAAACGGTAAAAGTAGCTCCTATAGAAGATAAATTGAGAGAAAATCGACTTAGATGGTTTGGACACGTCAAGTATAGATCAATGGATGTTCCCGTAAGGAAGAGTGATTTAGTTAGTATTGATGGTAACGCAAGGGGTAGATGTATGCCTAAATTGACTTGGTGGGATATTGAAAAAAAGGACATGATATCATGTGGTTTAACCAAAAATATTACACTGAACAGTAGGATTCATGTGGTCGACCCTAAATAATTGGGAAAAGGTTTTGTTTTTACATTACATATTACTCCCTTCTCTTTCCCCATAACCGCGTTCTTTCCTCCTTATTACCTCTCCATATCTTTCATGTTACTCTTCTCGCTCTTTTCTTATAAATTCATATCATTCGTCTAACACAGTAGCCCCAAAGAGACCCTCTGACTATTTAAACAGTAAACACTAATTAATTCTCATTTCTTGATTATCTGTGTAATTAAAATTTTAAATTATTCGAAAAATGAAAAAGAACATTAACAAGCTAGAAATTTTTCCTATGCAAATTAATTCTACGTGACACACTGCCTTGTCTTAATTGAGTTCAAGTGATAAGGGAAGGGATAGGTCTCTAGTCTATTTGGCTACACCATTGGGTAAAAAGATTTGAACTCAGAAAAGATGACAATCTGAACTTCTTTATTTATATGATCTCACCTAGGACAGTCAATAGTGTTATCCTGTTTCTCCAAATACATAGCTATATAGTGATTTATAGTCAATGTATATTGATAGAGTGCTACATTACGATACCTGAAGAGTATGTTTTTATTCTATTGGACAGCGAGATGCCAGAAAACACAGGGGCCCACCTTATACTAAAAGCAATGACTCATACAATATGGAGGACATTGTAATGCCCCTACATGAATACATTAATGACCCTATTGCTTGGGACATCATTCACAATGGAGCCACATTTCAGGTATTCTAGCATACGCCTGTATTTGCAGCAGGACTTTTATGCACATTTTGGTCTCTACTTAGCTGGAATCATTGGGTTATATGACTGCAAAAGCACGGTTTAAGAATAGAACAATTGATTCCATCAACCTCATAAGGATTTTGTTTTTGCTATGGATTAGATATTCGACCTCATAACCCTTGAATTTTCTAGCGGCAAATAAAAATGGTTGAGATCCAGGTTTATAACAACATAAGCATATAATAGGAATATACACAGATATGTTCAATTTTTGGCTAATTGGTTTTATTAATAGGTTGCAGGATTGACGAACAACTCTTATATAGGGGAATCACTTGAAGTACGCCACTGTGTAATGAAGCATCCGACTCTTGGTGAATATGTGCTTGAAGTTGCAAAGGTAATGATGTAATTTTCCTCTAGTTTGTCATGATATTGGATAATAATTGTCTCTAATACATATTGTATTTCCCATATATTTGGAATCATGGTAGATCCTTGTAATTCTTGCAGAAGAGGTTGGATGGCATGCTATATGTTGGACTCACGGAGAAGCATAGAGACTCTGCTACAATGTTTGCAAATGTGGTTGGTGCACAAGTGATTTCCCAGTTGATGGCTTCAAGCTCAACTGCAGCTAATAACAAATCAGGTCTGTGTTGCTAAGTGCCATTGTTGTAAGGATATATATGTTGTAGTTCTTCTAATAGGTAATTATAAAATAATTTGGTAAATTGTAATACTATAATTTGTTCAATATGATGGGTGTGTATATATATAGGAAGGCTCTCCTATATAAATAAGGTATTTTCAGCAGTATTTTGTTGGATTTTTAAAAAATCGCTAGAAATTGTATTTTGACCTAATTTTTTAAACATGTGTTGATTGGAAGGTTAACTCCATGGGTAAAATAAAAAGTTGAAAAAAAAAAGGTTTTTTAGGGCCTAAAACTAGGTGTGATGTAGGAAGCATGATGTATAGGAACCTTGCTCTCTCTCTCTCACTCTCTCTCTCTCTCTCTCTCTCTCTCTATATATATATATATATATATATATATATATTTTAATTCTCATTATTTTTATTACCCGTGGGAGTGGAGCACATATGACAATATTTTGTCATTGTTTCCTAGAAGGATATTGTCTAACTGATGGTGCGTTTATAAATTCTACACGCTCATAGGTTCTCACAATCAATGTTTAAAAAGGCACGAGGCGAGGCGTAAGCCTCACACAAAAAAAAGGAGCACAATAACATTAAAAAATACTAATAAAACCATAAAAAATAAAGTAACTATATGGGCAAATTTTACAATTTGAGTTAATTTGTATGTAATTGACTTGTTCCTGGAACAAAACTTGTTCGAGTCATAGATAGATTTTTATATTGTCACGATCTGCACATAGTCTATGACGTGATGTTTAGTAGATGTAGCGGCCAAGCTTCAAAGATATCATGCCGCGTTTTATTGGGGCACGTTTCACGTCTTCATTCAGATTGCATGCCGAATATCTGTCAAGTATGAACACATAATGTTTATAGGATTCGAAAAATGTTTTAAAGGTTGGAAACTTTATTAAAAATGTTTTAAATCGTTTATTCTGACCTTATCCGATGTTTAGAGTTGTATGAAACACTGACTTTGGTATAAGTGGTTCAAACGACATGTGATGTCGTTCGAACGACATGTCACAGTCGTTAGAACGACATGTGCATCTTGTTAGAACGACCTGTCGACTTTATTATATTATTTAAGGCATTGTTTGCTCAGAATTTCGTTAAGTGTGCAGAACCAAAATACAGTTTAGAACAATTTCGTTTTTCTGCATAAGTTTTCTAAGGTTTTCAAAGACTAAAACCATCCTTGGTGTTTAAAGATCCGAGCTTTCATATACAATTGCTATAGAGATCTTGTTTGCACCATCTGTAGTTTGTTCATCCATATTTAACAAGTTGTTCGTGGGATTTTGCGGTGAAGAAGCGGAGAAGTCCGAGTTCTTTATCGTAGACGGTTGCCAAAACTATATCGGTGGACACCGAGACAACTCGTGGATGCGTGTGTTGTGGACGAGTATCGTGAAAAGATTTCTGTGTGGGCATTGTGGAGGTGCGGTTAAAGTGAAGAAGAGCATCAAGGCTTGTGGGGATCGAGTCGTTGTGTAAGTCTGTCTGTCTTCCTTTGTAATTACTGTATCATAGTGATTGTCTGGCTTGGGCCGTCCGAGGTTTTTTCCTTTTGTGGTTTCCTCGTACATCTGGAGTTGTGAACTTTACTTTATTTTACTTGCTTTAATTACCTAGATGCATGTTTAGGATTAAACACGATAAAATTAGACTTAATTGAAATTGGTTCACAAACTTGGTGCATGTTAAAATTGAAAAAGGTTTTTTAAAAGAAAAATTGTTCTGTCACTTTAAAGCACCCTTTGAAAAATGGGCCTACAGTAACAAAGAAATATAAAATAAAACTGAAAAAAAAACATGTTTGAGGACTTTCTCACATAGTTAAACATTTTTTTGTTCCCCCGAGATGACTTTTTTACATATTGTTAATTATATAACGAGACAATAAATTAATTAATGCAAAATCAAATTGACCAAATCATTTTTTTTAGTTTCGTTCACATTGGTTATTTCATAATATGGCAATAAATTAATCAATGCAAAATCAAATTAAAAAAATCAATTTTTTAAGTTTCATTCACATATTGGTCATTTTTAAAAATTTTCTTTTAAAGTTACAATAGTAAATAGTATAAATTAAATGCAATTTTAAAACAAAAAAAGAAAAAAAGAATAAGAGTTAGTAGATTAAAACAACATTTTTATAAGTTAAGTGCAATTTTAGGAAAATGAAGAACTTTAACCTTAAAAAAAACAGACTTCGTGATGGAAGAAGAAAGAGAGTTTTTTTTCCCCCGGCAAAAAGGTGTGAGGCGCACTGAGATGTGAGCCTCGAGGCATTTTTTGCCCACCTCGCCTCGAGGCGTAAGCCTCAAACGCCTTTTTAAACATTGCTCACAATGTTTTGAAAACGCCACTTAGGGCTCTTCCTAGGCGCTAGGCGATGCTCCCACTCTCGCATAAGCTCTGTATTGACTTTTTATGTTTGTACTAGTAGTTGATTTTTTGTGGCATTGTATTTTAAAATAAAAATTAACTAGCCACCCAGGCGCTAGGCGGCCTTTCTGCCTTTTAGAACATTGGTTCTCATATGATAAGGAGATTAAATATAGGATTGGATCACACTTTGATGGTTAGAAGTTGAAAAATAAAAAATAGTTATTTTGCTAGTTTTGCATGGTAAACTTTGTTTCCACTTGATTTGCCGAGCTTGAAGTTAATTGATTGTTGACAATAAAAGAAACAAGGTTACTTTTGTGGGTCTTATCCATGCGAAATATTGGCTATTTACTACTACATATCTAATAATACTTATTATTGTACTTGTTAGAGGGGAGTTCTCCTGATGATGGGGCGCTTGAGTATGAACGGAGGTGTAGCCTCTATTAAAATAGCAATAAGTTACTAAACAAGATGCTATTAACAATGATGAGATGAACTCAGGTGAAAGAAATAAAACCAAACTCTTTGATATAAGCTCACAAAACACGCGTGTATAACTTAATGATCAACAATAAATGAACCCTTGAAACAACTAGTTAGAGGGAAAGAGAAGCAAGCACCATTAGATACACCTTAGGCAGGCAACTTAAACACCAAGGTAAGGGCAAACACAGGTCACAACTCAATAAATGCTTAGTTCTTTGTGGAAAAGCTCAAACAAAGTGTGTTAATGATGGCTCTGGTTTCACAATAACTCCCTCTCTCTAATAATCTCATGATAATAACGAGCACGAATCCCTCTCTACTGGAGCGGTTGGGCTATCTATATAGTCGGTTCCCACTCGGCTCAATCAATGCAAAAGGCAAACCCTCGTACCTATATGTCACTAGCATTTAATGTAAAGATGTGTCAGCATACCCCTATGTCACTGGCATTAAATGCAAGCAAGACAGCTTTTATGATCAGGTAGTTTGTGTCGGGCGGCTGCCACATTAGTGATAATCCACCAAATTACCTGACCGCCCCCAAACCACCACGGTTTTTACTCAAGTTTGGATTATACAGTAGGTAGATCATGTGTGATATCACTTAAGAGAAATGTTACTTTTGGTAAATGACTGTTTGGCGTCAAACCAAATGGGTGATGAGACTCGTGGTTGCTCATATGATGTTCTCTCGGAATATGCTCCCTCGGTGTTTTACCTGGTATGTATAAAGTGGTTAAGCCATGCCTTAACGTTGCGTTGCGTCTCAATCCTCCAAACCAATTCTGTCATAGGTTCCCACAGTGAGGTGGCTCGATAGAGCATGAAAGCTCTCCCAAGCCTTGCCAGACTTGGTCCCTCGCGAATGCCGATTAACCTCACCTGCATATTAAACTACATCTCATAAGATTACAATACGTCTTACAAATACATAACTCAAATAAGTACAAACAATAATACAAAGCTTCCACGAACAACTCCTTTAGGAAGCTTCCTCGTCGCCCCCTTCAACT